>JAFNEN010000011.1:1365000-1867618 GCA_019343175.1 Oedothorax gibbosus | reverse complement strand
GGAATCGAACTCGGGGCACTGATTCCTACTGATTCCACTAATTCCTACGATTTCACTGATGTTCCTTAGCTTCTATCTAAGAATTTTCTCATCTTTTTATAGTTGTAATTCTGAAATTTGTTGCGAGTTTAAAACAAGAATTTTTACTTTATTCTTATTTAAGTTTATTTTTTGCTTTTTAGAATGGAAGCAAAATTCTCAATTTTTTTGTTGAATGAGTATTTAGCATCTAAGGAATATTACGGTTTAACTTATACAACTTTTGTTATACAGGCAGCTTTGTAACTATTGTTATAATGAATACATTTAAAAATAAACTTCTTGTAATATTAATTTTTTTGTAACTGACCCTTTTAAATCTGCACAATACATAACAATTATGTTGTTTTCTAAATTTTCAGTATTGTTTATTGATTAGTTAATTGATTGTTACGAACATTTTTGTTAAGTGTTGTTCTCTTTTTATTACTTTTATATTGGATTGGCGACAATAACTTTTATGTCCATTTCTTAATTTTAATTTTTAAATGCAACTATTTCAATGATCATATCTCCATTGACCAGGGCTCAAGTTTTTCTTTATTTGTGGGGAATTGATTCATTTTTTTCTTTTGTGTGAAAGGTGTCAAAAATGAAATCTATACATTTGACTATTTTGCAGTTATTTTATTTTAAGAAAAAAATTACTAAAACCAAATAAGTTTTAAATTTAACTTAAAAGTTATTCGTGGAAAATTTAAAAGATTTAAAAGGGAATGAGGAAGGTTGTGAATTTTTTAAGACAATTCTATAAAGCCATTTGTACTTTTTATGCGCAGTAGCTAAATATAGGTTACTTGTGCAATTTCGCAGTTTAAGTTTGTCTAAAATATAAAATCTAAATTAAATGAACATCATAGTCCTGAACAACTTTCGTAGGACAACGAAATGTAACTAATTTTTACATTTTTAAGTTAACTATTTCTTCAGTATGGAGAATGTTAATGGTATTCACAAATGGTTCGAAAATGGGTAGTTTAATTACAAGCCATGTTGAAGGCAAAGTGTAAGTTTCCAATTTTATTGCTCAAAACTTTACTTTTTGGTGAAATAATTTGTATTATTTTTCATATTTGAAATTCAGTCATTCACATACTTGTAATATTAAGTTTCTATTTCGGTTGTACCCTTTTTAAGAATATCAATTAATAGTGATTTATCTTTATGTCTCATATACATATTTCTTCCTATTTATTTTTAAAAGTTTTAATTACTTTTTTAATTTATTATTTGTATTGTCTTAAGTAATTTAATGTTTGCGACTAAAAACACCAGAAATTATTTTCCTTGTCGAATTTTTATAAACAGTTTAAAAAATGAAAGTTTTTATTACACATTTAAATAAGCTATTTATTTTATTGCGATATGGTTGGAATAATGTTCTAAAGAAATAGATCTTTAAACATAGAGTGTTGCTATGAAAGTTATTAATACTTCAAAATAATCACAAAATATATTTTTTACATAAATATGAGCTTACTTTTATGAGTTTCTTATTCGAACAAAAAAATATTTAAAAAAACATACCATACTTTTTTAGTATATTCGCTTATTTACATTTGCGTATTTAAAAGTCTCATTTTAAATTCCTGTAGATGGCAGTACCAAAAAATATTAGAGTAATTGAGAGTTGTAGAAATGGATTTATCTCCGCCTAACAGATGGCAGCACCACTATATATGCTCCTTCATTTTTCCATTTCAGATATTATTATTTATTTGCTATTTTTTCAATATTACAAACTACATTTTAACATATTTAAATTGAACACAAATTAAATGAAATCGGAACGCTGGCGCCGTAATATAATCTAAATAAATTATTTAATGCTTCAAAACCATTTGAATATTGAAAAATATTTTTTTTTTTCCGTTGCATATTTTTAAAGTAACATATTTTTCGCATATAATAAAATATGTCCTTATATACACTATTTATATTACCTAGCAAGGCACAATTATTTTTCAAATTTTTTAATGTTCTATAAGTAATATAATTTTTTTAAATTTTAATTTTAAAATCCATCTGCACAAATATGTATTTAATTAGTTGTTTGGTAAAAAATAAAATCGACAAAATAATGTAAATAGTGAAGAATTATTGGTATTGCCCAGATTAATATTGTTCATAAAATTAGAACAAAAAACAATGTAGAAAATAGCTTATGAAATTATAAAGATAAATAATATTTATAGTTTTTCTTATTTAATCTTCAGGCAATGCTAACATAGGGCCTATAAAATATTTGCAAAAAATTGGTTATAACAGTTTATAGAGTAATAAAATATTTATAGTTATCATTACATAAATCTAAGTTTTTAAAGTTGTAATATAAGTTATGGTCTTACTTATTAGGAAGGCTTGTTTATTCATTTGTAAAAATTTATGATATTATATTGTTGCGAATTTTTTTCAGATGCTAACAAATTGATTGTGATATTTAAAATAAAATTATTTTATATTTAACTTTACATAATCACGTTTTGTTTATGAAAATATGCCGCATTTCAAATAATAGTTACGGGTTTATGCTTAACTTAGTATGAAGGATTGTTTATTCAGGTGTAAAAGTTTATGGTTTAATATTTGTAGTGAATTTTTAGGCAAAGCAAACATACAGCTAACGATATTTTAAAAAGTAACATTTACAATAAGAATTAATCTGTTTTGTTTTTATAAAAATGTCACATTTTAAATATAAGTTTCGTGTATACTGCTCAATATGAAGGCTCTTTCGAATCGGCCTAACAGATGGCAGCACCACAATATATGGTTTTCAGTTTATACAGTCCCTGGACAAATTATTAGACGCACTGTATTTTTTTAAAGAATTTTATGTTTCTTAAGAGTTTTTATGTAATAATGGTATATTTAAACTACAACATTATTGATTTTTATTTAAAATAATTGTTGTAGACAACATATTTGTATTTATTTTAAGATAATTAGGATTAAGATTAATTTATATTAATTATTTATTATAAGATTATTTATGTGTGTAATCACCATCCTCAAATGCAGGAGACAGTACAGTCTTGCATTGATAGTATGCCGCGCAGAATTAAAGCTTTGATAGTGGCTAAAGGTGGCTCAACTAAATATTGGCTTTACTAACATTAATTTCACTTTTCTTTAAAACTTAATAAACTTATGCTTTTCTAAATTAATGCTGTTTTATTTATGTCAAATAAATCGGTAATTGATTGGATAATATAAAAATAAAAAACAAATCAATTTAAAATAATAAATCGGTACAATATCACCCGATAATTAATATTTTACATGAAATCTTGCAGTGCGTCTAATAATTTGTCCAGAGACTGTATATTTGCAAGATTTTTTTGGTGTTATTTAAGAAATAAAATACATAGTAACTTCTAACTTTTATATTTCAGAGCTTCGAAGATTATGGAGCTTCAACAACAGACTGCAGGTACTCCAGGATTCTAGAGGCCATTTTACCACAGTTATATAATTTAAAACTTTAAATTAAGCCACTGCATCCTAAGAGTTTCATAACAATAATATATTATTTAAAAAAACAAGTAGGGGTTTGTTACAGAATCTGTCACTTAAACCGCTTCCACAAAATATTTCTGCTCAACAAAGAACGCACTATTTATACACCTCCGAAAGAAATTCGCCAAAAAAGGCCTTTAGCTAATAATTTATTTCTAATTCAACTTTTAATCGCCAAAATTAACTATTTTCATTAATCATCTTTCGCAAATTAATAATTAATCATTATTGTTTGCTAAATTTGTTTGAAATTCGAAGAATAATGATGCAATATTTTTTTAATAAATATCTTTTAGTCGTCACAATTTTCCATGTTCATTAACTTTCTTTCGAAAAAGAGAAGAATAAATATTTAGTAAAATTGATGCTTTAAAAATAAAAGCGAACTTTTGCATATTTTTTATTCAAAGTTAGAATTCGCTTTGCATCTTTCTTCAATATAATGAACCATCAAAAGAACTCTATTGTGATATTACAACAATCCAAACTGAATCATATCACATAAATAAATATTTTCAAGTGTTTTATTTTTATTTTAAATAAAGTTTCTCGTACGTTTGACGAAATGGCAACAGTGAAAATATTGAATGAAAATGGAATTTGCATGTTATTTCAATGTAAATTAAATTTTTAGTTATTTAAATTTTAAATATACTTCTAATTTAAATTTTTTAATGAAATTTGGGATGTAACCTAGCCTGAGTTTATGCTTCAAAATGATGTATCCCACTTGCTTGTGCGACTTGCAGTTCGTTCTGTGAAAGTGGGTGACGGACAGACAGACAGAAGGACTGAACGATTATAATACCTTACACTTTTTACGTTATAAACGTAGTGTGGAAGCTAACACTAATTCAATTGCCACTGTTTCAAAATATACCTTTTTTTTCAAGATAACAAACTACATTTTAGCATATTTTGTATTTGATGAAAATATATGAAGTCGGAACGCCGAGCAGTATTAAAATCTACATAAATTATGTACTGCTTCAAAACCATTTGAATTTTGAAATATACATTTTTTTCCATTCCATATTTTTAACGAAAACTATTTTTCGTAAATAATAAAATCTGCTCTTAATGCACTAGCAATTTTTTTTTTCAAATTTAATAATGTCCTAAGTGATGAATTTTAAAATTCTAATATGCATTTATTATTATTTTTTTGAAGAAAATTAAACTTTAGAAAATATTATTAAATTATGAAGACTCATTTGCAATGCAGATGAGTATTGTTCATAAATTTTCAACAAAAAACGATGTAAAAAATAGCTTATGAAATTATAAAGAAAATTAATATTTATAGTTTCTTTTTTATTTAACTAAATTTTGTTTAATGCATCGCATTTCAAATATGAGTTGCCTCCTCACTTAAAAAGATTGAAATGTAAAAAAAATAGTTATTTAAATTTAAAAATATTCGGGAAAATAATGTAGTGAATCTTCAGGCAAAGGGCTTAAGAAATATATTTAAAAAATTGTTACAGCAGATTCATATAGTAATAAAATATTATTTTTAGTTATCATTACATAAATCTGACATGTTTAAGTTGTAATATAAGTTATGGGCTTATTCTTAACTCATTAGGAAGGCTTGTTTATTCATTTGTAAAAAAAAAATTGGCGTGATATTGTTGCGAATTTTTATGTGAGGCTAACAAATTGCTTGTGAAATTTGTTAAAAAAATAAATTTATATTTTATTTTACATAAATATTTTTTGTTCATGCAAAAATGCCGCATTTCAAACAATAGGTATACGGGTTTACTCCTAACTCAATATGATAGCTCTCGTGTAGCTCTAGTGCGACGATAATTTAAACTAAACTAAATTAAACCTAACTCAATATGAAAGCATGTTTATTTATGTGCAAAAATGTATGGTATATTATTGTAGCGCATTTTTAGGCAATAATAACAAAGCGCTTCTGAAAAGGGAAAATAACATATTCCTGAATATATATGTCTACCAACCAACCAACCAACCAACTAACATATTTATGTACACATATGTTTCGTTTATGTAAAAATGACGCATTTCAAATATTAGTTAATGGTTTATTATTAACTTAATATGAAGGATTGTTTATTCAGGAGTAAAAAATAATATTTGTAGGGAATTTCTAAGTCATGCTAACATACGGCTTACGAACATTTCAAAAATTAACATTTATATAAACTATTAATCTTTTTGGTAAAATGACGCATTTCGAATATGAGTTACGGGTTTACTAATCAATATGAAGGCTTGTCCATTCAGGTGTAAAAATGTGTGGTATAATATTGTAGCGAATTTTCAGGCAAAGCTAACAAAGGGTGTAACACCGGAAAGACAGCAGATGGAAGAATGGACACACATCAACACCAGATGGCTATGGAAAAAAGGCTCATTATCAAAATGTCTTTTTCAGAAGGCAACTACAGTTCAATCACTAATCGAATTGGTTTTTATTCACATTTATAGAGGGGGTAATCTATTTGTCAAAACCACTAGTATCTCAATTTTTAAGGTGACATCAATTTTAGGGATTTGTAGTAGTGTGTACTAATAATACAGAATGTATTACTACAAATCCCTAAAATTGATGCCCCCCTAAAAATTAAGATACTATTGGTTTTGACAAATAGATTACCCCTCTCCCGAAATGTGAATAAAAAAAAATTCGATTAGGGATGATTACGGTAGCTAATTTGTGGATCAAATATTACCTACCGTAATCTAGGGTAGTATAATATGATATAAATCCTACATAATAATGTAAGTCCTACATAAGTTTAAAGTTTTTACATAATAATGTAAGCTACATAAACTTTAATTTTCAAACGGTAAAGGAGAATTATTTCTTGTTACGGTTTTTATAGTATAGTGTTATTTGAGTAGTGAAGAAGGAACTTATGTAGGACTTACATTATTATGTAGGATTTATATCATATTATACTACCCTAGATTACGGTAGATAATATTTGCTCAACAAATTAGCTACCGTAATCATCCCTAATCGAATTGGTTTTTATTCACATTTCGGGAGTGGGGTAATCTATTTGTCAAAACCACTAGTATCTTAATTTTTAGGGGGGCATCAATTTTAGGGTTTTATAGTAGTGTGTATTAATTGGTACGGAATGTATTAGTACATTTTTAGTTTCAAACGGTAATTCAGAATTATTTCTTGTTATGGTTTTTGTAGTATAGTGCTATTTGAAGTAGTGAAGAAGGAACTTATAGGTAGAACTTATTTTACGATATATATTATTTGATCCACATATTAGCTACAGTAATCATCACTAATTGAATTGGTTTGATTCACATTTCCGGACGGGGGTCGGTTTGTCAAAACCACTAGTATCTCAATTCTTAGGGTGATCACAATTACAGCGAGTTGCAGTAGTGTATTAATTATACAGAATATATTTGCAAAATTTTAGCTTCAAAAGGTAGAACGGGCATTTATTTTCTGTTACGATTTTTATGGTATTGGGATCTTTGGGTAGTGAAGAATAATCTTAGGTAGGATTTATTTTACGGTATATTTGACCCTCTTTAGGAGTTTTAACAATTTTAAGAACACAGCCTCGTTTTAATTGGAGTGCAAAGCAATTTGTTTCGAGTCTCTACTATTTTAGTGATGATAAATAGTTTTTTTTTGTAGAGAATGTAGAAAATTTCTTCGAGTGGAAAGCTTTTCAAATTTTAATTTGAAAAGAGAAATAAATATTTGTTTACAGTAGAGAAACATTAGATATGGTTGACCAGGGCTAGTTTACTCAAGGGGTAAGTTTTCCACCTGGCCTTATATTGGAAATGAACAATTAGGGGGAGCCAAATGGTAACTTGGTTTATGAAGCAACGCGTCATAGAACACCCACAAAAATCTTTGTTAAGTAGGTTTTGTCAGATTGTCGCTAGAGCTGTTTTTTTGTGATTTTTTCAACTTTGAGTAAATTGCCATGCTTATATTGGAACTTAAATTAAACGTAATGTTATTAAGCTAACTATTTTATCGTTGCGTACATTAAAAAGGTGTTCTTTTATCTAAGTAACAATGCATTTGATTCAAATAATTTAAATCTTTACTTGGCAAAGAACTAACAGTCATAATATTTCGACGTTGCATGTTTTCCAAAATTTTAAGAGGCACGAAGTCCAACAATATATCGTAGAAAAACACCCCGATCTTTATAAACTAAACTTAACATGTCAAAAAGTAGTTATTTTGTGATATATATATCAAATATATAACCATATATGAATTTCTAAATGTAAAAAAAGGTTGTTCTAGATTGAAAATGGTCTACATGGTAATCAAGGCTGACAGTAGCTCGTACACTTTTGGAGAAACGTATGCCACTCTTGTAACTATCAGGAAAGGATTTAGTAGCAGGAAAGCATCTAAGAACTTAAATATACCCATATATCCTGAATGATTGAACTCTAAAATCACAAAACTTTGGCGTCAATTTTCTGGCTTCAGGGAAGAAATCTTATCAAAATTTTGTAAATTAATACTCCATATTTTTTCCCAAACCTTTAGGTATACTATGGGAAACCTCTAAAAACGAGTACCAAGCAATAGCACATTACAAAAGGACAAGTTAAACAATTTATTTTAGTTCATGGTGATTCAGATAATAGGGCCTTTTATTTGAAATTTATTCTATTAAAGTTTTGATATAATATCTTTTTTCTGGATATTACTCTTTTAGGTTATCTTAATTTAATATAAAATGTGCATAAAAATTAAAATTAAAGTTTTATTACCTGTTTTAAATACTTTTGAAAATAGTGGGGAAATTTTCCTTCTCATATTTGGCAGCCTAAGAAAGTACCCGTATATGGGGCACATTTTCCAGCTCGACGTGCTTAGATATAAACACTTGCTGTCAAAAAATATATTATTTTTCGAAAAGTAGCAATACTACTTTGCCGCTAAAGGTCTAAGAAAGCAAATAATATCCTGTTTTCCTCAAAATATATAAAATTAAAACAAATGTATTCAATTAAAAAGAAATAATCATGAAGAACTATCCCCTGTATTCCCTACTTATTTTAGTTTCTAGTAAAAACCAATAATTTAGTGCAGTTATTAAATGTTGTGAATACTGAAATTGAGTGGTTTTGGTTAAATAATCATGGTTAAATCCGAATGTAGTATTAAAAGTACAAGTTTAGTACTATGTTGTACAACATCTATGTCGAAAGATATTTTCAATGCATTTCCAAAAATTGGAAATAAACTACAAAGACCGCCCATGGCCAATTGGCTCTAAGTGACTAGATTTTTTAATGAGAAATAAATATTGATGAATTTAAGTTTCATAATCCGTTTCACTAAAAAACCACCCTTTAATGTTATTCTGATTTTTTAGTCCCAACTGTAATCGTAAAAAAAGAAAACACGATTATCAAACACACTCCCACGAATTACCATACGCATAGACTCCCACTACAGGTTTTCCTCACCAGAATTCTATATTGTTCGTGTCGACACCCACGAATAAAAAAAAACATGCTGCTAAATCCATCCGTTTTTCTTAGCAGTTTATAAACCAAAACTTGGTTCAATAGACCATAACCTCAGCTGGCGTGTTTACCCCACGGCCCGGATCACCAAATAGGCTTAGCTAGGCCTATTTTTTTTTCTTTTCGTATTGTTATTATTCTTTCGTTTTCCATTTAGCCTTGGACAGATGGCGGCTGAAAGTAAAGCCCATAGATTTTAGGGTTAATTTCTCTCTGCATTTTCCCTTTTAATCGCAACGAGAGCGTGCGCATGTTCTATCGCGAAATATCAGTCGGCGGAAACTGGGGTTGTATTTTTTCTTTTCTTTTTGGGGGTCCCTTTGCCCCTCCACTAGGGCACGTGCTATTATTGTTTGGGTCCCCATAACGGTTCGGAGTGTGTACAGGGGAGGGGGGGGGGGGATTACCATTGACTACAGGGTTGCACTTTTATTCTGACCGTTGGGGTGCAATATGATTGATTGTATTATTTTGATTAATCCAGCTGCTCGGTACAAGATCGCCAAATCATCAGAGCCACTAATACAATTACTAAGGCCTGATCACGGACGTCGTGACTCTTCACATTTCCTAATTTCACATTTTACTTATCACATAGGAGGAGCACGTGGCATTCATCAGAATTTCTTTTACACATATCTTTAATCCACAGTGGCAGATCCAGAAATTGGTTTCAAGTGAGCGGGGCTAAGATTTATTTTCAACCCTTTTACTTAATGGAGCTAATTAGTTATTCATTAAAATCCATTAATTTGCAATTACAATTACTTTAATCTACTAATTATCAATTTTAATTTATTAAAACATCCCCCCCCCCCCCCCACAGATCCGCTACTGTTATTCCATGAGCACTATATTCAGTATTCATTTTTTGAAAGTTAAATTTCAACTCCTACAGAACGCATTAATAAGAGAATTATATAAGACATATGATTTACATTCCAATATAAATTTAGTACTTTCGTATTGCGTATATTTTGCTGCTCATCTCTCTCTATATTATTTATTGTCTTAACTGATTCTAAAGCGATGACTAACTGCAGAGTTCTGACGATTGATTAACTCTTAAATTATTTATCATTAGTTGTTTATTTTCTTAGGGTAAATGCACAACTTCAGTAAAGTCCCTGGAACTCCATAACTCAAATTAGAAGATGAAACGAAACTGTTCTAAATTTAAGCTTTTGATTAGAAACTAATGAAAGTCTTTTGAGCACCATGTCAGTATGCCCTACCTTTATTTTTACCTTTTTGGTCAGTAAATCGTGCATTCACCCCGAACGTCTCTTTATCTTTCATTAAACTAATATACACGGGATAATTTTATGGACCAGTTATTCTACTATTTAACTTATTTTCTCGTTTAAAAGCAAACACCTTATTTGCTTTAGATAGTTAAGAATTGAACTCTCAGTTTCTTCATACTTACTCTTTAACATTAAGGAAAAAATAATAATCATGTGTTAAAAAAAGTCTACCAGATCCTCAAAAAATATATCATTCATCATTGTATGTGATGAATTGAAATTGTTTAATTTAAGTTTATAAGAAGAAGCAACTTTTTTACCATTAAATACCATATTTGATTGCTGAAAAACTTAAAACATGCACTGTAAATAGTGGAAGAAACTATTTCATATATTGTAAATGTATTTACTTTTCAATTTTATTATGCTCAGTATATCTAAATTTTTGACACGTCTTTATCAGCATTTAAGTTTTTTAACTATTATATTTTTTGCTTTTAAAAATATGCCGATTAAATTATTTTAGATATGAGGAACAAATAACATTTGTTCATCAAAAAAAAGAACGTCATCACATAGCTAATGTTTACCGTCACATATTCATTCAAAAACACCTTTAATACCGCAGGAGACTTTCTCGTTATCTTTTTGGCCATTATTTCTCTCTCAGGTGATTGTGTGTATTAACTAAGTGGACAAAAGCCGAAAATATTTGTCTTGTGTCTAGCATTTTATTTTTAGTTCAATATGAGTTTGTTTAGTGGGAATGCTGAAGCGAAATCGTATATGTGTATAATTAACCTCTGAGTGATAAAACGTGTATAACCATGTAGAATTTAAGGAAAGTGTCTCTATTTTGGCCACTTTCGATATAAGTTTGTGTTTATATTGTTATACTAGTTTTTTTTAATCAATGTCTACAGTATTTTTGTTTGTTTATTTATTTTATGAACTCTAGAATGTCAAAAATGGTCTTAATTTTATTTTCGTTTAAAAATTCAAGTTTATAAGATGTTTTTCAAAGTCCATAAAATGTACCTAAAGTAAACCCACCCCAATTTTGAGAGTGTTCTTAAGAGGGACTGCCAGTCCTATTGAGCTAAAGCATTAGTTTTGAATCACAACTTTTGCAAAAGAATTGCTTTGTCATGTTATCCCATTTTCATTAGGTAAGGGAATCATCATAACATCAATTAAAAACAATTAAAAGAAAAAAATTCCGGTTATTTAATTATTAATTGATAAAGTTTTAAAATAGTGTCGCCATCTGCTGTATATCTTCAAAAATATATATTTAAGTAACTAGATAAGATTTTTGTTTCAAATTTGTTTCATTTCGATGTTATGCTGATTCCCATATCTGGAGAAAAAGGGCTAACATTGCAAAGCAATACCTCTGCGGAAGTTGTGATTCCAAAACTAATGCATTAACTCTATGGGACTGACAGTCCCTCTTAATTGTTCCCACTTTTCCCCCTAATTGTGACCATCCCAAAAAACATTGGAGTAAACCAGAGCGTGTTTATTATCCCAAAAAACATTGGAGTAAACCAGAGCGTGTTTATTATTAAATCGTTAGTTATGAAACATCACTGTTGTACAGTTGCGTTTATGCATATTGATTCAGGGTTATACTTCAGGCAAAGGATGAGAGCAATATTTCGAAGTTTTTACGTTCATGAACTGTAAGTTGGCTTGTAGTAAGCTGGTCTCTTTTGCAAGAAAAATATGAATTTCTTTTGACGATATATTTAAAATAATGACACCTATTGTATAGTATTAGAAATAAAGTCGATTTATAGATAAGTGGGTATGCGCTACACAAAGTTCCTTTTCGAGACGCCCTCTAGTGGCAAATTTATGAATTCGAATTTTCATAATTGTAAAATGGTACAATCTAGAGAAAAAATTTCAATGATCGGCTAATTAATAATTTGGCTTAAAATAGTATATTAAAATCCATGATATAACTTACAGTTTGGGCAATTTTCTCCCCTTAGATCATTTTAATTTGAAAGTGAATGAAATATTGAACTAATATAATAATAACTCCGTCATACAAGAAGCTTGCATTTGCCTTCAAAAATTCATACGAAAGTGATAAATACTCAACAAATGAACTCCATTTGTCATTGCTGGAGGAATATCCAACAAACAAATACAAAGCTGTTGACTTTTTTACGAAACTATTTCTATATGGACGTAAGCAAAGTAGGAGTTAGGACCTACAGATATAAAACTTAAACTATTTCTTGGCACATGTCAGATAAATCTCAAGCCTACATTAGTGCTGAGTGAGACTGCTAAAAGGTTTTTAAATGTTTCGAGTAATTTATCAACTAACTAGTTGTTATTTGCATATTCATTACCAGAAAAAATATTATATCAATTTGAATAGTAGTTGAAGGGTAGTTGGTTGGTTGGTAGACATATGTTTTCAGGCTTGTGTGCTTGGTCACAAAGACCCGCTTATAAACCATCGTCAAGAAGGACGGGCACGCACATATAAAGGAAGGACACACACATATATGACAGATGCTGCCATCTATCGCCACCTCCACAATTTAGACATGTCCCTGAAGGGGAGGGAAATAGTCTCCAGGGACCTGTACCCGTGGGAAACTGCGCAATGACCGACCACAGGACTTTCAGACCCAACAGATTTAACAAGCACGTACTCCGCATATACTCGGTGGGTCTTCAGAGGTGTCGAGACTCGATCGCGGGACCTTCCGATCCCGAGACCGAGATCTTAACCACTAGGCTCCCTACGGCCCCAAGGTAGGCGGTTAAAGTAAGGTAAGGTAATCGTTTCCGGCTGCCTATTTCTAGCCTCCTTTTGGAGCTTAATCACAGCCAATTACGTCTTGAAATTTAGAAGCTATTCAAGTGACGAGGTTGACACCTGAGCGAGCACGCTACGCAATCTTCGAGCGACATCGTACGCTACGCGGCGTTAGGATTTTCGACTCTACAGATTTAGCTTGTATATATAACACAGTGTACATCAGGACAAATACAGACAAGCACACAACACAAACATCAATCCTTCACAAATCCTAGTACGGAGTTAAAGCTTTTATTTTATAGAGTATAATAGTCTTACGTATCGCTAAATACTTCCAATATATTAAATTATAGTTTGAATTTAATTAACATACGTATCATATTTTTTGCAATAAATCCTAATAAGTAATGAAATCATTTAAATGGCTTTTTTTCATGTGTCACTGAGAAACGTAATTTGGCACGTCACTAGTATTATAACAACGTCGTGTGATTTCTTTGTTGTATTAACTGGTTGTTAAATCCAACTTACTATTAAAAAGCAATTATATAGATAATGGGTGGAGTTTTACAGAAGCGGATAGTTCAATAGCTTAAGTAGATTCAATGTTTTCAATTGTTATAGTTACTAGACATCATAGATACTACGGTGTGACGCCACAAAGCGTTCGGAGTGATTTCGTCCTCTTTTAAATTCTTTTTTCTTTACTTTAAAAATATTCTTCCGTCATCTGCTTTGCAGAGCTGTATAAGCACCGAGAGTGTGACATTGGAGACTTTCCTCTTAGGACAGAGTTAATTATGGACTGCTATAATCATTAACTTATCTTACTTTGTGGCATTGCAGTGGGAGTGTTAAACTGCCAATCATAATAGTGAGGTATTGCGGTCTCTATTTTATTGAAACATAGAATAATATCCACCTAAATCAAAAACTTCTCCCTCGATGTGGTGTTCCGGCTTTATCCTATAGACGGATATTTATTGGCGTAAATAAAAACGACTTAATTACGTTGTTCCCCGAGTACACTAGGACAGGCGTGCTCGTTAAATCTGTGGAGTCCTATGTCCCGACGGCGTTAGCGTACGATGTCGCTTGAAGTCCAGTTGGGTGCCAGCTCAGGTGTCAACCTCGTCACTTGACCACGGCTCTAAATTTAGGCGTAATTGGCTGTGTTAAAGCTCCTAAAGGAGGCTAGAAATAGACTGGCGGAAACGATTTAATTACCAATTACTATGTGGCGTTGGCAAGAAAGTGATAACTCGCCAATCGTGGCACCACTGCCGTGAGAGCATCCCTCGGGCTGTTTGAACCCATCTGTGAGCCTGAGGGGCCCGGGATGGAAAAGGGGACGGACAGACAAAGGGCCACGCGACTGCCTTACCCCCCCCCCCCTTCGACTCACCTTTCACTGTGTTGCCTGCTCGGATGATGAAACCCCGATTTTTCTCTTTATTTCCACGTGCCCAGAACCCTCATCCCCCCCCCCTTACGATTGCTCTATGGAAACCTGGCCACGGCAAACAATTTCATTAGTAGTCTGCTGGCAATGTCTGGTTTGATGATTTTTCACTTTTGGTGGGTTTAGAGTGTGGATATTTGCAACACAATAAGCCACGTTAAATCTTGTTTAGTTTGAATAGTTTTTTGTGAGGTAGACAAAGTAGGTTCAACATATCACTTAAGTTATTAAAAGAAAAGCTTCAAAACGTATTTATGCGTAGGGAAGAACTTATACTATTTTATTAAATCAAATTAACGTTAGCCTTAATAGCGATGCTTATTTCAGAACAAACACACTCACACAAAAATTCATTGAAAATCAAGCAAACTTAATCATACTCTTTATTATTTTTTTCACATTAGTTAACCGAAAATTGTAACGTAATATCAATGCACTAACCATAAACTTCAATAACCATAAACTTCTAAAGAAAGTAAGCGATCCAAGTTATCGATTTCTAAAAAAAAGAATAATTTATCAAATTAAAAATAATGTGTAAATAATAACAATTATTATTTGAGTTACGACACTTTTATTGCTATTACGTGTGATATCATATGCAATTGCTATCATGTGTGATATTACCATCTTAACATTAAAAACATTTATTTGATAAATAAATTGATTTTATTTAATATTTTGATTGTATTTCAATACATTCAAAAACCTTTTAAGTCGCATACATTATTTAAATTTGAAAGACGCTTTTTGCTTTCCACTATGATAATCTAAAAATTAATGTTTGGTTGCTAACCTAATTTAATTCTAAAATATTATATATATAAACCGAGTTGATCTCTTCGTTAGATTTTAAATGGATTGTGTGAGTATGAAATTAACTGACAAAACAATTCTAAACAAACAGATATGAGGATGATTTATCACTAGTTTAGGAGTTAACACTAGATATAACTATATTTTCCATACATGATAAACCGTCAGATAATCGAATAATCTATTCAGTTTTCTAAGTTCATCGAAAGCGCACGAAAATCTAGAATAAATTTACAATTTGCGAAGTCAATTAGTGAAAAATCAAACAATGTATTTTCCTTTTTCAAAATGATCTTTATGCGAATAAAACACTTGAATTGTCAGAAAGGGGAGAGAGGTGTATTGTAGACAGAGCTATATCAAAAAATAATTGTTTAATAAAATTATTGCTAAAAAATAATTGTTTAATTTTTAAGAAATATAAAAAAATTCATATGCTGCAGAAAAATATTGATTCACAAGCACGATGGCCTCAACAATATTTTCCCCTACTACATATGTAAACTCACAGACATAACTATTAAAATGAAAACAATGGTAAGTTTCAAGAGTCCTTGTACCTAATTACTAAATAATACAACAATGTGTAAAAAATGAAGAATACAACAATAAATATTATTTTTCGGATTCTCACTTTAACATGACAATGGACAACTGGAACGGCCACACCGACAGTGACGTCACGAGCTACGTCAGACGTAGTCTTATACCACACAAATAAACCACCTGGCTGCTAATTCGTTCAATTTAGAACGGCCACTCCTATGGTGACATCCCACTACGACAGGCATTGCCTTCTACCCCACAAACAAACGATTGTGTGTTAATTGCACACGTGGCAGCTGCGTACGGTGGTACTTCCACACATAGGAAGAGGCATGTGAGGGGAAAGAAACTTCTTTAGAAAATATGAAAGGTGTGTCTCTTCGCTACACACCTTTACACAAGAGGATCGCTAACAATGCAAAGGTTTCCAATGAGTGCCTCAGAAAATTATTTTAACCACCATCCTATTCTCTTTCTAAATTTGAGGATGAAAAAAATAAAATGAGTTAGTAAGATTAAAAAAAAAAGAAAGAGTGTTCTGGCATTTAAAATTTTGTAATTTATAATAGAATTAAAACTAAACACTTTATTTTGTGCCCATTGCAGTAAAAAATTAAAACCATCTAACGGTTTTACACACAACAGCAGAACGGAACGATCTTAGTGAATTCTTTAAGTCGCGGTCACGTTTCAGTGACGGGGAGAGGGGTTCGCGCAAACCATGGTACGCAAAGGCCACGCTTTTCAGAAATTTTCTATCAGTGTGCATCTGACACGGGTGGAAAGTCCACGCTTCCAAAGAAAACAAGCTCGGCCCCGTTCGAGTCGCCCATTCATTTATCTAACTTTTAAATATAGAAAAGAATTATGAATCTGAGAACTCTCTCCTCCTCACTCCTTTTAGTCTCCAAATATCATAAAATTGACTTATAACCACATGCACGTATTCCTGGAACCAACTGGGTGTAATGAGTTTGTACAAGGACCTTTCGTTAGTAAAACAAGTGTCAAACTAACATAACTTCCATAAAAATGATTCACAGCAAGTGCCATCACATCTGTTTTTACAGCCTTTTTCAAGAGACCTCCTCGAAGCTGCGTGACTTTTCGGCGAATTTCATAGACAAAAAAATAGGAAGTTTTGGAGATGCAGTTCATTTGATATGAGCCTTTTTTTAGCTGTGTTTCCGGTAAGTAGGGTTGAAGTTTTGTTTAACTCTACGAGAACAGCTTAATAAAAATAGTGTGGTTTTTGGTGTAGCTCTAGTGTGACGTTAATTAGCCCGAACCACTTTTCGTTTGGTTGTTTGGGATAACTTTGCTCTAGGGCTTCCATCGCAACCTAAAGAACCGTCAACTGCCGCATGCGGTCCTTTGGTTTGGTTTAGTTTGAATTATCGTCGCACTAGAGCTACACGAGGGCTATTGGCAACGGGCGTCGTATTTTAGAACCACAGTCAAGTGACGAGCCGACACCTGAGTAGGCACCCAACGCAACTGTTAAGGGCGACATCGTACGCAGCGTCGGGACTTTGGAGGGTATTTAACGTGCACTCCCTCTCACGGGGTTCGTCGGACATTTTTGGCTGCACGGGCCGTTTATAGGTCGGCAGTTATTTTGGCGATGCCCATGCGGTCCTTTGGCGATTTTTTGTGGCCTATTCGCACTTTTCAAAAACTTAAAATTGTAAAAATTCTTTAAAACCCGAAATCATAACAATTTTAAACACCAAAATGTTTCAAATAAATGTTGTTTTATGATAAATTAAAATTTAAATAACATTTTATAATCATAAGTACTCTTAAGTGTTGATGTTTTAATATTCACTTAATGAGTAAAACGTTCATCACCCCCCCCCCCCCCTCCGAAAAAAACAATGTTGCGGACAGCTACGTCACCAAAATTTCTCAAAAACTGACATTTTGGCCCATTAAAAAGAAAGGTTGTGAACAACTGCTCTAGGGCTTACAGTGAACTGTGTGATAGAAAAATAATTCGAGCAGTTGGCTGGAAATTTTACACACTGTGTGTACGACATTTTAATCCTGCTTGAGTTCACAAAATGTAAGGGCTTAGTTTAAAGCTGTGCCTTGTTTTCTCATCATTCTCGGTTCATACCGTAAGATATCATTGTCAGTGAAACAGATGTTTTAGAATTCAATCTTAATGAAAAGACATTTCAAATGCACATGCCCATGCGTGGTCGTTAAAACCAGCTAACTATTCGTCACTTCTAGAAAAAAAAATTTCTTTCATCAACACGGAAAATATTCCGTAAAAAATATTCACGGAATATGTATAACGAATTTTGTGGATGGTGTTAGGTTAGTAATTCCAATCATTTTTCCATTAAATATACCTTATTTTTTTTTCATTGTTTTCGATGTTTGTAATTTTTAAATCTTAAAGTATGCATTTATAGAATAATGACACTTGAAAAAGTGTCATTACATTATATATTATAAAGTTCTAAAAGCGCAAACTAATAAACAACTTTACATTCATAAAATAAACAGTCCAAAAATACTCAGTTTAAATTATTTAAACGTTGGTCCACTTATTTAACCCATTTTTTTTTAATTTGATTACAGAATTTTGCACTGGGTCACACCTATAAAAAACAACTCATTTTATCATGATAATAAAATATCTATTACCAAAGGTCATTTTGAAAAAAATGCATTTACATCATCATAGGACAATTTGTTGACTTTAATTTAAATTTTGAAGTAGCGTTTTTAGATCACCCTGTTGCGGCATTCTTTGTTATAGATAAAAGATGATTTGATTTGATAAAAACATGACATCACAAAAACATTTAAATATATAAAATAAAATAATTTATTTTCTAAGCACTTCCTTAATGGCACATTTCAGATGTAATTTCAAATTCCATTAAAAACTAATTAAAATTCAGTAACAGCATATCAGCAAAAAGTTATTTGTACAAGGCTAAGTTTTATATTTTCTATGAAGCCTACTTCCGTGTTTCGCTAATGGCTTTTTATATAATTATTTTATTTAAAAAACTGAGTATGAACCTTTTGAAATTTAAATTTCTTTTTAAAAAAATTTTAAGTTTCAAGACGCTTCGTTTTTATCTTTGATGTTTTAGACTCTGAGAGGATTCACGAAGGAAATAACGTAGATTATAGGAGCAAATAGTTTTTTGGTGGTAAAAATTTTACATGTTTCGGCGAGCCTCGAAAATAGCTCGCCTTCTTCAGAAAAAGACTCTGTTAAGACTCTGTTAAAACATTCTTTAAGATTTGAAAATATAGAAAATATTACCCTACATGTCTCATTATTTCAAATAAAGTAAAGCTTAACCCTGAACGACACGTTCAATTATTTAGCTGACGGTAACGAACCACCAACAATGTGTGAGAAATTTAAAATATTTAATTCACAAAAATAGGATGCGATTCAAATGGTATAATGAAGTTAATGAAAAGTCAATGAAGTACAATGAAGTCAATCCATCAAAGATGTATTTTTAGGTTAGTATTTATTAAAATAATGTCTGACAGGTTTTTTTTTTGTTTTAGTATGAATTCTAACAAAATATGCAGAAATATTATTTTCATACGTCTTCTCACTCAAACATAAGTAAAATACTTTAACAAGAATATTAACGTAAATGACCATCAATGTTTCAAGAAGAAATCCTATTAAATTTTAATAGCTACAATTAAATGTTAACATATTACTTACATATTACTTACATGTCGACATTCAAGTATGATATGATTCAAATATCATATAAGTTTCATAAAAATGAGTTACCGATTCACAAATTTATGCGCTTTAATTCGGCAAAAAAAATTGGAGAAAGGTATTAAAAGAAAATCTGCTGCGGGCAGGTAAACTGCAGTAACTAGCCTAATGGCTTAGACCATTGTTGCAGAAACTCAGTTACTCTAACCGATAGTAAAACATTGAAGAGAATCTGCTGCGGGCAGGTAAACTGCAGTAATAAACATAAATGGTTAGACCATTTTGCAGCTTTAATTACGGCTAACAGATAGAAAGTATTGAAGAAAATCTGCTGCGGGCAGGTAAACTGCAGTAACTAGCCTAATGGCTTAGACCATTGTTGCAGAAACTCATTACTCTAACCGATAGTAAAACATTGAAGAAAATCTGCTGTGGGCAGGTAAACTGCAGTAACTAGCCTAATGGCTTAGACCATTGTTGCAGAAACTCAATTACTCTAACCGATAGTAAAACATTGAAGAAAATTTGCTGCGGGCAGGTAAACTGCAGTAAATAGCCTAATATCTTAGACCATTGTTGCAGAAACTCAATTACTCTAACCGATAGTAAAACATTGGGAAAGACTAATTATTTCAAAGCAAAAATGGTCTAATGCATTATTTTGGTTACTACAGTTTACCCGCCCACCACGGTAGAAATAATAAAGACGTGAAGGAAATTTAGGAAAGATCAATCCATCATATCGTTTGAAAATAGGTAGAACCAGTTGGGAAAAAACTAAATGTAATAAAAGTATTCTTACCGAAGACAACAGAAATATTTTCTCCCGTTTTATCAGAAATTTTATAACCCTTTTAAGCTTAGAAGGTTTATAGGTGAGTAACAGGATGATATAGCCATTAAAAAAAAGATTCGGTGGCATTTTCAGCCAATCAGTCCAATTAACATTAATTTTGCTCATTTTGTATCGGTAAAACTTTAACAATTTAGACTCAAACTGTTATATCTTCTATGTGATTGCCATATTTTGTATTGTCCTATATACCGGGGTTGGACAATATGAAGTTGATATGAGGATGACAGTTTATATATCTCTCCTCTGAAGATAGTTTGCATTGATAAGCAGAATAGGTTATGTTTGGTCTTTTATCTATTTACAGAATTTCAAACCGTCGGCAATGCCCATTGGCCAATCTCTATAGGGTAATACGTTATTTTACTCATTATTACTTTGACCTATGGCTTAAACTAATAGTACAATTACAACTTTACAAGTTATCGACTAAGTGTATTACTGTTTACAGATAATTTCATTTCAGCTATATAACTACTATATTTCGACGACTATAACACTAGGACGACGACAACTATAATTAGACGTTGTGAGAGTTAATGGCAATCGTCTATGTCGTAAAATTGTCTGGAGGTTCTTGAAATGTATCTGGTCAAAATAAATCCTCGGAAAAGTTATGCTTATGCTATGTTAGCTCGATTGGAGAAAAATCACTTTTTGAGTATACATAGTTCTATGCACAAAAAAAACAGTACAAAATCAGTTTTCGGTTTTGCTTTAATGAAATTTCAGTTTTCCCCAAAAAATGTCTTTGGAAAAGAATATTTTTTTGAAAATGTTTTCGACATCAAAAATTATTCCAATAATTTCTATATTTAAAAAAATAAACTTGTTTCATCGGCTCCATTGGAACAAAAAGGTAACAAAAAAAAAAGAATAGACCTCGAAAAAAGAAAGTCCATTGTGATTTTAATATTTGCATTTTGAAAAGCAACCAATTCATGGTCTTTTATCTTTTGTCGTCACACTTTTTATTTTTGATATGAAAAGGTGCATATTGTAAGCTAATAGAGTAGAGAGAAGAAAAAAACGTAAACAAAAACGTTATCTAGTGAAAGCATTTAAATATTTGGTTTGTTTTTAGATAAAAGCATTTTATTATAGATTTAAGTGCAACAATTGATATTTCCATAAGTATTATTATCTCTACAGAGCCGTCATTGATTTTCGCGTTTTTGCTATTTGCGTTACGTCAAAAAAATTTCTTTGGAAACTACGTAATTTTTTTCGATTTTTATTTATTTGGAACTTTTATCAGTAACCGCAATAACTGTTATCTAAACAGTATTGCTTTCTACAAATTTATTATTATTCAAAGGTTAGGTTAGGTTTGAATTATCGTCGCACTAGAGCTACACGAGGGCTATTGGCGACGGGCGTCGTATATTAGAACCACAGTCAAGTGACGAGCCGACACCTGAATAGGCACTCAACGCAACCGTTAAGGGCGACATCGTACGCAGCGTTAGGACTTTGAGGGTATTTAACGTGCACTCCTCTCACGGGGTATTATTCGTCGGACATTTTTGACTGCACGGGCCGTTTATAGGTCGGCAGTTATTTTGGCGATGCCCGGACCCGAACCTGGGACCTTTCGCATGCTAGGCGAGTGCCTAACCGACCGGGCTCCCCACCCCCATTATTATTCAAAGAAAAATTGCGAATGCCAACATATTTAAGCTTAATTTTCCAGTTTATTAGAAAATTCCTTTATCGTACGATAATTATACTTTTACTATCGTAGTCATGATTGAAAAAAATATATTTTATTCTTTCCACTTTGCCGATAACCTCGCAACCATTTAATTTGTAGATTGCTTTTTGGTCTACTTACAAATGCGTCACATATTTTCTCGATCTTTTTATGAAAAATCTAGCTGTAAATTGTGCGATTGATAAATAATATTAAAAAGTTTTCACCTTATTACAAGAAAAAAAAGGAAAAGTCTTTTTTATTTCTCAATTTTGATCTAGCCGCAGTTTTAAAAAGTCTGTCAAAAGCTTTTTCACGGGCATTGTCTAATTTGAGAGGCTTTAAAAATATATATAATTTTTGAATTTACTTTTTGCTTGGAAAGGGATCGGTGGATTTTTAGTCCTGAAAAGTTGTCAAATGTGTTTTTTTATTTAGTTGCATCATGTTTAGATACCAAAATAGTTAACTAGAATAGATAATTTTATAATATTAGTTTATCAGGAAGAGCAAAAATCAATAGTAACCATGCTGTTGCGTGCAAAGATGTTACAGTTTTATTTAAAGTACAATTTAAGTTTTCCGTTATTAACCAATAATATAATAATATTAGTAATAATAAAATAATATATAATAATTAATAATATTATAATATTTAACCAATAATAAAATTGTTGTAGACCATTAATTGTTGTCAAACATCAATATTTTGTGTTTAAAGAATTTCTTTAAATTTCTGCTATTGTTTAAACTTTAAAGTTGTTTAATTATGGATCATTATATCAGACAGTTTAAAAGTGAACTGTTTTTATTAAAAGTTATTTATGTTTAATATTTTTAGTACAAAATTTCTCTTACCTACTTTTAAGTATAACTTCTTATTATCGTTAAAACTAAAACGATTTAACAAAAATTATTAATTTTTAAATATTATAAACTAACTTTGCACATCAATATTTGTTGTAGAACTTTATAATTTTAGCTGTCGGCTTGTAAAAAAATTTCAGCCAAAGGGTAAGCATTGACTTTTCATTACGAATTCAAATTACAAAAATGAAATAAAGTATAAACCAAAGTTTACACAACGTAGTTCATCAAATATAACAGACTGCAGATCATAATTAAAATAAATAAAATAATAAATTAAAAAAATAATAATAATAAAAATAATAAAATAAATAATAAAATAATAATAATAATAAAATAAAATAATAAATAAATAATAAAAATAATAAATAAATAATAAAAAATAAATAATAAATAAAATAATAAATAATAAATAAAATAAATAAAAATAAATAAATAATAAATAAATAATAAATAAATTAATATATAAAATAATAAATAAATAATATAAAATAATAATAAATAAATAATAATTCAAAAATAAAAAATCACTAAAATAAAATAAATAATTCAAAATAATAAAATAAATAAAAATAAAAATAAATAATTCAAAAATAAAAAATAAATAATAATAAAATAAATAATTCAAAATAAAATCATAAATAATAATAATTCAAAATAATAAATAATAATAAATAAAAATACTTCAAATAATAAATATAATAATAAAATAATAATTCAAATAAAATCACTAAATAAAATAAAATTCAAAATAATAAAATAAATTATACAACAATCCGCTTATTTTAAATAAATAAAATCCACAGGTTTTCCATAAAAACCAACGCCTTCCTTCTAAAACACAAAAAAATAACCACAGCTTTTTTTTAATTCACTTTTCATGCCTTACGAAAGTGACTATGATTTTTTTTATTATACAGCCGCAAACTCTACAGCTCGTCGTTTGTAGTACTAAAGTTTATATGCATATGGCGAGACTATTTTTATGGGGGACTGACGAGCGCGCCTCGTAAAATTACCATGGTTGGAAAATCTCCCTTAAAATCAATTTTGCGGAACATTTTAAACCCTCAAGTGTTGAACCAAAATACTCTTTGTCAAAAAATATTTTCTTCCCTGAGTATAATGATGTGTCAAGGACGAAAATATTTTTGATGACATTTTATAATCATCATCGATAGACAATCATCAATCGACATGATATAATTATATTTGACATCATTACATAATCAATTTACTTAAAATTTTATCTATTTCAAGCGAATTGCATAAAGAACTATGTAATAGCACTTTTTGCAATACTGCTATGCAACACCTTTTAAACAATAGTTAGGAAGAGAATTATTGACCACTTACCATGTTATAATACGAAAATTAATGTGTCGCTCTTAATTAAGATTTCAAAACTTTGCAATTTGTTTCTTTTTTAAGACAGATATTATTTGAATATAATATTTAAAAATATATTATATATTCAATATATTTAAAAATATATTCTATATTTAATACTTAAAAATATATAATGTATATTTAATATTTAATAATGAGTATATTATTAATAATAGTTTATAATACTTAATTAATCAACACACTAGTAGAAAAAAAGCGAAATAAACATCAAGGGAACCCTTAAAAGTTGCTCTGCTTTTGTTTACAAAATCACAGTTTATTAATTCTGTTTACAAATACAATTACATCTGTACTGCATACTCTTAAAATATTATAAAACCTTTCTAAAAAATATTATATAACATTTCTAAAAAATATTATATAACATTTCTAAAAAATATTATATAACATTTCTAAAAATATTATAAAGTTTCTTTTACGCATCCTGAAACTCAAAAATTAAAGTTAATGTTGATTCGTTTTTGATTGAATCGGTGACAACACCCCTCTAAATCATTGTAAAATCTACTAACTCGCGTTTCTTGTTCTAATACCCTATTCTCTTCTATGTATCATCTTTCTTCTTTTAACCTTGTTTTCAACTCTTTTATATTTCTAAGTCGAGGTATCTCTATATATTTTCTTAATTCCGGTCGTTTTCGTTTATATTTTTATATCTATGGCCGTCTCAACTCCTGAGGAATATACACGACACGTATGATTCGTCAGTTTGTTCCGGCAGTATATAGAATTTTACATTAAATAAAATATGTGTTAAAATATATGTGTATCAAAAATTAAAATAAATATGTATGAAAATAAGTATTTAATTTGACATGTAGTACTACTATTACATATATATTCAGGCTTGTGTGCTTGATCAGAGACCCACTTATGAAGCCTTCGTCAAGTATAAGACAGACACAGAAAGAATTTTTACTGTCACAGAGAAAGGAATATACACCCAGGGCGAAGGCGGGAATCGAACCGGCACCCGTTACAGCGCGCAGACTGCTAGCGTAATGGTCCAAACTACTCGGCCATCCGGGCCCCTAATTTGACATTTATAAAGTGTTAAAGCGTATACAGTTAAAAAAAATGATGTGCTTGGTTTCACAATAATAATGGTTCCTAGTTCCTTGGAAAAATTTTCAGGTTTTGGAGACAAAAACCTGAGAAATAGGAATACCGAAAATATTATGAAACATTTCACAGTTACAACAGTTACTATAAACTATATTTTTTATAAAACCAAGGGCCAAATTTTTACCAGTTTATTTAAAAACCATTGCCTATAAAAACAAAGGGTGTTAAAAAAATCTCTCAGAGGGCTAGTCGTTTGCCCTACACATAAGCACTATCTTTTTCAATTTCTCCTCATCCATAACAAACTCTTGATCTCCATCCTCGGTGCTTGAATTTTCGTCAAATCTGTCTATGCCGCATTGTATTTTCTTTCTCTTTATCTCTAGTATCTCACTATCACTCTCCATTATTTCTATGCATCTAAATTTATTTTCTATGATTTCTCTCTTGTATATCTACTATACATATATTTCTACGCATTTATAATGTTTATGATCATTCCCATAGCATTGTGTGCCGTTTCTTTTCTTTTAATTTTAACTATTTCTACGTTCCTGAAATTGTTTCTTCGACTGTTTTTTGCTCTAACAATTTACCTTCGTTTCTCAACCCCCTTGACATTTTCTTTCTAATTTCTCAACTTCTTATATAAATCTCTCTCAATCTCTTTCCTGTCTCCGGATGATCGCTCTATTTATGTCTACTACCTATTATTCTATTTTTATATGCCTCGCCATGTCCATGACTTTTCATATATATCTCGTTTTATATAACTTTGTTAATTTATCTCCTTTTCAATCAATAATTTTCTGTAATCACTTAACACACTCTTAAAAAAAATCCTGTTACTTACAGATTAATTTACTTCTATATCTTTGAGGTTTCCTGAATGAAAAATTTAAATATAATTTTGTTTAATTTGTGCAAGTTTAAATTCTATCGACTTCATTGTTACAATTACGGTTATTTTCATGAGTCACTAGATTAGAGCTAGAGTGCTGGCGTGGAGTGAGCCCCAATTTAAAGTACACTGCTCAAAACAATTAGGGGAGCACTTTCTGTACTTTTGTTAACCCTTTCAGTTTCAACTTTTTATTTTTTATTTTAAAAATCTTAACTTTGTGAAATAGATTCATTATGCATCTACAATGAAATGGTAAAAAACGGGGGTACAAAATCATAATTTTTTTTACTAAAATTTAAGGGGAAAAAATTGGTATCATAAATTTTGAATAAATTATAACAATAATTTTTTCAAAACTTTATTTATTAAAAAAAACTAAAATCAATTTTTAAACTTCTAAGAATGCAAGCGTGAAGAATTTAGGGTCAATTTATTTCATAAAATTTCTTGGGATTGATTTTTATTTTATTATGTTTTTCATATTTTCATTTAATTAAAACAAACGTTATTTAATTCTTCAAAAGACATGATTCTACCATCTAACGATAAATAAGTGTGAGCTCAACTTAGTAAGAAAAAAAATCGCATGCTGATGATTCCAAATGGAATCATTGGGGGTGAAAGGGTTTAAACCATGCATTCCCCTAATTCTTTTGAGCAGTATATTTCACAGAAAGCGCTGGTATCAACACAGAATAATACCGTATACTTTATGGTTATAAACTGGACACTCTGCTGTCGGTTTTAAACCGTAAAATTCAAAGGGTTTTTCTTATAATGTACTGTAGTTATCTTGCCATTAACTATTTCAGTGTTTTTTACTAACATTGTTAACCTTCTTTCGACAACTTGTCTCACTCCCTATTTTAAACCATTGTAGGGCGATCTTTGTGATAATTCACTTTTTTAATTTAAAATTATATTATCGGATTACTTTTTCACATTAACATGTTCTTTTTATAGATAGCTTTATTACAAACCTGAAATATTTTTTGGTATAACATATCTCTGAACCACTTAGTACCTTTATAAGGATTACCAACTACCTAATGCCTATTCCATACATCCATTTTCATCTAATTCTCCATTTGTTGTACATATCCCCATTTTTTACATCAACTAAAAACCGTAATTCTGCGTAATAGAAGTGGGGGAAACCACCTCCCCAATCGAAGTGGGAAAAGAGACTTAGTCATGTGTTGCTGCAGCAGTTCACTCTTGATGACTCATATGCAGGAACAGCGCGTGTCTGAAACTCTTTGGCGAAGTTATCGCTAAACCGAAGAATAACTATAAAAAGTTTTGTTTTCTTTACGTAATAGAATATTTTTTTCAATTTATTAACGCAACAAATCTTATAAATATAATTTGCATTAATTAGAAAGAAAAAGTTAAAAAATCAAAAAGAAAATGGTACAGATTAGGTTATAAAAAGAATAACGTTTTGTAAATAGAATAACATTTAATTAATAAAACATAATAAATTAAATGGCATTTTGTAAATAGAATACAAATAAAATTTAATAAATATAACAACATTTGTTAAGGATAGTAATAACATTTAGTAAATAGAATTAAAATAAAAGGAAAAAACATTTACAACATTTGGTAAAGATATAAAAAACATTTAATAAATAAAAATTTCATAAATAGAATAACACTTAATGAAAAGAAAACTTTCTTTAATACAGATATTCTTATAAATGTAATAAATAGAACAGAATTTGCTAAATACAACACTTTTAATTCAAATATTTTTATAAGTATAACAAAATTTCACAAAAATTAATAATTAAGACAAAATTTAATTTGACCGTAAATCACATTTATAGACATTTTGTTAAAACAAAATGAGTGTGTAAAATGAATTATGTGGTATTAAGGTTTTTGCAGCAATGAATTATTTTATTCAATAATAAAGGGAAATATTGTTGATTTCATAACACAAAGAAAGAAGACAGCTGGAAACGAGTATTATGGGGAAAGCATGGGAGGGGGCGAATTCAATGGTTTATTTTTATATATGGAGATATGGTACTGGATTTTGACAAGCAAGTACTGGCGTTGATTACAAGATATTTTTATATTGCTAGAAAAATTCTATTAATAGCTTTAAAGTTTTGAGATATAAGGTGACTGTATCTTCAATTAAATACTGAAACTGTATATTATATAATATAATTTAAAAAAAAAAACAGTTAATCAAAAGGGAGTACATCATAAATTTTGCACTTAATTTTAATTATGTTAGATTTAAATTGAAAAAAAACTATATTCATTTTAATATTTATCTCTCATGACTTTGATTTACTTCTTATTCCGGCCCAAATACAACTTATTTAAAATATTATTATATCTTCTAACATTTCAAAGCATTCTAAAATTTTATTTGTATTTCAGTTTGGTTGAGTAGATGACTGACTAAATTTATTACGTTGACATTATTCGAGCACATTTTAACAATAAATGTGACCATTAATTATTTCATTTTCTGTAATGCCGTTAAAAAAGATTATATTACTCTTCTATTTACAGGCACCCTATCCGTCGTTTGTATTTGCCAGCACTTTTATCAAAAGAAAGAACGAACTTCGTTTGTCATCGAGACATCCGGCCAGCGGGCATAAGTTCCACTATGTTTACATCTTGAAGAAAAATATCTCTTTTGACGGCATGAAAGTTCGAACTTTAAATGAAATATTTTCCGTACTTATTGTTGTCGAAAGTCCTAATGAATAACATTTTTAACACAACAATTGTAACATATATTCTCTTGCATTTTACATTTATTGAAAAAAATTAAGTACAATAAACATAATGAAAACACATTTTTTTCAATGTGTATAGAACGCGTAAAATGCCTTTGAAAATGTTTTACCATGAACAGATTTTCAACGGGTTTTGACTTAGGCTTGTGAATGACTCTCCGAGTTTTGGATTAACGTAGAGTTGATATGTAATGCTACATTTGATTTCTTTGGGGCCCGGATGGTCAAGTGGTTTGGAGCATTACGCTAGCAGTCTGCGCGCTGTAACGGGTGTGGGATCGATTCCCGCCTTCGCCCTGGGTGTATATTCCTTTCTCTTTGACAGTAAAAATTCATTCTGCGTCTGTCTTACTTGACGAAGGCTTCATAAGCGGGTCTCTGATCAAGCACACAAGCCGGAATATATGTGTAGTAGTAGTAGTAGTCAATTTTTTTGCAAAAAGCGTGATTTTTTTTTCTTTATTTTTGAATATAGTTTTTAGTTTTATTAGCTAAATTTAAATCCGATAAAATAAAGGTAAGTAGTAAAGTTTTCTTTTTAAAGTATTATGTTGAATATGAATTATTGAGAAATTAACTGAACTTCAGTCTACACTCTTAAAACAAACGAGCGGTTTTAACTCAGTCTGAGTTAATTTCCACTCCTTTCCGTGCCGAAAATGCACTTCTCCTATAGGAGTGAATTTCACTCTTTTTCGGAGTGGGTAAAAGAAATAAAAGAAAACAATCTGCGTCCTACACTCTTAAAACGAGCGGTTTTAACTCAGTCTGAGTTAATTTTCACTCCTTTCCGGTGCCGAAAATGCATTTCTCCTATAGGAGTGAATTTCACTCTTTTGTTTTAAGAGTGTACTATCTTAAAAGGCAACAATAATTATTTTGAGCAATACCCTACTAACTTATTTTAACTAATCACCCCCATAGCTCAAGTAAGGGGGGCAGAAACAGATTCCATGTCCCAATAATGCAAATAAGTCCTTGTTTGCGTCATCGTTGAATAAAGAAAACATCGTTTCGAACAATCCCTCTTTTGGCGAGTCTAATAATAGATAATGTCTGTGTCTTTTGATCCACTTTCCCATCGACATCTTCCATCTCATCAAAGTTTTATATCTCCAGAGCCTCTTGTTCATCCCGTTTATAGAAGATTTCATTCGTCATTGATTGCGTTTCCAGTCAATGTGGAATAAAGGGTCTGTGCTCTAAGAGTGTCGTGTTTGGTTTGAGGCACTTTTAGCTCCGAGTTTTGCGTCTCCGGGGACAGGAAGTGGGCGATTAAACTGGAAAAAAACCTTTGGGTCCAAGGAAAAAAGTTTTGTGAAGACAAAATCCTTTAAACTTATAACTTATCTATATATGTTTAACTTATCTAGTTATGAGTTCTGGATTATGAAATCCCCTTGCTCAATACTATTGATTTATTTTTTTGACAAAAATAGTTTAAATATTATTAATTGAGATACTATCTTTAGAAAATGCGTTAAACAAATATCTTTTGGAAAGTAACAAGACAAGATTCTGAATAAATGCTGTTAATAAAATTTAGTAGTTTCTCTGAAAAAAAAATTGTCTGTCTGCAACTCATTAAATTTGAAGAAGATATTCTCATGTTTTCGAACGTATTTACGAACAAAATATGCGAGGAATCAATTTATTTAAAAATTCGCAAGTTTTTCTACAATATGCAAGAAATTATACGCCCTAAACACATATTTGCCTTTAGTACGTGTTAAACACAACATCATATACCTTTCCTTATGAATAGAGATTGTCTTTTCTTTGTTTATTAAAACATAAAAAAAAACTTATTTCACATATTTACTTCAAACTCTAACTTTACAGTCAACAACTAAATTATATTTTATTATCGAATTCATAACTTTATCTATATAAGAGGGCAGGTTTTTTTTTTCAACCTCCGATGGGCTCTAACAAAAAGACGGGTCGAAATACAAAAAAGATTTTTTACCTAAAGTAATGTACAATACTGCTTATTTCTCTACATAATCATCTTGACGATTAAGGCATTTGTTATACCTGTAAACAAGCTTTGAAATACCCTCTTCACAAAATGTAGCCGCCAATGATTGGGAGGGAGTTGTGACGGTTTCGTTTAAAAAAGTAAATTTGGAAGCTTTACGTCAATTTTTTTCTGTCCTCCAAGCCACTGCTAGTCCATAATTCACTTATGGTAAACCTTTGAGTTTCCCTAAACACTTGGTCAACTCGCTGGTCTTGCTGATCAACTTGGTCTCAACTTGGTCTGTAGCGACAGACTTGCTTCCTTGGTCCCCTTCTTCATGAACATCAGTATTGTTCAGCGAGTTGACCAAGTGTTTAAGGAAATTCGAAGGTTTACCATAAGTGAATTATTGATAAGCATAGTGACTTGGATTGTAGCGCTTCGTTGACGTTAAGCTCAAAGAAACCGTCACAACTCCCTTCAAATCATTGGCGGCTACATTTTATGAAGAGGGTGTTTCAAAGATTGTTTACAGATATGAAAAATGCTTTAATCGTCAAGGTGATTATATGGAGAAAGAAGCAGTATTGTACTTTACTTTTGGTAAAAAAAAACTTTTTTGTATCTTGACCCGTCTTTTTGTTACAGCCCATCGGAGGTTGAAAAAAAAGCAGCCCTCGTATATAGAATCTATGGTATCTTCAATGCATACCCTCCTTGTTTAGCACATCCACCTATGTCTCTTTATACTGAACAGAGTAAAGCTTTCAATTACCTAGTAAACTTGAAAAAACAATTACGTTTTTTTTATACATCAGCTATCTTAAAATTTACAATTTTTAATAAAACGCCTAATTTCCTCCAAATATGTGGGACAAATGATATGTCCCCAACGTATGTCGTCCCTGGGGTATGTACTAAGCACCACCATCAAATGCCTCTTCTTACGAATGGGTTTTTTTCTGCAGCAAATTGTTCCCAGTGACTGGATCAATCGATGATTGTTGGGGGGAGAAAAACCCTGAGCTTGGCTCCTTTCCACGATGACGATAAATAATATCCCCACCCACTCAAACAATGGTTTCAAGTTCGACTACGATGAAACCATTCCAGAAAGAATGCCTAAACTGGTGGTGTCATTACGGGAAAGTAAACCGGAAAATCCACGCGTCGTCATACCCAAATTTTACAGCAGTTTTATAAAGTGACATCGAGTTAAATTTGAATACTTTTGAAGATAACTTTGAATGAAAGTTTTAAAAATAAGTACAAACCATTCCAGAAAGAATATTTAAATTGGTGGTATTCTTCAGTGAACAAAAACCGAAAAATCCACACGTTGTCATACCCAAATTTTACAGCATTTTCATAAAGTTGCATCGAGTCAAATTTGTAATACTTTTGACGTTGACTTTGAATGAAAGTTTTAAAAATAAACAAAAAACCATTCCAGAAAGCATTTTTAAACTGGTGGTGCCATTCCGTGAACTTGAAAATACATTGGTCATACACACATTTTACAATCTTTGGAGGGGCATCGAGTTAAATGTGTAATACTTGGGCATGATAACTTCATAAAAGTTATAAAAAAATATAATCGTTTTTTTACCTTGATTCACAAAGCAGCCGCAGTTTTACCGATTAAGCCCTCCGGCATCACTTCACAATGACAACATTGTCAAATGGTGCAAACATCTTGTATTGTCTTTGCCTGCATAACTAAAATAACCATTCGAAGCAAAAACATGTTAAATTGAGGTTTTAAAAATAATTTTTTTAAAAAACTCAACAACAAACTTAACAATGCAATAAAAAAAGGAATATTATCGAAGCAAAACTTTTCTACCTCGAAGCGACAAGTAGAAGGAAATTAAAGGGGTGACAAAAAAAGTTTGGTTTCATTGTTGTATTGCAAATTGAGTAAGTTTCATTAAAAATGAAATCAATTTTATGCATAAGATATTTTGTTTTTGCATCGGTTCTTTTGATCCTTAATTTAAATTGCAATTTCATCAAATATGTTATAATGTTTCTAAGATATTTAATATAAAATAGTTGGTTTTGGTGAAATGTAAATTGACTTACCTAAAATGGGGCAAGCCTACGCTATATACCCTAATCTAAACAAAAATAACAAAAGAAAAGCGACTTCGCTAAATAATTAAATTAGATGACACTAAGGAAGTCAGCAGCTAATAGTATAAGACCGTTCCCTGATTTACCTACAGTTTTCTATTCAGACTAAGGTTTTATTAAATTAATGATGAATATAAAATGTGCTTTTACGCTTAGCCTTAACGAAGTTAGATTGATGTAGGAAGATGCATTTTATATATCGATTAAAATAGTGAAATAACTGATGAGATGTTGTTTTATTTAGTCACCGAATAAAAAAAAGATAATATTGGTGAAAAATCATTGACAATAGAAAAAGATTTCTTAAAACTTTATCTTTAAGAAAACTCTAATTGGTTGGTCTGACACACCCTATAGTTTCTACAACAGGCTGTTTTGGAGGATGTACTCCTTTAAATTGCCATTTAAATGTCATTGATACGCGATATTGAAATAATAATTATTAATTTAAAAAAAATCCAATACACAATTCAAAGGTTATATTACTAGGTAAATCAATAGATCTTTTTATAATATTATTATATGCGTATGTGCGTATTAAGTTAAGTAGAGTGCTAACATTTGAGAAGAAACTGGCTTAAGACATAACTTATGCACTTACAATACCTATGGTGACCAGACGTATTGCATTTCGCAGTTTCAGTTTAGCTTCTTATTCAACTATATAGTTATAAATAATTGTGCAAATGTCTTTGTTTTATAGTTTTATCAAATAAAAACAACGTAAATAAAATATGGTTTATGAAAATTTAATGATGAGTTCATACTCGAAAAGTTAATCACTAAAATAAATTTGGTTAGCGTGGCCTCTAACCAGATTTATTTCTGGTATATCATGGTTGGTTGGTTGGTAGACATATATATTCAGGTTTGTGTGCTTGGTCAGCGACCCGCTTATAAACCTTCGTCAATTAAGACAGACACAACAGACAACACACACACATAAGTGGATCCATCTAATTTTTAGAGACAGGTATATCATTTTTTCTTATTTACCAAATTTTTCTAAAGCTTCTATGGAAACTAGAAACAGACAACCGGAAACCCGTAAAATAACAGTTTTGTTTCGAAAAACTTAAAAAGTATTGGGTGGTAACACCAAGTGTTGCACTTGAGCTTTGGAAATCTATACATAGTTAGTGCTTCTCAGGTCAGTTGTTTTCTCAACATTTGACCGTGGTTTACAATAGGGTACTTGACGTGCCGCTAAAATACCTTCCAATATTAATTAAATTTTATTTTGAACCCAAATATAACAGACGTATGTATTTTTTTGCAAAATAAATCTTTAAATAATTAATAAAAATCATTTTCAAATGGCTTTTTTTCATCGGTACGTCACAAACGCGTCGATTTGGCTAACGTCACTAGTATATATAAACAAACCGGTGTGATGTTTTTTTGCTTGCAATTAAACTGGATTTAATCTAATTTACGATTAAAATAAGAATTATATAGATAATGGAAGAAGGTTTTACAGAAGCGGATAGAAATTTGCTTAAAGTAGATTCGAAAATGGTGTTTCAAAGTTTGTTTATAGTTAATAGTAACATCATAGATACCACGTGACAGCCACAAAGCGTTTTCGGGCGTCATTTTTCGTCATAATTTTAAAATCAATTTTTCTCCCTTTTTATTGGGTATTTGAAAAAAAGAATAAATACGGGTCTAATATTTTTGGCATAAGAATATTTTAAGTCAATAAATTTTTTTTAGTCAAATACCCTATTGAACTGGGACTGTTAGTGACGCGAAGGGATGTATTTCGAAGGAAAGAACCGGGCACAATGGATTTTACTTTTGAACTACGATAAGGCAATGACTTATGAACCGTGGTCAATAGCCCATCACTCGCTCTAGAGAGCCGTCATTTTCAAAGAGTTCTATAGTAGGGTAGAGGAACGACTCGTACTGAGCTGCCATCGGCAGCCATGGCTCACTACGGAGCCCGAATAGAGTGGCAAAAGTGCTAGTTAATTTATAATTTTGATACTGAGAAAGGAAGTACACCCAGGGCAAAGGCGGGAATCGAACCCGCACCTGTTACAGCGCGTGGACTGCTAGCGTTATGGCCTGCGATCCAAACCACTCGGCCATCGGGCCCCACATGCCACCCTATATTGTCTCCGTGTTGGTCCATGGTGCTGTTGCCAGGTTCAGTCTCTACCCTACTATAGAACTCTTTGGTCATTTTACCAATAGGCATGTTTCAGGTCTTGAGTGGTAATAGAAATGCTGAACGATAATAAATTCGTTCTGGTGACTCTATTGGTGAATCATTGTCACGTGAGAGCATCAATAGGAGCACCGATCGAAGGAAATCCAGGATTGAAAACTGAAATTAATGCGTCACCTGAAACAAACCAATTATAGACTCAATTATTTTACACTAAATTTGGCACTGTAAATTTCAAACTAATGCGCAGTGTGTTTTTGAGGGTAGCTTGAATGTAGGCGGAGGTCCAGAATTCCATCAGAAACGAAAGCCCGTGATATGTGCTGTTGAATTTTGTGTCTACCTTGAAATTGTACTGCATGAGGTAAGTTTATTTTAAAATTTTAATGTATTTTATAGTAGAATATTTGTTATAGCTATATATTGTTGTAGAAACTTTGTCAGCCAGAAAGGGCTTATTGTTGAAGAGTCACTGAAAATTTTTTGCACGAACTAGAATTCTATGAAAACTATTTTGCATCAAACAATTTACGCAAATGTTAAAGATACCAATTGCAAATTAGCACTTTAATCTATAGAGAAATTATTGATTGTTAAAATTTATGAATTAATGTTAATTCTGTATCAGGGTAATAAGAATTTTTATGAGCGGATTCTATATTTTTTTTGTGAAGTAATTGTTTAAGGAGAAAATGCAAAATAGTGTAATCGGGCTTTTAAAATAAGAAATTTCTAACAAATTGGATTTATTGTATGCTTTAATCGGGGTTTTCGTTATTTTCAATTTATAATTATACATTGACAGTAATTTTCTTGTAAGTTAAGGGTTTAGCGTAGGCATTTGCCATTTTAAGCAAGTTGATTTGCATTTTACCAGAACGCACTATGGTACATTAAAATATATTAGAAACATTGTATTTCATTATATAGCAATTTAAATTAAGAATAAAAAGATCCGATGCAAAACTAAACATAACTGAATTGTAAAATTAATTTCATTTTTAATTAAACGCACTCAATTTTCAAAACAACAATGAAACCATAACTTTTTTCCGCCCTTACAATTTATTTCTACTTTTGCGCACTCTGTTTCTACGGTTGTAATTTTAGTATGCAACGGTTTATAACAAAAAAGTTTTCAAAACCTCATTTTAACATGCATACTCGTCGAATGGTTTCCCTCGCCTGAATTACTATTTATTGCAAATTAAATTGTTTATGATGTCTTACTCTTTGTTTCATTCGGACGGGTTGGGTGGATATACGTCATACTTAGGGGCGAAGGATAGTTGCGATAGTTTGTTTTGAAAAATTGTTAGGGAATGTAACTAAATTTCCTGTCAGACGTGATGGTAAACCTTACGTTCGCCATCATAGACCGCGTATACATGTCTGACCCCCAGAACCTGTGAAGCTTGTGGTATGGAGGTCTTTTTTGGTGATGACGGCCCAGGACCGTGGTATTCATTCGAAGTCGGTGAACTTCAAAGGAAACGTAGACTACGGGGTATTTTCGTGGTAGAAAAGCATATATTTTTAGCTTCCACACTACGTTTATAACGTAAAAAGTGGAAGGTATTATAATCGTTCAGTCCGTCACCCACTTTCATAGCCCAAACTACAAATGCTACGGTAGTGCGACGATAATTCAAACTAAACTAAACAAATGCTACGGACAAGTGTGATGCGTCAAAAAATTAAGCGCATTGAAATTAGAATACATTGAAAATTTCAGAAAAGAATTCTGAAATCGAAGTACTTCAATTATTTAAAAAAAACTTCAAAATTTAAAAAGCATAGGAAGCCATTTTTATTAGAATTTAATGGCCATTGCCATTCGCAACAATCGCTCGAGAAACTTTAATTCTTTTAGACAATAAATTAAAATAAATTTATTTTTGCGACATCGATCAGTTTGAAATGACGTCAAATATATTTCACGAGATTCTTTGTACGTTGATATGAAATCAAACCAAAGGAACCGCTCTGATAATGTCCTTATCGCTTTCTTTTCTAACCATTTCTGTTAATAACACAAGAAATTAAGAGTTCACACTTTGTCGCACAATGTTGTAGATTCAAAATAGAGCAGTCTTTCTTGATTATGTAAAAGGAGTGTCACTGCCTCCTATTATTAACCTAGTGCGGAGTTGATCTAACAACCAATTTAAACTGGACACGAGTTCATTTTGAGTTTATAGTAGCGGGCGTAGGTCTGGTACTTAAAGAGAAAAATATCGAAGACTGAGGGTTCGATAATGCTTCTTCCTGGTACATGTTACACGACAACAAAAAGCTTAACGCAGCAAAAGTGTTAAAAATGAACTTTTAACAAAAGTTAATGAACTTTATTTTTTTAAGTTCAGCGTTATAAAAAGTGTATTTACACTCTACAAATTGTCTGGTTTGAAGGAATGTAATTATACAGGGTCTTTACCTTCGGAATATTGAAAATTAATCGAAAATGTCAACGAAATACTTTTCCTTTAAACTTTCCACACTTTTTGCACAATTTAAGGAGAAAATCTGTAGGTTTTAGTTTTAACGAATAATTAAAATAAACAGATTTTCTCTCAATTTTCTGGACACCAGTTACACTTTTTTTCGGTAAAACAAAGATTTTTTGCTAGATTGCGCAACTTTAAATAACAGCATAATCGTATAAAATTAAAGATTCTAATCTCAATCTATACTTGTCGACACCTCAATGAGAAAACGACTAGAGTACCTAACGGAAAATAAATATGGAAAGTTTAAGTAAAATACGTGAATTAATTGAAAAAAAAATTTAAGAAATTAATGCTTTTGCAAGACTTTTTTTCTTGCATTTCTCCAAGAAAATTGAATTATTAAATAAAATTTTAATGAAAACAGCTGTCTTTTTAATGAAAATTTTATAAATGAAGTATTAAAAAAATAGATTATCCTTAAATAATGAAAACAAGGAAATTTGAGATTCTGAACAAATACCCTTAAATTCTTTAAATAATTCAAGATTGTTTTCTTTGTATTATGTTCATAATTGATTTTTCAATGTTTTGGTATATTTTAAAATGCATTCTTTTGCACGTTTTTTAAAAATATATAGATTTGATAAAGTTATGTAGATCAAAATTGCTATTTTCTCCTCTCACGCTTAAAAATGTATATTTAAATCCACAAAATAGTTAATAGTAATACACGTAATTTTAGGGGGAGGGGTTCGATCAAACGTGAAGCAAGCGTGACATAGGGGGAGGGAGGGGTAAAAAAAAAGTCAAAAATTTGCGCGACGTAATTTATGTACGTCCCCAAACAACTATAGTTGCGAAATAAAAAAAAATAGCTAGGCCTGGAAAAGGAACTAAAATAAGTTACATTTCAAGAAATAAATTTAAGACTATAGTTTTATCTTTTTTTAAAAAAATGCAATGCTTCTCCTAACGTACTGAAAACAGCCGTAAGAAGCTTCCGTAATATGCAATTTAGGCTTCTTAATGTTAAGTAGATAGCAATTCAATTAAAATTTAAGTAGGATGTTTTACAAAAAGATTTTTAAAAGAACTTGTACTGATGCAGTTTTCGTCTTGTCAACAGAAATGTCTTTCAAAAGAGAAATTGGCTTTTCATGCGACTTGATATGAAGGTCTACTTTATAAATATAGATTTAAAAATGTTTGACGAAAACTGTTTTGAATGACATATATTTAATTTAGAAGATTTAACGTTCGTTTGAAATATTGTATATAGAGTTAACAATAGATAGATATAGATTAACAATGTTTTATTAAGTAAAAAATATGAAAATACTTGTATTGCTAACATAATGAAGTCTTCAAAATTGTTACAAGTCTATTAAACATTCTTCTCTTAAAGGAAAATATTTTCAGAAAAAGCTTTGCATTTTGTTCAACTATATTTAAGTAAAAATAATTATATTCTATCCTTAATACTCAGGTCTTTCTCAAAGGCAGGAGCGGTAAACATTAAAAATACAATAACAAGATTTAAAAATCAAAAATTTCATTCTGAATATAAATGTTTTATTAAGTAAAAATATGAAAATACTTGTATTGCTAACATAATGAAGTCTTCCAAAATTGTTTACAAATCATTAAACATTCTTCTCTTACAAGGAAAATATTTTCAGAAAAAGCTTTGCATTTTGTTCATTTATTTTAGTAATTGATTTTAAACAATGCACTTCACAATTTGTAATATTAAAAGTGTACAGGTATCACTTTGGGCTTTACATTGCGTTTTTACGAATATTTTGCTTTCTTTTGTTTAAAATATTTATTGTATTATATATTTTGACATTCGCAGAGCTATAATCTAAAAAGGTTACCGCGAAAAATTTATGAAAAGTATATTTTACTTTTTTAAAATTTAAGATATTAAGTATATCTAGAATGACATAAACTATACTAATGTTTGAAACGAGAATTAAAAGCAGTGCGTTGTTTTTAACTCGAAATTAAATAGTTTTTACATCACATTTTTTGAATTAGACAATAATAAACATTATTAAAAGCTACCCCTCTATTTATCCTAAGTGGGTTAGAAACAATTTAAAAAGTAGCTGACAGTGATAAAATTCTATCTGATATAGTTAAACAAAATAGTTGACATTATTAGAGAAGGGAAAGAACAAAAAGCGTAAAAAATGAGGGTTTAATTAGGGACAAATTTATTAATTGAGCTGCATCTAAGTTATTATACTAATTAAATGTTAATTAACATCAATGAACCAGAAATTACTGCTATACCATTTAAAGGTTTGTACGAAAATTAATTACAATTCCTATTTTGAAGAATAATAACTAATAAACTTTTCATATTTTAATTTTAAATGTTTTAATTGGATGTAAGATTTTAAGAAACTTTGAATAGAAAGCTTAAAGTTATTAAGAAATATAATTTTTTGTGCAAAGATTTACGTATTTTTTAAATATCCTTAATCTAACTATAATTGTATGCAAACAGATTTTTTAAACGCATTTTTAAATTACAAGGCATCGATAAAAGGTCTTTCCTGTATATTAAAACAATATTAAGAAGCGGATACATGAACTAACGGTTACAAACTAAATGACATGTTTTCTTGACCTTAAGTAAGAAGGAAACTAGGAATTAATTCGTTTTTTTAGAAAGTTATTTACTTATCAAAGTACTTTTCATTCTGAAAGTGTTTAATCTGGTGTTGTAAACAGATTTAGCTTAAATCTACCCAAAGTCCCGTCCTAATCATAGTAAAATACAATTTTAATTATTTTTAGTCGTTAGATATTTTGTAAATAAAAAAAATGTCCCTTGAAATAAAAATTGAATTTTCCCATGGAGCTTTGTAGTAAATTAAAACACGTAGTTCTTGCATTGTGGGCGGTATAGTAATACTTTGATCATTCAAATAAATTTAATATTTTCAATTTCTGACGCATATACATAATGTTCGGCCTATTTAAAACGATTAGTTTCATTTTCAGCAGTCGTACATTTAATTGGTTTGCGGTTTATCAGACAATTGATCCTTACGTTAGATGACCAAACTAGCGCTTCATTCTTCGTCCTGAATACTTATTTGCGTTCTAAAATGATTTTAAAAAAAATAATTAAAATACGGTTATTTATAGTAACTGGAAAACTATTTGTTCAATTTTCAACTTGTATATTACACCCACATTGATTTTTTATAATAGGGTACTTGACTGTATCGCTAAAATACCTTCCAATATTAAATTAATTATAGTTTTAACCCAAAAATAACAAACGCATATATTTTTTGCAAAATAAATCTCTAACTAATTAATAAAAATCATTTTAAAATGGCTTATTTTTGCATCGGTACGTCACGTGATCACAAACACGTCAATTTGGCTGACGTCACTAGTATATAAACAAACCGGTGTGATGTTTTTTTGCTTGCTGGATTTAATCTAATTTACGATTAAAATAAGAATTGTATAGATAATGGAAGGAGGTTTTACAGAAGCAGATAGTTAAATTTTTCTTAAAGTAGATCCCAAAATGGTGATTCAAAGTTTGTTTATAGTTACTAGTGATGTCATAGATACCACGTGACAGCCACAAAGCGTTTTTGGGCGTAATTTTTTGTCCTTATTTTAAAATTCATTTTTCTCCCTTTTTATGGGGTATTTGAAAAAAAAAGAAAAAATACGGGTCTAATATTTTTGGCATAAACATATTTTAGACCAATAAATTTTTTTTAGTCAAATTTGTTTAAAGTAAATTAGTCCATGTGATGCCTCATCTAAAGTTCGAGACCCTGTTCGACAGTACATTCACATCTGGATCAACTGGATCTTATGCTTCGAAAGATACCTGCGGTTTTCAATCAAGTAGTGACGATGTAAACCCATCAATGACGACTTTGTGAATACCATTAACACTCATTTCCGAATAAGAAAGCCGTTTTTTTTAATTTATTTTTTGTGTAATTTAGTTTGTCCTATATAAATTGTTTTCAGTATTATGGTGTTTATTTGCCTTATCTTTTGTTTATTTAGATAGACTGAAGCAGACAACTTATTTTCGCAATTAAATTTTTATTGCTAATCGTCGTTTAATGGATTAAGTGAATTTGAGGTGCGAAAAGTTTGCTGCCGTAAACCGCGTTTAACACTGCCACTACTTGATTAAAAACCGCAATTCCGGCTTTTGATTCCATCATGTGAAAGATCCAATTGACTTAACATTACTACTGCGATAGTAAGTACGGCGAACGTTACCGGAACTTGCGTGTAAAACGAATTTTTCTCTTCATCATTTCTCTCCTTTGGCGCCTCCCTTGGCGCCCAAACTCCCTTTTTGTGCAACCCTGGCGCGCTAGGAGCCGGCCGGCGTTTCTCCCAAACAAAGAATAATCCGGAAGTTGACCATCCTAGAACGTTCGCGGAGTCGCGCTCACTTGCCGTGCCGTTTTTCGCGCCGTTTCGTCGCACCGTTCTGATTTCGCGATCAAAACACCGAGAACTTTCGATCATAACATTGGACATCCTCATGGCTTTTCTTATCTGGCTACCAGGTAAATGATTACTTTTTTGTAGCAATTTTTTTTTAAGTAAAAATATTTTTCGGTGAGTTTTTAATTTAAGAGTTTGACGAAGAGTTGAAGGTAAGAATTCTTAGCATCGGATGTCAGATTGTAATTTTTTTCCAATAAATTATTTTATCTTGTATTGTTACTATATCGTATCGCAATTGAATAAATTATGTTTATTTAAATATCCTTAAAATTCATGCATGTAGTTGTAAAATATTTTTCCACAATCTGTTAGTGTATTACAATAATAGTAATTTTAATTTTGAAATTTGGATGGTAATTAAATTTAATGTGCTTTGTATGGAAATATGTTCTACATTATTAGACACTTAAAAAAATTTACTTTTTAAATTATTTAAATTACTTTCCTATTGTGAATATTATTTATTTTTTCTAAATTTTATTTAAATACTTCTAAATAAAGGGTTTTAAAGTATAACTTCATTTGTTTAAAGTCTAAAAACGTCAAGGGCATAGTAAAGTAACTATCATTTTGTTATCACTAAACTCCATAACTTAATAGAGTAAATTTTTCTCCGAATAACTTCAGTTCCCTTTAAAAATATTGTCATGTTGTTAAAATCCATAACATCCTGTATTTCCCGGTGTTTTTTTTCCCCGCATTGCAGCCCGCTTGACAGCTGTCGAACGGATGCCTATTTCGAACACACAAAAAACACGCGTTCTGCTTATTAGGTAACATATGCGGAAAATAAGGCGTTTGACGCAAGTTTTCATTGATAGTTTTTGACTGCATATTACAATACCAATAATGATTATATTGGGAGATTTTTTAATGTACTTTTTAGGCGCTTTGTTGAAGTTTACTTTCACATTAGGTGATTAATAATGTGATAGTGTTAAACTTTTTGTTTCGTCTGTAACATTGGGTTAAGTATTGTTAAGTTTTAAAAAATGTTTTTTTTTCACATTTTCCGAATTTTACTTAGATTTGAGTATATATTAGAAATTCGTATAAACGACGAGTTTGTGAATGCCATTAACTTTATTAAAAGTTTTAAGTTTTTTTAAATTCGGTCTTTCGTGTAACTTGTCTTACAAAAATTGTCCAGGGCTATGGTCTTCATTTGTCTTATTTTGTTAATTTTTGATAAACTTAGGCAGAGCTCATTTTCGCATGGCAAATTTTTCTTGAAAATAGTCGTTAATGTGTTTACTTCTTAAGGCTCTTCATAACTCAGATCAATTACACTTTAATAGTACAGACTATTTTGTACAATGGTAGGGGTTTAACCAACGTCGATCTTGGTGAGATTAAATAAGTAGCAAAAATGAAAAACAAAAAATTTTGTTCCCTTTATTCATTTGTTTTTCTTATTTGAAAGATTTGAAAATAAAGGTGTGTGAAGAAATACGAAATATTTAGTTTTATAAAATAAAGAAAAATAGTCTTACACAGTAACATAGCTTTTGCTGGGATTATATGTATACTGATGTTTCATAAAATCTTGAAAATAAAATAAATTATGGGATAATTTATAAACTAAATCTGCAATCAAAATTGTTTCTTTTAATTGGATTTTAATAACTGCTAGAAAAAAAAGTTACTACATTTTACTCAATAAAACTTATCCACTAAAATTACGCTAATATTGATAAATTCCGTGGTTATCAATATAAGATAAAACTTCTATATATGAATTAAAGTTAACAATACTTCAAAACCCGATTTCTAGTATTTGCTTGGTAATGAATTTAACACACAAACCTTATTTTAGTTAAGAAAAGTTTAGTGTAACTAAATTCAATCATCATATTAGAGCCCATGGTTAAATTGAATTAAAACAATAACCTTCTATTCATATATCTGAATCTTTCCAAAATTAATCTTAAACTTATTTAATTACTATTTATCAGTATCTCCGTAACAACTGTACAGTATTGGGTGTAAAGTTTGTCTGATGATTAATTTACAAGTATTAGAATGTTAAATTTAGTAAAATACTGTAAGTAGGTATGTACTAGACTTCCGAAGGTGGTATTCTTGAATCTTCGCAAATTCAAGAGAAGTAAGTTTAAAATGTGTATTTCTAAGTAACACGCAGTAATATTTTAAAAGTGCATTTCAAAATGGATTACTATTTTTGGATTAAAAATTTCTCTTCGGTATGTTTCTTGTTTATAATAGAATTTCTAGTAATCTTCATTGCAAAAATAATTATCAAAGTAAGGCGGTTGTTTTTTAATTGCATCTGAATGCTCCAAGTTTCAATACTTTATTTCTTTCATTAACTTGGAGGAAAAATTCAATATATTTTGATTACCATTGAATTTTCATTTAAATTCTTTCTTTTTGAGCTTCTGGTTAACTTAATATTATGAATTAGAAGTAAATATATGGGGAATTTAATTATTTTTGTCTTGTATCTTGACAATGTAAACATGAGGGTAATTGAATAATTGTTTCTATGACAACGACAATTTAATGAAAATTTTAATTTCTTATTCAACAGAAATATTATTTATTGTAATTTGTATATTTTACACCTTTTTAGAATATTAAAATCTAATTTAATAAATAATCTAGGTAACTGTCAATATTAGCTGAGCGTATTTCGTCTGTTTTTTTAAAGTTTATATCGATGACATTTAAATTTGAAGCTTCTAATAGTTTAATAAATTACAAAAATTCCACCAATTACAAATGCTTTTAATAAAAAAGTGTATTTTTAAAAAAAATCAAGTTTCTCTTAACAATTGTAGCCCAATCCTGTCATATGGATATATCCTGTCAATTAATGGATATATATGATGCTAATTAAACTATACCAATCAAAAGAATTGACAAGTTCACAAAGATTATTGATAAAAAATATTAATCTCTTCCGTAAGTTTCTCTTTCCCAAGAGTACATAAGTCAATCGGAATCGTAAACTCGGGTGTTCACCTTTTGACAAACATTCAAATAAGTTCGGTTTCCTTTGGGTTCCTCTTCAGTGAATCAAACTTCCAGCGACACTCAAGCGACTTCTAGGACACTTTAGTGACCGCAATGGTTCAGCTCACAATTTAGTGACATTCGGTCACTTGAGGTTGAATATGATGCAGAAAATGATCTTTTGGGTGGACTTAGGCTCATTGTGTGCTTTTGGCTAGAAGTTGTCTAAATCATTATGTCTGGTTTGGGTCCTAATTAATTCTATGGTCAGTTAAATATAGCTAATAGTGATTTGTTATCGGTATATGAGCAATTTGACAAATTTGTTAAATAAATTCAATCACAATAGCATCTAAAATGCTATGAATTAAAGCATGAAATTGAATCCTTTGTCAATGTTTGTTCTAAGAACTTTTGTTGGATTTTTAGTAGTGGACTTGTATATTGAATCAAAAATTTCGAAAAGAGATACAATTTGTTTTGCTTAACAGGTGATTGCTAGTTCGATAGCAGACAAAAAGAAATTGAAAAATTAGTATTGATACGGAACACTTGAATCGCATTTGAGCAAAAAATTAACTTTCAACGCAAATGTCGAACGAGTAAAAAAATTTGTTTGCCTAATCTTATTTGACCTCTAAATGTTATTAATATAAGTATATGACACGCAACTGTTCTATTTGAAACTTGCTGTTCATATAAAGTTATCGAGTAGTTGATTTGTATTGACAGTAATCAATCTTTTTTTTTAATTTACCATTTCCGCTTTTTGTTAAATTATTCTTTTTGTGATTTAAATCAGTTTTTAAAATAAAGAACACTTCCTAAATGCCGACGTTGCAAAGGAAAATAAAAATCAAATTTTCTTTCTGCAGGTATTACTTTTTAATTAAAAATATTTTTGGCTAGACATCAAAGGCGGATCGTATAACCGATAATTCGAATTAACCAAGTTATTAGTTGCCCACTGCTTGTCGGCTAGCTTAAAGCTGTAATTATGACATTTTCCCGCGCATTTGGGAAGTGAAATTCAATTTAAATTATTCAAGCCGCCAAAAACTTTTAATGAAATTTCAATATTAGATCAGCGTCTATCTTTTGTGTTCCTTTTTTTGTTTTCTTGATCTATTTCCCAGAAACCCTGTCTTTGAATTTTGCCGATTTTTTGCGGCCAGTCTTTTAGTGCATTTCAGTTTTGTGGTTCACTTTTTAAAAGTTAATTGACAGTTGGATTTTTAAAATTAGTATTACCCCAAATTCAAAATTGCATGGTTGTGTGTGGTCAAATATTACAAGCAATTATTTCTACAACTAGTTTTAATCTATGAGGAAATGAAAATAGTAAAGTTTTTGAAAATGAGTCATTTTTAAAAATCAATTTAATTATTTTGGTTACTTTTGAAGATAATTATTGCATATAATACTTGAACGGAGAAATTTCAAATACTTTAGTTTTAATGAAATATTTGTTAAGTATAATTTTTATAAAACTTAACTGGGTTTTTTATTCAAAGGATTTCGTTCCATTCCTGCGGTTGCATAACACTTTTTTTTTACAAGTTTACTTTTGCATCTGCAATTGAATGAGCTTTACATTGTTAGCATTTTATTCGATTCTTATGACGTATGGCTTGGATAATGGCGATTATTTTAATGCTTCTCGTAAGTAAGTAATCTAGCATCAAGGTTAAAAATGTCTTCATTTCTCTACTTTTCTTTAAAACTGACAAACGACATTATTGACAAGCCTTTCTTTCATGTAAACGATATTTAGGGCCTAAAAATTATTTTAGTTCATAAATTTTTAAGCATCATATATTAGTACGGTAAAGGTTCCGAATGGTTGTAACTTTCCGTAATATACAATAATTATCCTTATAACACCTAGTGCGATGATAATTCAACCTAACCTTATAACATCTGCATAGTTAATTATAAATGTTCATGAGATGATACATTTATTGTCCTGCTTTGCGCAAGATAAAAATGTTAAGTACCGTTTAAAAAATTCAAAATTCCTGAACGCATTTGAATTCTACACATTAATAGTAAAAAAAGCAGATTTTCAATGTTTATAACATTTGAAATCTGTCATTTTTATTCTAAGACACATAATCAAAGGTGACAAACTGGAGTAGAAAGCACAATACAATTTGCGCAATAGTTTACTTTCACTTTAAGCAAAACAAGTCGCGTAAGTACTTTAAATTACTTGCTTTTAAGAGTTTTTGTTCCTTATCATTTAAAATGTATAACATTTATCGCGTTTTATGCCATGAGGGGTGATAGAAAAGTTCCCTTATCACGTAACTATTGTACACAAATAACATTATCTTAAAAATTTGTTTGATTTTAATTTATCCTCTAACGTTGCATTTTACTTTGGAAATGAAGCGTTAGCAAATTATAAAGCTTTTAACCCATTAATGGCGATTGGTGATTCTACGCGAAAATAAGCTTTCTGCTTAATTTTATCTAAACAAAATATAAGACGCATAAAAACAATAGTCCTGAACAATTTGTCGGACAAATGAAATTACAAAAAAACGAACTTAAAAAAAACTTAGTTAACCTCTTTATTCAGAAATGAAGTTGTTAATGGTATTCATTTAGATATCAATAACATTACCATTTGTTATTCGTAATCAAGAAATATAATAATATTAGTTTTAGAATTGCGTAAACTATATGTCTGTGATGAAACTCTAAATGTTTTTCTAATGGTTGCTTAAAATTTTGTAACTTTATTTCAAAGCAATTAAGTTTTTCTTTATTCTAATTAAGAGCTTGTTTTTCTATTTGGCATTTCTTTACTATGTTTCAATCGGTTAAAAAAAAATAATGAGTTTAAAAAAACCTTTAGTGTCTGTCATTCTAATAACTCCTGACACTATTATCTGGTCAGTTTAATGTTTTTAAGACACGGTCCAGATTTGATTTTTCCCCAAACGTTTTGAAGGCGATAGTTTCAAGTAGACGATATTTCTATTGGCCTTAATTAAGTCTATTGAAGTTGTTCAAGTCAATTTTACCCTTTGGGCCACGGTGACGTTTCAAACGTATTTTTACAGTTTGGGCGACAGCTCTAAAAAAGTGACGTTACCCTCCTCTATTTTACCCTTTGGGCTACTCAAAAGGGGACGTTACCAACGTCTATTTTTTTCCTTCGGGCCACTTCGCCCCTAAAAAGTGACGAACTCAACAGGTTATTCAAATACAAAGTTCCTTTAAAAAAAAAATAAGAATGTCATTTTATCGATCCCCAAAATGGTGGATTCTCAACCCAAAAAACTCCCTCACAGAAATCGATGTGAATGGATCGGGGAATCCCTTTCGGATGATTCATATCGTTGGCGTAATTAGCAGTTTTGGCGACCGCTTTGCTTTCAAATGCTCTTTGACGCGACGGACTGGCGGTTGTCAGATCAACGTGTCGCGCTCATTGAGCAATTTACGATTTGGTGTCGACCTAATGGGCAGGGTTAACGATTTGGGGTTTAATGATCAACTAATATGTGGGAAGTATTTATGTCTATAAGTTTTGTTGTCAATAGGTTGTCCTTGTTAATTTTATCGATTTAGTTCTTTAAAAGGTAGTTTTAATTATGTATGTGCTTTGATTATTTTTTTAGTCTTAGATTAATTTTTTAATTAGCAGTAGAAACACTTTCTCACATCTGATGCGTAATATTGCCGTTTGGCGACATATACCTTAGTTCTCTTTTGACTTAAAAATACTGTTGATGTTGGGAAAATTTTAGCAATTTGTCTTCTATTGGAAGCTTTATTTATGTTTTAGAATGGGAAAGTTAACTAAAAAAATTATTTTATGTTGTATGCAATTAAAAGGATGCAATTTTCACAATTGTAATGCATCATCCTCACTACTAAGTTTATGGCGATTCCAATGTTAAAATTTAAATAATTAAATTCCAGTCCAAAGATTTTTTAAATGTTTTTCTCTTAATGCATGACCATCAAAGATGGAAATAATTATTTTGAGTAAAAGTAAAAAATCGTGCATTAGAAAGCTAAGGGGGTATAAAGTTTTTATTGCTATGTAAGACAATTTAATATACCTACAAATAATTACATTAAATTTAATAAACATTTATAACAAAGTCCCGTTTTTGTCGCCTTGGAGCCGTAAAAACTGAAATTCAGTTTGAAAATACGCATTCGATAGTAACAGTTTGTTTTCTGTAAATCTTATTATCGCAAACAGGACATCACTTCGACACAATCTAGCTCTAGTGCTAAGTTGACTTATTTTTTAAGTTTCGCTACGGAAATAAGCTGATCAATTGAATAATGTTTGGATATCTATTTCCTGTTTTGTCTCGAATCCGGCAGAGTACGAACGTCTTGCAAATAACATTGGATACACAATTAAGTAATTTGGTGAGTCATAAGATATCGTTCCTTACGAGGTCATGTTAATTTAATAATAGAAACGTCACTTCTGTTTTCAACTCGATATTCAGTAAATACTTTGTCAACAAAAGCTGTTTAATCGGCCTTTATTTTAACTATTGGCTCAAAATTCATTAATGAAAGATTCAAATTGTATAGATTCCGATTAAGCAAAATGTCATCTATGTAAATTTAATGTCAATCTATTGGTCTAAACATTTTGTCTCTAGTGTTAACCAAGTCCAAAATTACATGGTCATGTCATTATTTTGGATTTTTCTGAATTATGTATTTTAAAAAAATTCAATTACAGTGTTACAAAAAAAGGTAAATAAAACATCAAAATAAAACTCCAAATACACGAAACACTATAAAACATCAGATAATCAGTTAAAAATTCAAACACATGTAAGTTTGAAAACTTGACATATTAAAAATATCCGGATCATTTTAGAACCTAATGTATACTTTATAAAATTTATGTAAATACTAATTTAATGACATTTGATTGTGTAAGGAGAATTTTTTTTTGTATGTTAGCATTGTAAATATCGAAGTATTCTTTAACGGTTATTGATTGTGATTAAAGTCTTTAACATTTGTATTTAAACACGAGTATAAAAAGCAGATACTTGATTATTTTAGCAAAATGTTCGTCGTTTTAACTTTTCAAACGTTTTTAACTTTTGCCTGTTGGGAAACTATAGTGTTTGAATAGTTTATTTTAGGTTTCAATTATATTAAAATGTGAACTGATTTTAAACTGTCTGCAAATGCAATTAATTTCCCAACAAATCTTCTCAATTTTTACCTAAAAACTGAACAAAATATCTTCAAATTAAATTCAATCTAATTGAATGTCCCAAATAAAACTTCAGCAACTAATTCCATAAATGGCAAAACAAATTCCCAACATGGTTTTCATATTTAACATGGTTTTTATAATTAAGTACTTCTCCTTTTTATACTTTAAATCCTTGTGTTTTTTTAATATCAATTCTAGTTAAGTAATCGTATAATTAAAAGCGTTTAATATGAAGCTATTTTTTTATGGTGTTACTTCGCATTCACCAACTAAATTCTTTAAACGTTTTTGCTTCGTTTAACTTTGCTAAGCATTTCATTCCATCAGACTTAATAGCATTTCCCAGCTGCTTAAGCTCTGTCTATCCGAAAAAGTTAAACAAATGTGTCTTTACTAAGTAGTTGGAAATCTTTTGACGGTTGAGGAAAATTAAGTTAAATTTGCATTAGGTGATTTTAAATACTGGTATTTTTTCACTATTAAAGTGAGGTATTTATACATTAAATTGTTTTATTTTAGTTTCTATTTTTTTAAGGCCATGATAGGTTTTGTTTATGATTAGAGTGATAACTACTATTCATAGACCGTTCAGAATGGTTACAAATATCCAGGGCTAAATGTGGGATTCAAACTCGCATAGTTAAGATAGTAATTGGAAAGCAACAATGGATTTTGAAACTAATTAAAATGAAGTTCATCAGTTCAAATTGTTATCCCATCATTATGATAAACTAATTAAATATTTTTTAATAAGTAGTGAAAGGAAGGTATGGTAAAATGAATATATGAACTTAGATTTATTGACCTCAAGTTGAGGTTCAATCTGTATTGTTGGTGATACTACCAAATGTCAAGTCTGTTTTTTAATCAATTCTGTGAAAAATCTTTATTTTATTTTAAATGAATTCACTCCACGTTTAAACTTTGAAGATTTTTTTTGTGTGTGTTTTAAGAAAAATTCAATTTGCACTTTTAGGTAATCGAATCTTAAAATAATTCTATTGACTAACTTTTAAGTATATTCAATAAATATTTTTACTTTTAAAAAGTTTTTTCCATGCAAGTTAATTTTATTATACAAAATTAGGTAATAAATAAGAAAAGGATTTTGATCGACTTTTGTTTGATTTAATGAAATTTAATGATGATTTTGAAATAGTTTGTTTTATTTTGCTTAAAAGCTAAAAAAATGCTTATAAAGCAAAGCAATACATTTAATGAAGTACTGATACACATTTAATGCAAACCTACCCGTAAACCACACGCGTTACACTACCGGATACAGTCTAAACGGGATGTCAGCTGTTGTGGAAAATAAGGTGGGTTAAAGTTGGGGAGGGGGGGTCTTTAGAAATTATCTTTTGAGGGTTAACACCGGTAGGGGGGGGGGTCGTCTTCGGGCTCTCACCTGAGCAGGATGTTTGGTACCGGAAGCTAGTCAGCATCCAATATACTGGCAACAGACTTTCTGTAAGGAGTTTTTTTATGTTGTGTACCTATGGATCTTTGGTATGATGTGGCATGATAGTGGTTTTAGCTAGTTTTGGTTTTTGTTTTGAAATAAATCTAATGTAATATTTTTTTATGTAAATTGAGATAGACCTTGTGCCAAAAATATAGATTGATATCATGGGGTTCTTTATTGTTGTATTTTGGATAGTTAATTTTGTTAACCAGAGTTGTAATGCATAGACTTTGTTTGATTGCTGGGCAAATACAAAATTATTTTGACAGTTTGTATTATCACAAGCCTTTTTATAAGTAGATATGTGTTCTGTTGTCAATACATATTACTAGAAATTCTTTTTCTTCATTTCTTCTTAGAGTAATAGTATTTATCTGCTCCTTTAAGTATCACAATACAGTTTACATAGATACTACATATTTGACTGCATTAAGAGCAACAGAAAGGGTGACAAATTAACAAATCTCGTAAAGAGACAAAGATTTTCCCCACTGCGGATGATGCTTTAAGGCATCAACCACTAAGGATTCGATAATGCTATTCCTATGAGATTACGAGGCAACAAAACCTAACCCAGAAAGTGTTAAAGATTGCCTAACATGTCTAAGTAAATTAAACTTGTCGATAATGGGGAAAAAATTGGCCTTTAGGCTCTTATTGGCCGTTAACAATGTACCGACCTCACGTGGTCTTTAATCTATTCGAACCGCGTATTTTACTTAAAACGAACCACTGAGCATGCTCCCACCTTTACGAGAGTGGGGGACACGTCAGAATTATCCACTACAAGACTGACGCAACACCGAGTGACGTAACCGGCCCTCTACAAATAAAACTAATCGGGTGTCGTAATTGCAAACACTATTAAAAACTCATTTTTAAGGTACACCTAGTGACTCTAGTAAAAAATCAATAAACATGAAAATAATTTTTCGGTAAACTAAAAATTATAAGTTCCGAGTATGTAATAAACATAATGTACTAACTTGACTCATGAAAAAGTTTTTTTCTGAAACAAATGTATTTTGCTTCTGTTATTTTTCAAGAACCGTTTTAGGGATTGTTCTTTCGCAAAAATACCGTAATCAGCTGACTGACTATATTGAATAGTACATGACTAAACCTTTTAATTAACTAATTAAAGCCGATGGCCAGGAAACTTGCCATGCTTTCTACTGAAGTTTATCTAAGTAACCAAAATATAATACAAATTAAGACCACAGTACTGATCAACTTGTGTAAACCAATTTCATGAAAAACAAGTTTAAAAAACGTTTTTATTCCAAACTGGAGTCGTTAATAGTGTTCACAATTGTGTCATTAATAGGTTAATTAAAGCAATTTATGTAATAAAACATTTCCAGTGAGTATTTATAAATTCTTTTGCACATCAAAAAGTGAAGGTGGCTGACTATAATTAACTTGCCATGCACTTATTCTGTATATCGGGTGTACTTAGTTGTTAATGTAGTATCTTTTAAAGGAAATGGCCAAGAATATTGGTCAATTTTTTAAATAATTGATAACTCTTTAGGCCTTGTAATAAGAAAGTGCTTTGAAGATTTTAAAACCTGATCAAGGATTAACAACAACCTAGTAGTGAGAGAATTACTACCTACAATTAACTGTATCTGTGTGAACGGTTAAAGTTAAATGAAGTCAAAATGAGGGTTTCCTAATTCCATGAAGTGGAACACATAAAATGTCCATGGGAATAAAAAACCTTCATTTAACACTAGTTTTTTCCTATACGAATATACCTAATTCAAGACAATAAGAAATTAAAGCTTTAAATACTCAGTGTTGTTAATTATCTAGAGCAGATGGCAAAAACCACCTCGTTTTGTTCCCCATCCCCCACTGGAGCAAGTTTTCGATCGATTCTTGTGGGGGCACGTGTGTATTGATCCATGGGGTACCCATAAGGGGCACGTGCACTGTTTTCAGTTTGGGGTGGTAAGAATTGCTGCTTCGTACCCCCAACAGAACGACCCTTGATTTCTGATATCATGCCTCTCCCCACAGTTGAACATATTCTCTCTACCTTCGGGCCGCAATGTTCTGCGTTTATCACATTCAGTCAATTTTATGGTGTGTAAACATATTAAACCGTGTTTTTGCGTGCTTGCAGTTGAAAGATAATGCTAGATGTTCGGAAAAAATGTATAGCATTGCGAAGATAGGTTTTGTGTCCAGATGCAAAATGTTGTTTTGTCTTGAAATAGTAATAGTGTTTTATCTTGAAATGTATGAAGTTTATTAAATTTAAACTTAAACAACAAAACAGGCGATTTCAATTAACAAATTAGTTAGACATGACCTTCTAGTAGTAAATGAGTCCCTTGTAAAAAGTTATAACGTTGACAACGAATTTTTCTGCCTAGCGGCAGATAGAAAAGTTACCGATAAAAAAATAAATTTTTTCGAAACTATTGCCTGCCATTAAGTGTTAATGTACAACTACCCTTTTACCTAAATTCGGTCTAATATTCCACTGCACTACAGCCATATAATCTATTGATAAGTGTATTTAATATATATACGCACTTATTCACTTATTGTCGTAATAATATTAGTCAGGCAGAAGAGTAGTCCATATTTTTATGAAAATCCACATATTCAACAAGGATAACAGTTCATGTGTTGCCTTTGTTATCTGAACAAGACTCAAATGTACGGGGTATAATATTCAGGGATCTTTCTTTCGGCATTGACTTGGAACAATCATCAAAGGCTTGCTTAAAACAGTAGTTCATACACATTTCTTAACCCTTCAATCCAATTGCTTATCAAACCTACACACTTAGGCATGAACAAACATAAGTTGGTCATTTTTCAAACCCTTCCTCTAAAATCAGCCAGTTAAAGACCAATAGCTGTTTCTGTTGAGTTTAGATAATATGTGCAGTATATCTATGAGCAATGTGTCATATTCTGATTATTAGTGAAAGCTTGCTTAAAGCACTTTCATAACGTGTAGGCGAGGTGTTTTTGTCACTGTTGCCTCAGTTTTAAAGTAGCTTCTTTGGCATGCGTTTGGATATTTTGGACACCTATTGATACTTGGATTTTATTTAAACACGACTGTTGATACTTATCTAATATTAAAGATACTTGCTGATGTGGAAAGTAAGATTTTTTAGTTTCATCATTGTTGTGAAACCCACAAAAATGACATGTTCTTGATTAATTTATTTTTTAATTATGGATGTATAGTTGATATAAAGTGGAGTACTGTTATCTTCTAAATTCTTCTGTATTTGGTGAACAGTGCTTGGCAACTTTCACAAACACCTGGGTTTTCTAAATATTAAAAAAATAACCTGCTTTAAAACAAGTTCCTTAACTCTGACATTTAAAAATAACTATTATAATTATTCAATTAATCTTCAAACCAACTCTGCTGGAATTGAAGTCTAATACTCTTTCGGAAATTACGAAACTATCAAGAATTATTTTAACTCAAATTCGGTATGCAAAATTTTTAATAAAATGATTTTTCTATCTTAATTGCGAAGATAGAATTGCAAATTCTGAGTTAATATACTTTTTCCTTCGAGCTCTGAATTATATTATAAGTTTTTTTTAATTATTTTCATTACAATGTTTTTCAATACTTAACAAAACAAATTTATCCTGTTCGAAAATTCGAGTTTAAAGCAAGTTGTTTGGTCACTTAAAAGTGGGTAACATAAATGAGTATAGTCTTGTTTACTAAACTATGATATTAAAGTACTTAACAGAACTTGTTAGAAAATGTATCGTGGTTTTGAAGGAAAGGTTTGCCATCTGAATCATTGTCCTTTTACTATAACACAAATCAGATTTAAGATTCCTGGCTATTTTCGAATGATGTTTCCGTAAATAATAACTTCCATTGGAGGCTATTTCAGAACGCTTTAATGTCATTGAAGGGAAAACTGAAAGCTTATTAATGTTTTATTTATAACTGATCACTTTCAACAATACACTTAACATCCCTAATTAAAGACTTTTATATATCAGGGTATGTTTTTCCTTGCATGATTTCTTACCTAAAAATGCCTAAAATTCCATGTAACTAGTAATTGAAACAGTCAGTTAATTGTTCTAAACTAAAACTAACGTAAATATATCCCTATCTTTTACATATAACTATATTTAGTTTTAATTATAAATAAGTGATCAATCTAATGTATTCGTATCACGCAACCCCGTGTATAGCTAGCATATCAGAGTTCATTTTTACCTCGCTTAAAAATACTAATCCAGAATGGTTATATGTGTATTAAAGAAATATTGATAATGCATGCACTTCGTTATAATTTTATAAACTTTAAAAATGACATTTTTTTTACATCTTGACACTATTTTTGATGATCTGCTTATTGTCAGTGCATTAACTTCAGTTAAAACTTGTAAATCCTAGTCTAAAATTTTTTACTTTTATAATATGAGCTACTATATGATCATAAGAATTTTAGAAATGAATAATTGAGAACATGAAAGAATTTTTAAGCATTCTGTTTTTTTTAAAGGGGAAAGGAATCTTAATATTCATCTTAAAATGTCATACCTTTTAGTCTTTAAATTTTGCAAAATATTACTTGAAGCTTCTAAGTAAAAAATTAATCTTTTTTTTTGCTTTGAGCTACTAGAGCTTTTTGTGTAAAAAAATGCATTATGCAGATAAAAAAAAATACTTGAGTAATACATAAAATAATCATTTAAAGGTTTAATTTGAAATTTTTATTTTAAAAGTGAAACTAACAAAACACTAATGCCTGATATCAATGTTCAATTTGAAATGATTTCGGCTTAATGATCCTGATAACACATGGGTTTCAATACCAAAATAATTTTTTTAAAGAAATTCTGTTAAGTATTCCTTGATACTAGTTTAGTAAACAATACTAACCTTTAAGTTTTTTGGGTGGGTAAAACTTGTTTTTAAGCAGAATTTTCTAAAAGATAAAACTTGTTTCGCTAAACAGTTTTTTTAAGTATTGCGAACCATCTGTTGAATTACAATGAAAATACTTAAGTCTTTAAAATTAATACTTGAAATATGATTCATGATACATGGATCTAAAATACGTCTTCGCAGTCAATCTATATAAATCATTTTATTAAGTTTATACATGTCAAATTTGAGTTCAAACCCATTTAGGTTTACTATATCGTAATTAAAACAATTGACGCCGATCGAAACAAAGCATTTCATTCAGCCAGACTCCATTAAAAACTTCTTTTTGCGGTCGCTTGAAAGGGCATTCACATTTCAATGCCGTGGTCAGAACAGATATTTTTAGTAGTGTGAAAATCCAGTGTACAAGAGACGGAATTAATGATTCTGTGCGCATGCTATTGGATATCGGCTAAATTCAGAAAGATAATTTAAACTTATGCTAAAAATATATTTTTCTTTTATTAATATCCGAAAAATAATTGTAGACCGTACCATTGTTTTTCTCTAACATTGTTCACTTTGACCAACTCTTGGAAGTATAAGGTAGTAAAATATTTATTTTCAAAATAGTTATAAATTATTTTGTGTGTCAAATTGAGGAATAAAACAGGTAATTTCAAAACTATTTTAATGCGATGGTTAGATACAACAGTTGTAAAATTGTTCGGTATACATTAGCAAATATATAAATTAAATGCCCATTAACACTAATTTTGGTCAAACATGTATTAATGATTTTTATATATGAAACTTTTACCGTTCTTTTCAAATCATTCAAAAATTAAACTTTACAATGATTGTATATTCAATAAAATAAGGTTGAATTTCTTAATAATTAAGTTGTATTGTATAATAATCATTAAACGTAATTGTAATGTTAGCTATCTTATGTTTTTGTGTGCAACTCATTGAAGTTTATTTTGAACATTCATCAGCCCACTTTCCTTTCAACTTATTAAAGTGATAAGTTGACAAGGCATAAAATTGGTAAATGTTTCACATTTGCTTATCAAGCTATATCTATTGCTAAAGTTGGCCCATGCAGTAGATAATTATCAATTCCAAGTACAAAAATACAATCTTTTGATAATCCCACGTCTTTCGTACCTTGTATTGAAATTACAGTACTTTTTTAAAACTTTTTCGCTAATGTTCCTAAACCTATAGTAATACTTGCTTTATTCAGGATGCCTAACTCTTTCACTTGGAACTCGTATATACGATGTAGAAGATTTTCTACCTTCAATAAACCTTTTATTTAAGTGAACGTTATACATAGACTTGAAATCAAAAGTTTGACTTATCACTCCGTTTCAGACTAAAAAAATTGCTTAGAAAAACCACCCAAACTAACCGAACGGATTAAAACTTTTTTCTAAACTGCTAGCACGTTTTACCATATTTTCAGATAATGCCCTTTTAGATGAATGATACCCTAAACGTAATTATTGTTTGTTCAGTTTCTGAACTAAGATTTTCTATAGGAGACTTTCCAGAACCTGTCTCCTTTGTGAATTTAATTATTTTATGTTATTGTTGACATTCTTCTTTAACTTCCAAGCATTTAGAACTTGTATTTTAATTTATATCCGACATACAATAATATAAATGTGCTACTAATGCATGCAGTAAAGAAAATAAGAAATCAATACACAAAAGATGCATTTTCAACTCGCGTTTTTACATAGTTGATAAGATTCAGTTATTAATATTTCTCTATCAGTTCTATTTTGGATGACACTATTATGCGATATTTCCGATTCGACACAATTTATATAACCAAAGGTTCTACGTGTGCTGTTAATCTATTTTTGTTAAATTTTGCTGAAATCTGTTTTAAATCATTAATTCGTTATTGCGTGTAAAAATGAACTTGAGTTCAATGTTCAAATTTTTAAATTCAGTTAACCAAATAGTTATACCAACACATTTTGTTACGAGGTTCAAGTATTTTGGCAAATTATGGACATTGTTTAGAGTTTTATATTTAAAAAGTATCTGTAAAAGTTTGATTTGAATTTTGTTAACTAGAAAAAAATAAACAACCTTATTTTGATGAATTGACTTCTAATGTCGAACTTGTATGCCTCCTATGAACCTCATTTTAAGTTAGTAGTGTGTAAAAAATGTGTTTGGCACTTACTATAAAAAAAATTGGATACCAATTGTTTTTGAGTAAAATGTGTTTTTATCAGTTATTTATAATTCTGGTTGGTATTATCGAAAAAAACTAATATAATTTTTCAATTTGCAATTTTTTCGTTTTTCAATTGACTAAGTCGAGAAGAATAGTAACTCGTCAAGTATGGCTTGGTCGTAAAATAAGAGGATTATATTTTTTAAAAAAATCTTTTTTTTTCCGACACAAAACGCTCTTTTGTACTTGCAACTGAAATGCAATCATTGTCTCGAGTTGAACGTTTGAATTTAGGTCCAATTTCATAGCTGTTTTAGAAATATGACGTAACTAAATGATTAAACGCGATTACGTACTCGGACTGGGAAATGCGACACGTTGAAAATATCATTTAACATCTGAATTAGTTTAAATTGTTGATGTTAAAAAAAAATTAAGTGAAGAATAGTATTGAATTTTTAAATTAATCTCAAAGTATAACTAGTTAAATGTTTTCTTGAAAAGTGGTCATGGTTGATTGAATCGTTAATAAGCTTTGTTATTAAGAATGTTATTGTAATTAACGGGGCTTTAAATTAAAAAGATTTTGTGTACATAATTAGTATAGCAAAAATTATTTTCTATTTAAAATAACATTTATTTTTGAATTCATGTACACAAATTATTTCGCATAAAATGCATAGTTTCAAAGTAATTTGTAATATGCCATCAGTATCTTTCGGTATAGTTTCTGAAATTTTAATAGGCAAACATTTCTCACTGTAACACATTTTTCTTTTTAAAAAAAATCTTCATTCTAGAAAAATTGTAGTAAATATTTCAAACAAATAATACGCTACAGTGGTAAATTTTTTTGTCGTACTATATTTTACCTACATGGCTAAAATGTAAATATCGTAAAGCTGTATTCACTACATCTTGTTAATGTTACTTTATTTTTCATTGATTTCTTGTTGCACTGAAGTCGTTATATATTTTTTTCCACTTCGATCGTAACTATTAAATTAAATTTCTGCAAACAACGACTGTCTGAAAAATTCAATGACACTGAATTTACCCCTCGTATCCAAGATCGTGTAAATAACCTCAGAAATGGACACAAGCTTTCTGATCAGCAGTAACCTTTTCGGTTTTTATAGCCCACACTTTTGAAAAGATCCCCGTTCTGTGTCTAGTTCACGATCTGATTTCCGTCGCCTGTATTCTTCCAGTGCAGATGTTCGCTCTTCCTGTGCTCTACTCTTAAAGGATGTCCTGTGGGGTTGGCTGCCCCACCTTCCCAACAGGAAAGTTATCCCAAGGATACAAACACTTTTTTTTTTCTTCTCCCTCGTCTGGGGCCCTTAACCATAACTCAATTGGAAACGAAGGGTGAAAAGAATCATTTAGAAGTAGTTGGCTGGGATTGGAAAGTTATTTTCAAAAAGTAACTGTTGCAGTTACAATTACTTAATATGAAAAGCAATTAGTTACTTAAAAGGAAAAAGCACTAATTACATCTACTTTTCGAAATTTCAAGTTATAAGAAAATTACAATTTACCCATCCTACCGTTTTTCGAATCGAACCAAGATTAAAGAAGCACAAACAAAACACAATTTGATGCAATTTGAATTCACAATTCGCAATTTGAACAACACATTTTTTATTTAATTTTAAAGGAATTGCATTTCAAAATTGGAATCCAACTGCCTTAGAAAAGTCACGGAAAAGTAAATTTTTCGTTGCATCGTTACCGCCAAAAGTAACTAAGTTGCAGTTACATATTTCAGAAAGTAACTGTATTACTCGGCTTTACCTGAAGAAAGTAACTGTTGCAAGTAACGCGTTGAAGAAAATTGGCAAAATAGTCTTTAAAATATCTTAAAAATAAAATATTGAAATTGAATGATTAACCCACATTTACCACGATTTTGTGAATACCATTAACACCTTCATTTCCGAATAAAAAAAGTTTACTTTAAGGGGGAATGGGTTGAATATTTTTACAAACGGGTTTTTTTTGAATGATTAATATTTATATATATATATATATTATATTAACATATTATAATGATTTATATATATATATACTTGACAGTATCTATAATCCGACTTTTGAATGCTGTAAAATTATTTGAATATTATGAATATTAAATAAATTATAACATTCGTACCAATTTCAAAAAGTGGGATTGACGGGACCTGTAAGTCAGCTACAGTTATCACATAAAAAAATCCGTTTGTAAAAATATTCAATACAGCCGGAGAAATGTGGCAAAGAAAATTATTTTTTCTCTATTGATTAACACTGAAGCACTTTGGAGACCCGCCGTCCAGCACGCCCATTCCCCCTTAAGTTCGTTTTATTTCGCTTTTCATGTAAATTCATTGTACAATTTTTTTCAGGGCTATTGTTTTCCTTTGCCTTTATTTTTCTCATTTAGATAAACTGAAACAAAGGCTTATTTTCGCGTGGCAGATTTTTTTGACCATCGTAGTTATTGGGTTAAAATAGTCCAAGTGTTTCCTATACTAATTAAAGAAAAGAAATCAATTTCACTTCACTATAGCACACAGCACGTCAAGTAAAAATGATTCAGTTGGTAGTGCTTTTATACAATTTTGATCATTTTTTACCTAAACTATTTTTATATTAACTGTCGAGTTAGACTCTATTGTTTGAAAGTTTTATCTAGAGTATTTTAAATGCACTTTTACATGATTCGCTATAATTTTTTCCCTTGGATAAATTGATAGTGTGAATCCTTCTAGAAGGTTGATATCTATTTATCTTTTATTACGCACATTGATTGATTTCACGGGATATTTTATGATAATTCCTTGTGCGAAAAGATTAGCATGATAACACGAATATGCATTCTAACGTTTCCATAAACGTATGTTGAAATTAGTCAACTATTCAGTAAGATTATTTTTGAAGGGAAAAACCTTGCAATGCCATCCTTTAGTGAATGTTCTTTGAGCTACACAATTTCGAAAATTATTTATACACATAACTTGGTTAACACGTTACGCTGGCGCGAGCCACCGGTGGCCCGCGCTAGATTGTCTCATCGGGCGGCGCGTACCACCGGTGGTACGCACTAGATTGTGTTATTAGACGTTGAAAATTAAAAGAATAAAAATATAACGTACTTTCATTAAAAAAACTGTGACGGATAAGTTTTGTTCATAAACATAATACAGTTTATAAATGTAGCTCAAACTCTACAAAATTAGCATAATAGTTCTACATTGCTCTATTTATAACATCATTATTTATTAGTTTTTTTTTGTTATTTGTTAAAACACATTTGAAGAAAAGTGCTTGCTGACCCTTGCAGTTATGCCGGTGTGAACAGGCAAAAATCGGGCTCCGCCAGATGAAGCGCCGCCTTAATTTGAGCGCCGCCTCACAGAAAAACAAATTAAAATAGGCCCCGGCGTGAACGTGTTAAATTAAAAATATTTTATGTGTTAGTAGAAATAAAAATATATTAAAACGCTATAAGAATCTCCAAAGTAAATGAGAAATTTCAAAACACCCATTGTGCAAGTACTTTGACCTTCACTTATTTACAGTTGCCTTCTTAAAAATTTATTTAAAATATAAATCAATGAAAAAGTGTATAACAAAATCAAATTCACACAAGAAACTAAATTTTAAAAAAATCTCAAAGAACTACAAAGTATTGCACGCCTATATTATGGCCTTATAGCTTCCTGTCAATTTAAATTCGGTTTCCGCATTTTCAAACCACGCTTGTTGGATTATTTTTTTTTTGCAAAGGATTTAACTGACCATCCACTGAACACTTGAGTGACTGTCAAATCCTCGGTACGTTTACCTTTGATTCGAATGCAGGTACTTATTTGCGATTCACGGTCAAGGAAACTAAGGTCGAAAACCGTGTTCCATTCACACAATTGGAATAGTTATTCTTTTTATTGGAACAGTTTCTCTTGGATTCGTATTCTTTTTTTTATATAAATAAGCTATATCTTCTGCTTTTGAATAAATAAAACTAACATTTTTAAGCTAGGGAAATTTGTTTCAAAACTTTTTATAAAAACTTTTAATTGTTTTTGTTCGTTTCACTAAATCATCTGGACCGTTCGTTTCAACAAAACTTAAAAAAGTTTAACTTATTTAACATTTATTATAATTATAACGTTATTAAATATTACTATACAATAATAATAATTATCATATTTTTTAATAATTGGTTAGAGTATTAAAATACAAAATCCTTTTATAATTAAGAAAATATGAATTTCAAACATTTAAAAAAAATCTAATTCTGTAACGTCAGAAGGCATAACTTTCATACAAAAAAGGCCTGAAAAGTTAAGTTGTGAGTCCCTAGCCCTACACAAAACAATATTATATTTTAATCAAATATAATTTAAATTGCTAGATGGTCTGTTCGAATAAACAAAGCATAACGCTTTTCTAATATTGAGTGCCAAATAGTTATCAAGTTAGGAACTACTTGCTGCACTGTTAGCATAAGTATTGTGATTGCCTTGTATAGTCTTGGTAAGGTTTCAATTTAAAATTTTCTCATTACTTGAATGAGTAGCTTTTCAATACCACTAATGGATATTGGGAAGCCAGAATATGGCTGGCGATGCGGAGACCCTTTTGTTCAGACAGTTTAGGAGTTAGCGTGTATAATATAAGGGTACAATGCCTCAAAACCGAGAAAATAGACTGGTTGAAATGTAAATTTAATATTTTCTGAATAGTTCACTTATTTATTTCCAATTCTTACTAAATATTTTTGAACTTAAACTACTTAAAACTGTACTTTTGTGCAAAAGGTAGAAAAATCATTATAAAAATATATTTAATTAAAATTTAAGATTTGTATGTAGGTTTTAAAATCAGATAACATTGCATTTAGATAGTCATGACTATCTCTTTATGCACACCATTGTTACTAATGTTTGCCTTGCCTTTCTCTCTTTATTTTGTATTCGTGTAGGCATTTCCAATATATTTTTTATGAGGACCTTAATACAGGCTATCTGGTTCCAATTTTGGAGCTAACAAACCCTAAATTGAATTGAACAGGCTGTTATGCATAGTCTCTTGCATTTTATGTCAAACGTTCTTAACGTAACCAGATATCCCTTGGTTAGAAACTTTACTGAGTCTTAGCAGTTACATATTGTGGTGAATCTCAGTTTCATTTCTTTCAACCTTCTTTGTTTCGGCACCTCATTTTATTAAGTAAAAGTTTTGCTCACGGTTCTTATATTTGCACCCGAAACCAAAGATCTGTCATTCAAATTTCTCACCCAATAGCAAAAATTTTTAATCATCATTATTTCTCTACAACACTCGGTCACTACGCCATAATATCAAGATCCATGAATCGACTTCGGTAACAAATTTTCAAATTTCGAAATTTTATTTTAGTATTTATATTTAAAAACATTATTGGGATAGTCAAAAGGATTATTTTATGTAATTTATCTTAAATCCAATAACTAAATATGTTCTTATGAAACTTCGAAACTTTTAAATAGCTTTTCTGAGTAATTTTGCTGAACTAATAATTGTTTTATATTTTCAGGTTGGTTCTTCCATAATCTGAAGCACCTTTTATAATGGCATCACCCACTCCATCCTTGCCAGATTCTTCATTATTTGGATCTCCTCAATTAGGGTCGTTTGGAGACCAATCTCAACCGGAAAGTTTGCCCACCGAATGTTTTATCTGCCACGAAACCTTCACCTTCCCTAAAGTGCTCCACTGCCTCCATACATTCTGCCAGCCCTGCCTTGAAAAGATCCAAGAGAGCCACGAAAAGATAACTTGTCCTAAGTGTCAGCAGGATACTCCACTTTCTGCGCAAGGACTATCTGAACTTCTCTCTGACTACGTCATCCACAATATTCTAGAGACATCAACCTTAGAAGGAGCTCCTTTATCTTGCACGGGCTGCAAAACCAAAGACACTAGCGCCGTAGCTCGTTGCTTTGATTGTACCAATTATTTGTGTGCAAATTGCGTCATGGCTCACCAGTACATGCACTGCTTTGAAGGTCACCACGTAGTCAATTTGAAAGAAATCTCCACCAAGGATGATTTTAAGGCCGATAAGCTGCTGTTCTGCCAAAGACACAAAGCGGAGACACTGCGATATTTCTGCAGAACCTGCAACGTACCCATCTGCAAGGAATGCTCTACTACCGAACATTTGAAAGGTCTTCATGACTATGACCACATTTCCGATATTGGCAACAGGCAAGTGGAATTGCTTTCTGATTTGGTGGAGGAAAGCAAGGCTAAAACTATAGATTTACGAAGTGCAGCCAAATCAGTCGAACATTTTTCAACTCGTCTTCAAATGCAGTACCAAAAAGCTCAAGCTGAGATCAATGACACTTTTAATTTTTACGTTTCAGTATTGGAAGAGCGCAAAGAAGAGTTGATGAAAGAGCTCGAGGATTTATATAATACCAAACAGGTGTCTTTGAGTTTAGCAGGCAATAAAGTTCAAGAGGTGGTAGATAATGCTAATAGTCTCTCCTCCTACTTTGATCGCATTCAGAAATTTTCCAGCACCACCGAAATTCTTGTATTCAAGCACCTTCTTGATGCTAAACTTCACTGCATAATTTCCTATAATCCAGAAGTTAATATGCAGGCAGTAGATTTGGAGTTCTTGTCCAACTTCCAGGCCATCCAAGTTGGAGTGCGAAATACATTTGGTTACATTCGTCATAATGCCGAAGGAACCACAACTAACAAGCCTCAGCCAATCGCAAGACCTAATGGTACAGCAAATTCTGATCGTACTTACCAAAATGGACATTCTTACGAATCCAACATTATATCCAAAAGATTTGGTTCAGCCAATAGCCTAGGGCCTTTTTCTACTAGCTTGAGTGACATAAGTCCTTATGAAAAATGGTCTAGTGGACCTACGGATATCTTCCAAAATGGCACAAACGATACTTTCCATTCAAGTGTAGATCCTGTCATCGATTTGACATCTAAGTTTATATCTGCTACAATGTATCCTTTGAAATCTCAAATTAAAAGGCAGAAGATGATCTACCACTGCAAATTCGGTGAATTTGGAGTCATGGAAGGACAATTCACTGAGCCAAGTGGAGTAGCTGTCAATGCTCAAAACGATATAATTGTTGCCGACACCAATAATCACCGCATTCAAATTTTTGACAAGGAAGGCCGATTCAAATTCCAATTTGGCGAGTGCGGAAAACGTGATGGCCAGTTATTGTATCCAAATAGAGTAGCCGTGGTCAAAACATCGGGAGATATAATCGTGACTGAACGAAGTCCAACACACCAAATACAGATCTACAACCAGTACGGTCAGTTTGTGCGAAAGTTTGGAGCCAATATTCTGCAACATCCTCGAGGCGTAACTGTAGACATTAAAGGACGCATTATTGTAGTGGAATGTAAAGTCATGAGAGTTATAATATTTGATCAACTTGGAAACGTGTTGCAGAAATTTGGATGCTCCAAGCATTTGGAATTCCCGAATGGTGTTGTCGTTAATGACAAGCAAGAAATCTTCATCAGCGACAATAGAGCTCACTGTGTGAAAGTGTTTAACTACGATGGACTTTTCCTTCGTCAAATTGGTGGAGAAGGTCTTACCAATTATCCTATCGGTGTCTGCATTAACCAGAATGGGGAGATTTTAGTAGCTGACAATCACAACAACTTCAATATAACAATATTTACCCAAGATGGACAGTTGGTGAATGCTTCCGAAAGCAAGGTTAAGCACGCCCAATGCTTTGACGTTGCTTTGATGGATGACGGATCGGTGGTTCTAGCCAGCAAAGACTATCGTTTATATATCTATCGTTATATGCAAATTCCTAGTCTTGGGATTTAATTTGGGTTAGCATCTTGAATGAGTTGTTGTATTTCAAATATTTGTCAGTGTACATCCTTTTTTTAAAAGCGGCAGCTGTTTGAGAAAGAAAACAACTATAAGAACAAAAGTAGATTGGCATGGAATGTGGCAAAATTGCAGAAAAAGAACCTTCTCGATGTAGTCAAACACTTAACTGTTTAGAAAGTTGTCATGTTTATTTATATAGCAACTTTAGCTACTTGAAAATTACTTGCACAAAAGTGTTGTGTTTAAAACTTGTGTTTCAAATCCTGTTTATATTCTTAATTGTCTGTCAAATACAACTAGCTCCGAATGTTTTGTAACAGCTTGCCAAAGACATCCACATAGCAGCTGCCGTATGTTAGAAAAAGGGCGCCTAAACGCTTAGTAATTTTATAAGTCATCTAACTCAACAGGCATTGTTAAGTTGGATATGAGATTAAGATAGTTTTGAAATTTTTTGCAATTGTCAGATTTAATGGTAATTTTGTACCTAGTCAAATGTCCAGCAGCTTCTTCCATTGCTTGTTCCCAAGTTCTAATGCTGCGTTAAAATTTAACAATGTTTTAACTGAACTATTAAATATGAGATATAATTTTTAATAAAATGAAGAGCCAAATATGCATAGCAAGACTGTCCTGTGATTTCTTCTATGATTGGGGCCACTTGTTGTGAAGAGTTGTTGGAACACTTTGCCATCCTGAATTGTCTGCCTTATTAATGCTGGGACTATAGCATCTGCCTTTGCGACTTGTTCTCTTCCAATACTGTACAGGAATATTGTCGCCTGTATTGTCAGTTTAGGTGAACTTCCAGGTTTTATTAATTATTTTTACATGGGTGCCAATTTCTGTCCCTGTTAATTTTAGTGTTTATTAAAAATGTGTTAATTTATTTCTTTACTACAGTCTTAAAGATTTGAAAGAGTGCTAATTAAAGGTGTTGATCTCCCCGTTATTTCAAGATCTGATAGTTATATCGTAGCCAGGTGGGCTTTCGTTTCTCTTAATCTCTGTTATACCCCCAAATATATTGAAGCATTTAACTTTTAACTAGTTATGAGCAATGAAAAAAAACAAGTTAACCGTTGTGAATTTCATAGAATTAGATTCGTTTATATTGTTTGAAGTTTGATTGCTGAACATCGCATCTAAAGAAACGATAAACCAAGTTAATGGGTAGAAGTAACCACTTTGTGAAATTTCCCAATGTCATGGTTTGTATTTATACTTTAGTTGTCAATGTGTCTTGTCTGTTCTCTACAATCACTTATTGAAATGTATGTTCGCTAATGTGTTACCTGAATCTTGTATTTTTACACTGGTCTCTGTATTAGTCAGTATGCCAAGCCTCCTATTATACGAAAGATTTCAGCACCGTTTGTAACAAGTACGATGAAAGAAATGTTTGAGATGAGTTTTGCACTTTCTGTAGTAGTGTTAGTGAGGTTCTTATTATATATGGCAACAAGACTTAATTTTTTTTTTCTTTTTACGGTTGTGTGTTTGATAGTTGATTTATTGTTTATTGTTTGTTTTCACCTTGGAGTTATATAATCGCTCTCATTTTGGATGTTTTTAAATTCTACCTTGATGAGTTGAATAATTTGATTTTATGCAATCATTCCTTTTTGTTAACACCTTTTGAAGGTTTTTAATTTCTGGTTTTCCATGTTTGTTGGTATTTTTGTATTTATACATTAACATGGAATAATCTTGAATTATTAAAAATTTATATTTTTTTGTAATTGCGATTAATTTTATTACTATATGTAAAGCTTAATTTATTTTTGATGTTTCAATTATTTATTATTTATTATAGGCTAGTTTTTAACCCTTATTTTCGACTTTATTTAGTGATCTTGGTCACTGAAACTTAGCAACAAGGGGAAGAACATATAAATATTTAGTCCCCCGTAGTTACAATTCGCAATTTTATTCCTTTTAAGGAATACAATTGCAGTTTGTTTTTAACTCGATTTTTCAATGTAGCTTTTGCAGTGTTTAATTTTGTGTTATAATTTGTCTTTTGTGTTATAATTTGTCTTTTACATCATGTTTAAAGTATTTTTTGTGAACAGTGGTTTTTAAGTCTTTTACAGTAAAAAGTTTGTAAACTTTAAAGCAAGTTAAACACCAACATTCTATAACTTTTCGTGTTTGAAATAGCTTTTAAAATTGTTATGGAATGTTAAATCAACACAACATATTGTAATATATTGTGCAACCTATTTAAACTAGTTCCATTGGCCCACTGTTAACATTGGTAGTTTAGTGCCAAGAGAAAATAAAAATCCCGTTTATTTTTTGAAGTTTGAGTTTTGTTACTGAAATTTATTTGATTTACACATTGGCTGACAAATTAACCTTATAAATGAATTTTAAGGTATTGAATACTGGTTCTGCACAATGTTGTAACTTATTTTTGTAACCTATAAATTATATTTTCTCACAATTTTCTGGCCGATGTTTTGTATAATACAGAATGTTATGGTCTCTTTGTCAGCCAAATGTGCAGGCTCAATTTTCATTGTTCTGAAATTTGACAGATTTTTTGCGTTAAGTTAGTGGTTATGCCGTTTTGTTAATTTTTATTAAATGTTTTGTGTGTTAAAATCTTAAATGTTAAGCTTAATATATTGCATTAATCAACATATCTTGTATGTAATAGTGGTAGTGTTTGTATTTATATGTGTAGAGCAGACTAAAATTATCTGTGCTAAATGTTCAGTCATTGCATTTTCAATGGCAAGGTTGCTTTTTTATTCAATTTTACTTTTCGATTGAACAAATCTTTTTCTGACTTTTGATAATCGTGTAAATTCTACTAATCTGTTGACGACTACATTGCATCTGTTTCCTGATTTCCAGGAAACTTCCTATATAAAAAAAAATTTGTAATTTACTCTGCCTAAAAATGAAGCCTAATATTTTCAAATTGAAATATTATAAAAAAAAATTGTGCATACGTTGTGATTGAATACATCTTTATAGTGGAACAAGAGCTTATTAAACAGATTAGTGTACATTCCATTTTTTTAACTGTGAATTACAGTATTATGCATTCGGCCTTTATTAATTAAGCAATTCCACTAAATTTGTACACTTATTTTGAAGTATTTGTACAGTACAGCTTCCAAAATAAACACTTTTAGCCAGTTCAGTAAGATAACAGAAATAGAATTCTTTTTTTAGCTAATAATTGCAAATTAATCCATGTAATTAATGTGGTTATTCACGAGTTGTACGGCACGACTCCAACTACCGGCAAATATAGGTGCTCTTAATTTTCCCCATCCTATGGTGCTTTAGGGGGTCAGCTTTGAAAATTACCGATTTTGAAATTTGCATATTTTCTTACGAGCACAATAATTTCAACTATTCCTACATGCAGATATTTGATTTTAATGTTTTACCCTGTCTAGCTATGTTTATCATAGATTTAAAGCTATGATGGCAATGAAAGAAAAAATTTCAAACTAGTCACTATAGTTATGAATTCTGTTAAATTCCTTCTCGAGAGTAACATGTTTTGTTGTTAAATTGGATGTTGATGCGATTTGCCATTCCTGCCACCAATTATTTATGAAGTCAAATTGTCAAGCACGGTCAATGATCCTCTTTGAAAAAAAAGTGCTGTAGTAAAGTGTTCTACTACATTATTTTTCGGAGAAAGTCATTTTATTCATTTATTAATTTTAACTTGTAACATTTGAATTTTCATAAATTATGTTTTATTGTCTTTCATATTTGTTGTACTACTACTGCATTAAAGTATTTTTTGTTTTGCTCAAAAGGTTGATAGTGTCTTTAGCGCTGAGCAACTTTTTAAGTGTTTCTACAGTTTTAGCTTTGCAGCACTATTATTAATAAAATATATGAAAAAAAATATCTTGCTTTTTATTTTTCATTTCAACATTAAAAACTAGCTTTTATCCAATCTATTTGGATAAGAATTGGTTTATTGCATTTTATTCTAGAGATCGAAGACAAATAGAAACCCTTTAACAACTTTTAATATTATAATTGGGTGAAAAATGTTGGTTATAATGAACGTATTTGAAGGAATTTGCTCGTGAATAAAGAGTAAACAAATAAATCATTTTTCTTTTTTTTTCCTATTGTGGAATTTTTTAAAACTTTTTTACATTAAACTCGTTATTATTAGCAGACAATGTTATCGAATGTATGTTTATGAAGGATATAGTCAGTTCCATAGACCTAATACTTAAGTTTTGAAATCCTAACTTAAATGAAAGTATTACTTTACTAGGCATGAACAGTAATAACAAACTAAAATTAAATAAGAAAATACATTTACGGTTATTCAATTGATAGTTTAAAAAGTGGTGTTATCTGTCAATAATTGTCTATCATTAAAAAAGTTAACAATATATTTGCTCTTCAAATTTGTTTGGGTTTGCTGTTATGATTTTCAAAGCAGGTAAAAAAATACTTTTAATATATAGTCATAATGATCGTTTTTGATCAAAAAATGTTTTGCTCAATATTTAAAGACTGAAACGCATTTTGTATTAATATAACTTCAAAGTTAACTTGTGAAGGCCGTGGTAAATTGAAGAGACCGACACGGGTTTGATGTAAAACAAAACGAATACTTTATTTTAAAGATAAGTATATAGTTTAAAAGTAAAAACACTAGCGACACCTGGCGCATGTAAAATGAAACAATAAAATTTGCATGTTACCATACTTAAGTGATGCTAAGAAACTAGGAATTCCTTGGGTCTATTGTAAATCTATTGCTACGTTAATTCAACTAAACCAATCTAAAAAGAACCTATCTTTAAAACTTGACTAGCTAGTTATTAATATATTCAAATATAAGTTATTATAAAAAAATTTAAAAGTAAGCCTCATTATAATGTTAAGTCCCTATACTTTTTATACGGAAATTAACAAAAAAAGTCTAAAACTTACTACATTTCGACGAGAAGCATTTTATTACTTGCTATTTATTTAGAACCTATTTAATTTAGAAAATATAATGTGATATAGCTCGACCCCGAATTCATGGCACTCTAAGTCGAGTTCAAAACATCGGTAAAGAAGGGCAGAAAAGGAAGATATTAAAAATATAAAGAGAATTATGTAATATTATTGCATATTGTTTTAATAAGATAAAAAAAATTATTTTCTACTTGTGAATGCGATGCGCGGTCGGACTATGTCGAAAATGTGGTGGCCTACAATACTTTTTTGGCATTAGTTTTAGAAAGTTTCATGAAGAAAACTTAAAATTTGCATGCTTTTAAGTTTTTTTTCGGTTTTAGAAATTTCGCGATTTTCCAGGTCAAAATTTATCTCTTGAGCAATATAACACATTAATTCTTCGAATTACAAATAAATTTAGCAAGCGCGATGAGTTATAATCATAACCCTAAGAGCGATTCAGTCTGACATTATATTTTCAGTCGTGGTGCCATCTATCGCGCAAAAGCCTTACACAATAATAGAGCAATGTTAATCTGTGTTTTCTTTAGTTTTTGTGGGTTGGTCAAGTAAATAAACTACTGGTTATTATGAGTTCAAAAATCAAAACCAAACGATTTAAAAAGATATTTTCATAATGTGACTGGTCTTTAGATGGTTAAAAATATGCCATGGGAAATCCAGCCGTATTTGTTAGATCCACAGAATAAAAACTTTTTTAGTTTTATTTATAATTATTTTGAAATCTAGACTTTTTTTCTAGAAATTCTTTCTAAAGTGTGTAAACATTTTTTACTAATAAATTCTAATCTGTAAACCAATCAGTAAAATAAAAAAATTTAAACGTAAAGATCTATTTTAGTATTTTACACATCGACTTTATTAAAAGCCAATTAATTAGCAATACAATTCCAAGCCAAAGCATGTAAAATGTAAACTAAACTCTACTTTTATACACAAAATAAAAAAAATCTACTTAGTTTAGTTTAGTTTGAATTATCGTCGCACTAGAGCTACACGAGGGCTATTGGCGACGGGCGTCATATTTTAGAACCACAGTCAAAAAAAAATCTACTCTAGCTCACTAGACTTCCAAAGTTCTAGATTTAAAAAAAAAGTAATTTTGAAATATTATTACGCACACCTTGCTATATTATGACAATTGGCTTATGTTTCAGTTGACGTAACTTACCGGTTTCCATTCTTTCCCTTCCCCGATTTTATTGGTTGTTTCGGTTTCACTCTCAAAGCGTGATCTTTTTTTTCTGCTGCGTTCTAGTTTAGAGTTCTCAGTGTGCAACTTTTGTTTTATTCATGATATTTATTAAATTTTAACGAATTAAAGATCTATCAAAATAATAATAAAGAAACTAGTAATTACTTTCGTTCATTCTGCTACATTTCATAGATAAAAAATAATATTAATTTTATGATGAAAAATTGAGATGTATATTGTAAAATATTATGATTGTATTTATCGTGACGAGAATGTTTCAAATGTATGTAAATGCGTCAAACATTGAAATGTCAAAGTTGAAATAATCCTTAATTTTATTATTCTATAATAATAACGGCTACATGTTAACCGAAACAAATTAATTCCTGCAGGACCAAAAATGAAAACTTTACCGCTAGAACTGTTGCCGTTCAAGACGTAAAACATATCCATAGGTTAAAAACAGTATCTGCAGAAATAGATTTTAAATTGAATCATATTAAGGGGGGCGATACATGTAAACATCGATTTTTTTTATTTCATAAATAGTTAAAATAACATCTCAAAAATATGTCTGCAAATTTTTAGAATGAAATTTGCATTATTTATTGATTAAAAACTCATTTAAATGCTACACCTCAACTCGGAGCTTTGTCTAACTTTAAGCACGTTTATCTCAAAACTACTTTTAATTAGCCGACAAGATAACTCAAAAAGTTCTCAATCGATCCTTATAAAATTTGGTATATGTCTAGTATTATCTTCTAAGTTGAATCTTAAAAATGCCCAAAAAAAATTAAAAATTAGTTTTTTTACCCAGAAACCTTTGAAAAAAGGGTAAACAAAAATCGAACTTTTTTATTCTGAGGCTTGCCGATTCACAATTTTTTAACTTTTTATTTTTATTGGTTTAACTAGAAGATGTAAGTTTTATGAACATTTTCAAATAAAAATTTTTGATTTCAGATCAATTTTGGAGTAGCTAGAACGCCCGCCGATTGATACTTTTATCCGCGAGGGTCTCAGAAGATTAGTTACTACGGCGGCCATTTTGAAAAAACTTAAACAAAAAAAATCTAATTTTCTTATGTAAATGTATAAACATACTGAATTTGAAAACGATTCATGTATTTCTTCCCTTTTAATAAAGTCTCTGAAAAACGATCAAAATTCAGGTGGTTGTATCGCCCCCTTTAACTTACAGCCCATTCTAGTTGAATATTTTTTTTATTGTGGAATGTTTGTAGTTAAAGAATAGATTAAAGTTTGAACAAGAAATTCTAAAGAACTAAAATAGCCTACTTTCCTGTTACTCAAATGCTTACTGAAATTCTTATCGGGAAACAACTAGGTTCGTAACAGTAAGTGTCATCTACAACCGTTTCTACATTAAATTTATACACATTAGAATAAATTTCACTAAACACAGCATCCAGCTATAATTTAAATTTCTTAAAGCCAAAATCAACTATTTTCATTAATTTTCTATCGCAAATAAAATTAATATTACTTATCGTTTGCTTGATTTATTTGCAGTTATAAATAAATAATTAAATATTTATTTATAACTGTAAATCAAAAAACATGAAACTACTACAAAATGCACTTAAAATAAGAAATGTAAATTAAAACTAATCAGGATTATATGCAAAAAAATATGCCTTGCCACTTACTTAGTAAACAAATAATAAACAATCAAATAATCACATTTTTGGTGTCCATTCCAAACTGATTTATAACCAAAATAAATTTTGCTTCAAATATTATTTTTAAATGAATAAAGTTTCTCATGCCATTGTTGAGTTGGCAACAGTGATTTAAATAACTCGAAATTGAATTTCAATGCTTATTCAATGAGAAATTCGTCGACAAATAGAAGATTTATGTCCATCCTATCATACAAGACAGACGGACAAAAAGTATGAAAGTTGGGTCTCTGAGGTCATACCTTTCTAATAATTTTTTTTTTTTAAATCGGATTGAAAAAACCGATTTTGGAAGGGGGTACGGACAGACAGACGGACATCGACCGCATGTCAATACCTACTTTTTCATTTTTTTTTATTCTTTCGAATTAAAAAAAGAAAAGTAGGCTAAAATTTCTGGACTGACGAAGTAACTGACAACAAAAACAAAATAATAGTAAAACAAACCAAACTATTTTAACTTTTATATGCTACAATACTTGATGATCGAAATAACAATATGTTGTTGTTGACGTTTTCCTACAGGTCATAGCCTGGAAGCAGTGTTGGGCAAATTTTAATTGCAAGAACAATTAAAGATTAACAATTAATTAATTGGTAAATGTAACCACAACAACTAACAATTCATCAATTGTAATTGTGGAAAATTACAAATAACAATTATTTAATTGTTAACTGTAGTAGTAACAATTAACAATTGATTAATTTTCAATTGTTTTGTTAATTTTAATTAAAAATAACAATTAACCTATTTTTTATTCGTTTTAAGTCTAAGACTTACAGCTTAATTTTCCTAAATCTTTACTCATTTCGTTTTAATACATAAAGTTAATTGTTAGTTTTAATTGTTTCATAAAACAACTAAAAAAGTTAATTGTAATTATTTTAATTGTGAGTTACAATTGACATACGTTAATCAAATTAATTTAATTGCAAGGTGCAATTAAAAGTTCAATTGCGATTAATTTAATTGCAATTACTTTTTTAGTCAATTAACAAGATAATTGATAAATTAATTGATTAATGCCCAACACTGCCTGGAAGGCAGAACGGGCACCATTGGTACCAAGGCTTTGAATTCCTACGTGTAATTGCTTCACCAATCAAGGCTCAAGAAAAAATTTATCTTCATTTTCAACATTTCTGTTGCCACTTAAAACCTGAAACAACTCCATTTAAGACTTTAACAAAATGGATCTTTAACGCAGTCAATATTTCCACGATTAACCTTCATTTATAAAGACTCCAGATTTTTATCCAGTTAGTTTATAATTCATTTACTCAAGCTATGTATTGAGTTGTGAATTAAACTGGATGAGTTGTTAGAGCAGAAACAGATTATCAAAAATGAAACCAATTTTTTTATGAATTTCCAAAGCTCTTGAGATGCTTGTTAAACTACATAAATCTACGTGGTCTCAAAACCACAGTATAATAATTCGAAACCAATCAAAATATGCCAGAAATGATCATTATGAATAACCAATTACAATTCTTTGGCTGCAATTTGTCTGACCTTTTCCTATGAGTATGGGTGAATTTAATAAAAATGCAGCTGTTTTGGGAATCCAATGGAAGCAAATTATCATTTTTACGGGCTCTCTTTGCTCAGTTACTCTTTAAATATACTAAACAAATATGCAAACCCTGCTCTGATCTTAATGAATTTTGATATTTTATAGTTTTTTACTGTATTGGATTTATAAAAAATACTGAATAAGCCATTGTACAACTTCATTTGATTAAAATTAAAATATAAAATTCTTTACCATTTTAATGATTTATTTAATAAAAAAAATTACAGTCTATTGTCTTTAAACAATTGTGCCACTTCTCTGCAGAAACGATGAATTGGAAATCCCATTACATTGAAGTAATCACCATTAATTTTTTCAATTAATGAAGCTCCGATTCCTTGAATGGCATAGGCCCCAGCTTTACCTCTATAAACAAAAAAAGAGAAATTTTAAATCAAAACAAATTACACAAATTACGCCTTTAATTTACAGTTTTAATTAAAAGATCCATACCTATTAAACTATAAAAGCAACACATATCATTCAGTACAAAACAATCAACAAATTGATAGGTTCTTTTTAATGTCTGATATTGAAAAAATTACATTAAAAAAATAATGCAAAATCAAGGGCCCTTTTAGAACCCCTAACATAATTATAAAAAATACAGTCACCCTTCCTTGTAGTGAACCTTTTTAATAGTCCCGAACTCATATTTAACTGTTATTTTATATGAATATAGTGAATTGCTTAGAAAATGATAGTTCGTTTATAGTGAACCCAAATTTCCCTTCCTTAATATTTTTTTCTTTAGATTTCCATACTTTAAGTTTTGTTTAAGTGGTAGGTGGAAGTGAGATGACAATCTTAAACAGCGTGTCGAATATCAACCTGTACTTCCTATCTTGTTGCACTGAAACTGAACCTGTTTCAAAGTAAACAAGCAACATACCTTTTCTTTCTAGGAACCAACCATTATTTTCAACCCAATCATCCCCCCAACCTCACACACATTTCATGATTCCAAGAAGGCGTGTCTCCTTTTGTAATATACCCCCTCTGGAATTCAATGAAGCCATTCATCTACGAGTCCCCCAACTGTACTATTCTTTTGAAATACCCCTTGAAAACTAGACATAAGAGAAGTGTCCAATTGTCTGTCATTTAACATGAACTCCTCTGTCACTCTACCATTTCCATATGAAATATTTTAGACGCATTTTGAATCAGAGAACAACCATTTTGAAAAAAAATTGTCTCATGTAAAGAGAAAAAGCTTTCACCATTGAAGATAACCAGTCAATCAAGGGTATGTAAAGATTTGTCCTATATCCAAGTACAAAGTGTAAAAACACATGGAAAATTCTGCTTTCTTGCTATTATTAATTTTGGATAAATAATTTCGAAAATTAATTAATTTTAAATAGAAATTTCAAATGGTTTTTCAACTCTATTGTTTCAATTCATTCAAGATATGCAAAATCATTATCATATTTTTTAAGCCTTATTCGTATAAAATTCTATTCCAGCAAAATTGGCTATAATGAACCATGGGTTGTAGTGAACCAACTGTTGGTTCCATAGAGGGTTCACTATAGCGGGGTTCGACTGTATTAAAAGTCAATTATAAAACTATTATAGCCTGTACAATGGTATTTTAAAAATAAAAAGGTTTAAATTGAACTATAAAGTGTTTAACATTTTACCAAGACTTTCAAAGACAACGCATATTTAAACTTTATTGTTTTTACTTAAACCTCCTCACACAACACTATTTGATTTAAGATCCAAAATTTTCTCCTTAAACTGAAAAATACAAATATCACTAATTAAAAGTCATTTAAAAAAACTGGGCCAAATTGAGTAGGGTGAGATAGTTGAAGTCTTCAATTTTCCGAACACTTTCATGATATGTTAGTAGTACTAAGTTAATAAAAATTGAATTTCACTTTTTCTTCAATCCATCTTGTTTAACCTTGAGTAAAGGTCAAAGTTCTAGGTCAGCAATAAATGGTGTACATAATATCATCATTCTCTACTTCTGAAGCCATGACTGACCCATGCATTTTTTCTTAAATATGAATACTACTTGATACTAAGTACATATCAACAAAATTAGTTTGGTGGGTCACTCATGGCTTTTAAGGTCAAGGTTATTCAAAAAAAATTATTTTATTTTACTCTTGTTTCTGCCTAAATATCTGCTAAAGCCGTGAGTGACCCACAAAAATAGTTCTTGAATTAACTACACACCCTAGGGTAGTAGTTAAAAAAATATAAAACACCATGGGTGAACCTTGGCTTTGATAATTAAAGGGTCTCAAAGTTGATAATTTCAAAAAAAGGTTAATAACTCCATAAGCCATGAGTCAATAACTTGAAGAAACAGTACTTCAAACATTGTAGTTTTAAACCCAGGTTACAAATCTTTGGGGGCTTATCAACTTGTTTAATTACAGTCAATTTTCTTTCTCCACTTCATTCCTGTGAGCAATCTATGTAGTATCGATGATATTATGTACATCATTTATTGGTGACCTCGAACTTTGACCTTTATTCAAGGTCAAACAAGACAGATTTAAGAAAAAGTGAGTTAGTTTTTCTTTATCTTAGTACTAACATATCCTGAATGTTTCGAGAAAATTGAAGATATTGACTCACTATCACAAGTTGTCCCCCTTTTAAAAAAATTACTCTTAAACACAAAAAAAGTTTTGTTGTTGTTGCTGATTTTACTGCTACCGGTAAATCTGGAAATTAAAATGGCAGTTAAACCAACAACCAGATTTTTTAAAACTGGGCATCCCTACTTTGCGAGCAAAAAGTGAGGAAATAATGTTGTTGAAATTTAAGAGTGTGTGAATCCTCAAAAAGGATGTTTTTATTTGAGAGAGTGTAACAATAAAAAAAACTTCCAAGCAATAAAAACACTTATAAAAAAACTTTCCACTACTAAATCCAACAAAATTAAGTTTTTTTTAAGGAATTAGATTCTTTTTAACATTACTTTCAATAATGCAGTAGAAATACACACACAATGTAAAAAGTGATATTCTTTTCTGTGCAATCCAATTAACAATGTTTCTATCTACTATCCCATGTGATTTTAAAATGTCAAGACATTTTACACTTCCTCTTCAAAATGTACAGGTTTCCTACTAACATTTTTATAACACTGAATATTATTTACAAACAAATTATGATGTTCTTACAAAGATTCTTTGGTTAAGAGATAAGCATCAATATCCTCTTCAGTAAGTTTTGCAAATGTTACTTCAGTTTCTTCATGGAAAACTCTTTCATGGATTTCTCTCCTTTTGGATCGTTTATCAGCTTCTAAAACTATGTATATCAAAATTAAGAATTGAAAATTTCAGACAGAATGTAGATATTTTTTTATTTAGAAATTCAAGACAAATAAAGGTATAACAATTGAACCCCGCTATAATGAACCTGGGATATAGTGAACCCTCGCTTGTAGTGAACGTTTTTAGTGGTCCCTTCCGAAATCTTATTTAACTAATGTTATTTTATATGGATATAGTGAACCGCTTAGAAAATGAGAGTTCGCTTATAGTGAACCCAAATTTCCCTTCCCTAATATTTTTTTCTTCATATCTCTATATTTTAAGTTACATAATTGTGGCAAGCGAGAAAACAATCTTTTACAACTGATCAAATTTTACTCAAACTAGACCGGTTTCAAAGTAAACAAGAAAAACATGGTTCTTCTATCTCTCTAAATTCCAGGAACCAACCTTTCTTTTCAAACCATTCATCTCCCCCCCCCCACTCACACACACACTTACAGATTTCTGGGAGGCGTGTCTGGTCAAACAGCAGTACTACTGTGGCAACCTACCGTATCCCCTCCGGAGTACAATGAAGCCATTCAACTCCAGGTCCTCAATTGTACCTATTCTTTACAACTGTCCCTCTAAAACTGGACATAAGTGGAACTGTCCAATATCCTGTCATTTAACCTGTACTCTTCAGTCACATATTTCTTAAGAAAGATTTTAAACACATTTTGAATTGGAGAAAACTGTCTTGAAAAAAAATGGACTTCTGCAAAAAGAAAAGCTTTCACAATGAAAATGGAGCCAGTCAATCAAGGATGTGTCAAAATTTGTCCTTTATACAATAAATAGCTTCCAACATATGGGGGGAAAATCGGAATTCAGACATTATTTTATTATTTTGGGATAATTTTGAAAATTAATCCATTTAAATTTAAAAATATTATTTATCAATAATTTCAAGATGTGCAAACCCATTATTATAATTTTCCTTTAATAGCCTTATATCGTATTAAAAAAATTCAGCAAAATTGGCTATAGTGAGCTATGGGATATAGTGAACCAAGTGTTGGTTCCGTAGAGGGTTCAATATAGCGGGGTTCGACTGTATTATTAACTTCTTATTGTGCAAAAAAATATTTACGGATAATTTCTCTATTTTTGCTTATAAAATCCTGTATGTATTTAAGGTTGGTAGATATAGCATCTGTATATGCTGTAATGCATATTGTGTTTTGTAAATTAGAAGAAAACTTAGGAAGCAGGGAGAAAAAATGAAAGAAATCATTATATAAAGTGATCAATCCTGTTTAATGGATCCATATATGATTTATAACTGCTATAAATGTCACAGAACCAAAGGTTTTTTTAAGAATGAATTTTTCGAATGTTACCGTCATAAAAAGATTTGTTGAATAAAATGTGCTTATGCGCTTGATTGTTTCTTTGTTTATATTAACAGATTAAACTGGTTTTAAAAAATGTTCAATTATTAAATGGACATGTCAAACAGCATTACTTTATTATTCTGATTAGTAACAAAAAAATATATTTGAAAAAAATCATTTGCCAAACACCTAAACTTGGATAATAAAACAACCTTTCAAACTGTGAATGAAGAAGTTACATTATAAGCAAAATGATAACAAAAGAAGTTAATAAGCAAAAGATTTACCTAACTTTTCTTCTTCAGTTTTCCAATCTTCAAATAGATTAAATGTTACTAGTGCCACACCAGTTATAACTTTATGAGTTTTTCCACTGAGTCTAAAGTAATACACATAAAGTTATAAGAATAAGTTAACATTTATATAAAAACAAACAGAATACTCGTCTTCTGTTAAAAAGGCTTATACAGTCCTGCACAAAAGTTTAGACACAGAAGCAATTCATGAAAATATCGATAGTATTCATTAATTCCCACTAAATTCTTTTTAATATATATTGTTAAACTCGTAAGAAAAAAGGTTAACAAAAAGAAATTCAGAAAAATTAAATAAAATTGTCTAACATCAACAAGTCGAAATTTTGCAAAATTGCCATGCCTCAAAAGTATAGACACAAATGTAATGTTTATGCAAATTCTTGAGCGGAAGTGACTGTGTTATCAAAGGGGAGTGTCTTAAAGCTGCTATAAAGGGATTGGAATATTTTTTACTGCTTATAATGATGCCTAAGTCAAAGCAGTTTTCATTTGCCGAGATTATAAGAATTTGGAAATTAAAAAGCCGAGGTAAATCAGTTTCTGATATTTCACTTGAACTGAACCGATACAAAAGATGTATTTATATAGTTTTAGGCACGTGATGATGTATACCAGGCAAAAGCAAGGTCTGGAAGAACCAGGGCGACCAGCAAACGAGATGAAAGGCAAATTAGGAAACTTGCTGCAAACAGACATTGCTCTGCAAACCATATTAAAACTGAAATTGCCAACAAGGTTTCCCGAGAAACTATACGTAGAAGAATTGTGGCATGTGGATTTAAAACAAAATCTAAACTTAAACGTAAGCCGCGGTTGCAGACTCATCACAAAGACGCAAGACTAAATGGGCTCAGAAGCACACGTCATATAGGGATAAATGGCTAGAGGTAATCATCAAAAAAATCTTTAGTGATGAAAAAGAAAATGGAACCTGGATGGCTCCGACAGGTTTTCTTACTACTGGCATGATCTTCGTAAAGGTCCTGTGACTTAGTTTAACCGAAGTCAAGGTGGAGGGTCAGTGATGGTTTGAGGACGATTTTCTGTAAACGACCAGACTTCCTCAGCGTTTACAAAGGGGAAGCAAAACTCTGAAAAAACCAGGTAACCCTCGAGAGTAATTTGTAAATGTTGGGGGAGTTTTTATGTTGGGCCTAACTGGAAATTTCAACAAGACAACGCCTCTATCCACACATCCAGCTCAACGAAAGATTGGTTTCGAGCCAAAAAAAATCACGGTTCTCGATTGGCTTACATATGGCCCCAACTATTATTCTATAGAAGTTTTATGGAGAATTCTTACAAAAGTTGTACATGCCAATGGAAAGCAGTATACCAAAGTTTCTAAACTTAAAGAAGCTATTGAAGCCACATGGTACGATATCATGCCTGCAACCCTGAAAATGCTTTGTGCTTTCAATGAAAAACGTGTTTTGGAATTGATAAAAAACGAGAAAGCTTTATCAACTATTAAAACTTTTCATGTGTTTCCAAAAATTAAAAAAAAATTATTTGTGCCTAAACTTATGTGCAACGGATTTTTGTCGTTTTTTCTATCTTTGCGGCTACTTCGCCATATATTTCTTTTGTCATTTTCTATATTTATATTTTTGAATATAGATGTGCATATGTTTAAGTGTAATAAATAATAATTCTCCTCTTTAAATACTAATTTGTTAAACATCATATTTGTGTTGTGTCTAAACTTTTGTGCAGGACTGTAATATTCAATGTTAAGCATAACTATTTAAAACCAAACCAACCATATTATAATTTATTTTTTACTAGTTTTTTCTATTATGTTGTTACCCTTGCTGACCATATTAATCATCTAAGGGAATTATTGAAGTTGAAAAAAAATTATGCTATCATATGGAGACAAAACTTGAAAATGAGCATGAATTGAATTTTCAATTCAGTTATTCTTAAACATCAAAAAAGTATCATCAATTGGTTTTTAAGTTTTAACCTTTATAAATAAGAGAGAGTATACATAACATCAATAGTTCTGACACATAACTTAAATCAGTAGGTTATTTTGAATTAAACATCACGACCTGCAAGGTAAAATTAAGATGAAATTATTGAAAAATTGAGGTATTTTCTAAATTTTTATATTCTTCTTCAACTATTTTTTTTATTTGATATCATATTATATACCCTTGAATCTACATATTTATTTAGTTAATTTTTTGTGCAAAATTCTATGGTTAAGTAAATAAAATTATTTTACTTCTGCAAAATCTCTTTAGCATGGTCTAGATTACGAGGTTTGCCAATCACTTCTCCTTCCAAAGCAACAACGGTGTCTGCAGCAATAATGAGATCATAGTCTTTTTCCTAGAAAATAAACATTTGAATTGTTTTCCAAAGGCATTAAGTAACATAAAAAAATCAGAAAAACATTCTAGTGTAGCAACAAAATTTAAAACTCATGCAGTGAAAACAACTCTAGGTATTTGGTCAAAACCTTATATCTTAAAGGGATATATACAGAGTAACACCAAAAATTTATGTTAACATCTTGAGATACATTCTAAAAATATGATAGCATATTTATGATATTTATTGACTGTGGAAAGTTAAGTACTCCATCTTGATCTTCCCTCATCTACACTCTGATCTATTTAAGAGACCAGACAAAAAAAATACTAAATAGTATGATAGTAGTTTTAGATAAATAACTAAGAGCTTAACAAATATCCCATGTACACTGGTGGTATAGCTGCTATTCAGTATACATATACAAGCTTAAGTGTCATATCTGACAAGTAGTAGAACTTTGAGAGTCAATATACTCCCTAAGTTTCAGAGAATTGCTGGGTCTACAAAAGGCATATTCGTCCGAAAAGCAACCATATCGGAGACAAAGACTTTTTGAGTCAAAATTAATAAATATTAAAAATTTTAAGATCTATCAATTAGTTTGTATCAATCATTTCATACAAAAGTAGAGCTATAATAAACCGGTGCATAATTTTTCCACAATGAAATCCAATAACAACGAAAAACTACAGATGTTTTTCCTGGAATTTCTATTTTTAGTGATATGTTACTTCAGCATGAACGTGTACAGTCCTACATGCTTATGATAAATACAATAAATATGGTGTAATTATATAATAGATACAACTTTACTGAAATATATTAAAATATAACATACATTCTTCTAAAAAATGAAATTCATAAGGAGTTTCAAATCATTTTGTCTATAAAATTGATAAAAATATGGATTGTAATAGCAAAAAAACTTTTTTGTAAATAAATATGACAAAACATTTTAGTACAATATAAAACTAAGATCAGACCTAAGACCAGATAATTGTTTTACATTATTTATTGACCATTTTTATTGTTTTATCCTCCCATTCTGATATCAGCGTAAATTAAAAAAAATAAGTGGATGTGATTGTATCCAGGCTCTTCGAGTAGCTTGAGTCCTGGTAGTTTGCTTTCCCGATAGTGTTAAGAAGAAGTTGGATATGCTGCTGGGAAAAAAACAATACCAAATCTGGTTCACCAAGTGAAGCCATTGATTGCTTTTTAGTAAGCCTAAACAAATGCTCTCGGTTAAGTATTTGGCGCTATTCTATATTGAAGTTTGCATTGGCTACATCAACTTTCCGATTTCTGACCCTCTAATAAAAACTAATTACAACTAATTAAAACTTCTGAAAGCTATTTGCAAAAGGGTATTCTTACAGTTCCAGGAGAATCCTTTGTATAGAATGAAGACTTCTCGCGTGCCGTTTCTTTCACATAATCAGGAAATGTAGAAAACTTATTTATATCCAAATCTTCAGCAAATGTAGAGGCTACTGCATTGAAACAAATGCCCTAAAATTAATAAAAAGAGAATATATGCATACACACATATTTTATACTAGATATGCATATGTGTGCTGAAGGGCTCGAGACCTTTACTCGTTAAATCTGAGTGCTCAGTAATAAATGAGTTGTTGTTAAAAACACTTTATGCAGTACATGAAGAAAATTATCCTTTAAAATTTAAATCTGTAACACCTTCATCCAACTTCCATACAATTTCCACATGGGATGGGTATACATTGTAAACAAAACTTTACCAAACTAACTTTTTGTCATGAGTTAGAGAGACTTGTTGTACAGTGGTAGTCAAAATTATAAGGACAAGGTAAAAATTACTATATCTTGTTGACAGCTTGTTGTAGAATTATACAAATTTTATTATTGAAAATCAATGGTAAACTAAGCATTTTAAACTAATTTTTTATAGAAATTTACAAAAAATTCATATTAATAAAATTTATTATGAATTTATGCAGCCAGGTGACTTGGACAAAATTATAAGGACAACTGTATTTCTCCAAACTTAAAGCATACATTAACATAGAATTAGCATACTTTCTGTTTTGCACACGTTACTCTAGGATGTTCTAAAGCTATAGTGAGCGATTGGATCGTATTATTTATTTTCAGTCATGCCGTTAGGTACTAAACTTTTCGGAGTTTGATAAAAGGAATATGGTTGCTATTCAAAGGTTGGTACTTACAGCATGTCAAATTGCGATCAAGTTCAATAGATCAAAGGTCTATAATTTTCTTAAAAATTCTGAAAAATATGGACAAAATCCTGAAATATGAAATCCAAAAACATACAGGCAGGACATCTTCTGTGTCTTTGCGTGAATATCAATACGTCAAAACATGCTAGAAAGAGTTTATTGTTAAGGCAGCCAAGGCCTAAAAAGGCCTAGACCATGGCTTGCTTCGACTCAACAATCTTTGAATATAACTGAATACATCATTTAAGCAAAATCAAATCTTCAAAAATTACGCTATTTTTTTTAGAATATTCAAAGATCTTGAACTTGCTATCAATATGAATAAAACTGCAAATAAAAAGGCAACAAACAACCATTCAATGCGAAATATTTGTTACCACTCAAGTGGCATAATAATAGCCTTTCCAAAGCATACAAATATGACCCACTACAATCCATCCACACAGGACCTTCCACCAAAAAACACTGGGTAAGCAAGCAGTCGCGAAACCCCTAGGATATATTTAAAAAAAAACTTGTTTTAATATAGGAAACACAATTAAACTCATGATAAACTTACAATTTGTTTTAAAGCTTCAGTTCTACGAGGAGAAGCACTGACCAAAAGTATATTTCTTTTATTCAAATAGTTACGTATTGGAAGAAGCATGATGTGTCTAAAATAAAAATAAAAAAATAGAGAGATTAAAAAAGATTTTTAAACTGTTTTCGATAAAAAAAATTTATTGATTGTGTACATTGCAAGACAAGAACTGTGTCATTAAAAATAAACATGAATACCTACTAATTTTTAAAACAAAGTAAAACATAAATAATAAAATGAATTTCCTGATAAAATATATTGATTATTTAAAAAAAAATTGGAAGGAAAAAAATGTTTGTAAATAATAAAAGAAAATATATATTTTCATAAGGACACCCCATCAAACTTCACTCTTTTCTGTCAACAAAAAAAGTGAAAGAAGAAACATTTATATGAAAGTCATCCTTGTAAAATGACTATCTACTTTTCCTATTTTTCAAGTCAAACATAAAATGCAACTGTTATTTTTAATAGTTCGAATATAGCAACACAGTTTTTTAGACCAGGTGAAATTTCAGCAAAAACTTTATAGATACATGATTATTATCCAAAACATTACTGGTGAAACCCAATTTCTCGGTGCACCAGTTGTTTTTAGTTTGGTTGAATTACCGTTGCACAAGGGCCACTATTAGCAACCTGCGACTATTTGGAGAATTTTTTAGGCTTGTAGCTCTTTTTCAACAAGTAGGTTTGTAACAGTAACTATCACCTAAAACCGCTTCCCAAAAAAGTTAAGAAACAAAAAAAAATTTAACTTTAGAAACACAATAGTTAAACACAAGATTTAGGTCTTAAACATTTAGACATCAAAATTGCCTATTTTCATTACCTAACTTTTATTTTGCAAATTTATTTTTTAAATTCTTTATCATTTGCTAAATTAATTATGGGTTAAATTATATTTGAGCTTTTTCTTTCAAATGAAAGAAAACTGCTTTGAATAACTTCTGGTTCTGACTAAAAACATTTTAGAAACTTTTATAGATGACTCTTTCAGTCTAATTAAATGTTTGCGTTCGCGAGATTATGAATGACAGGCTTGTCTTGTCTTAGATAAATTCATCGAATCAAGTAACTATGTTTAAAAAAATGTGCCAACCCATAAGTAAAAATGATAATGAATTGTCGTATCTAAACAAATATAAAACAATTTTGTACGAAACATAGAAAACTGAAGCTTTTTCAGCTTCTGTTTTCTAGAAAACATGCAACATTTTGAATTTAAGGGTGAAATGTGCGGTCTTTTGGTCAAAAATAAAAAGGTACTTGAGTACAGTAGTTGGATATTAATAAATGGAAAAAATGGTAAAAAATGGTTGGATATTAAATGCAAGTTGTAAAATATAAAAACTTACCTATGCCGCCTATGATTCCTTTTTGAATGTTTTGTTTGGAAACATTTCCGGCTGTGTCTTTTTGAGCATTTTATCGAGCTTTAACACAGTTTTGCGTTGCTCGTAATTGTGAACTTGGTCGGATTAGCAGAAATCTGGAGTCACAGAAAGAGAAAGGTAACTTATCAGAAAGACACACGAATCAGAAAGAAAAGTGTATTTTGATTAAATCGTATTAAAATCAATTTGTATTAATTAAACTATTAAGTTAGAAGCGTTTTCTCGTATTGTCAAACTGGAACAGTTGGCTTCTTTACGCGTCCACTAACACTATAATTTGATATGAAAAAAAATATATATTACAAATTTTTATTATTTTAGAGTGCGTTACCGATCTGAGCTACTCAGAAGTGAACTCATTAAAAAAATTTATTTAAATATTCTTACTTGTTTTTCCGCCGGAAATCTTTTAAGTTGCTGCATGGAACTTTGTAAACAGTCTACGGGACGATTCAATGACATAGTTCTCTAACGGAAATGACGTTTTCAGCCCAGAACTCGGAAATTTATGTTACCGATCTGACATGTACACTTGTGACATGCATACCCTGCGATTTATTGTGTATTAATTTCGGGTGAATTGTTGTGAAAAATGATGCATAATATTGAAAAAGGACATTAAATAAAGTAAATTTCATTCTAAAGTATTTTTGTTATGACAATATAAAACGAATAAGATATCGTTGCAGAACAAGCATCGCCAGTGGCGGATTTATGGAGGGGGGGGGATTAAGGGGGCTTTAGCCCCCCCCCCCCCCCCCCATGAGACTCAAACTTATACTAGATAAAAACGTTTTTTTCCCGAAATAAACTGTTTGAAAATATTCAAAACTTTTTTTAAATGCTGTTATTTTTTTACAAAAAGTAAACATTCAAAACCCAATATCTCCAACATTGACTTAAGCCACTTTTACACTCAAACATCAACACACCGGACTTAGGTAGCTTCGCGAAACATATAAGCAAAAGTGGCTGAAGTCCAAGTTGGGGATATTGGGTATTGAACGTTTGCTCCTCATTTCAATCCAGTTTTTTTTTATTAAAAGTGTAATTTGAGGGTTCAAGATGTTGATAATCTGAACTTCGGTGCTTTGTTTCAGGGAGCAGAAGACCTGAATATTGTTAGTGGTTCTTCTTGCTATAAGAAACCGACTGAAATACAACTTATTTCAATTATTTCGTTTCAATTTCTGGATTATAACGGATTTCACGCTTCCTGGGTCTACTCAGCACATCACAAAATATATGTATTTTAATACAAAAATTTTCAAATTATATGTATATAAAGAAAACATCACCAATGTAAAAAATATCTGTAATAATTGGTAATAATTAATCATAACAGATTGATCGAGGATATGTATTGAAAGTATATCAGAAGTACCAATTTGGAGATCTGTGACTCAAAAGTGCAACTTTATTCAATGTGATATAACTTTAAACTCAACTCAAGCACTCAATTAGTATCTAGAACGTATCTTTCTTATATTCTCGTCAACAAATATTGTTAATTTACTTATTCGATTGCTAATAATTTTTCAATTACTAATATCCATTAAATTTTATTGAACCTAATCATGTAGTAGTAAAGTTTCTTATATTTTAATTTATGCGTATTAAATTGGGGTAGGAATTAAAAATGTTAACCAATTGAGAACTAACAGGTTTTTTTTTTAAAAATCCATTAATGAATAATTAAAAATGATGATCTTGAAGCATAGCTTTTGCATAGGCATCTGAAATAGAAAAAAAAAATAGCAATTTAGACCCTAGCAACATTAGACCCTGAACAACGACCTAACACCCTCAAAACAGCTTTATCATTCTTCAAAACAGAATTGCACTTGCACTTACATCACCCCCACACTCTTTGGTCCAGGCTCTCTGCGGGGGGTCCAATTATGTATACATCTCTTTTTTCTACCCTATTTTCAGACTAGGGAAAAGAAAGATGTCGTGGTAGAATTTTCGCTACCCTCTCTGAGAGCCGACGATTGGGATCGTATAAAATGCTACAAAGAGGGGTCAGCTACAAAGAGGATGTCTAGACACAGACAGCCATGTAGATTGCAGAGTCATGCATGGTCATTGTCGTATTTTTTTAGGCAATAAAAAGTACACTACACGCGGGCTGTAAACGGGTTTCTCTTTGCTCCTGTTTGTCTAAAGATGTTTTAGTGTATTGCAAGCCTCCAATGGATGCCACACACGATCTCAAGTTTCGGCTTGTGGGATACTTATATAACTAACTTTAAAAAAAAAACTTTTTACACAGTGTTTTAATGAAAAGACATATATATTAGAAATTGTTTTCTAATTTTTTTTATATAGTTCATTTTTCTAATATTTTTAATTTACAAAGTACGGTTCATGACATTTGTAATGTTTCTTCCGGAATTAAACATTCGTTGATCGTTGAAAATAAGGTAAGAAAATATTTTTATATTATATATACGTAAACGATATTCCTTTGCACAGAAGAGTAGACTTATTCTTTCTGGAAATGAAGGAAGTTTGGACGCCAAATTTTTTTTTATTTATAAAGAAACTTTAAAAAAATCCTCCCCATGAATGCACGATTTTTTTAATTAATATTTTTCCTTTTCTACAATTTCCATTCTATTCGCACTTTGCACATCTCAAAACAATATTTCTTACTCTTTGACCAATTTGATAAGTTAAAAAAAAATCGGAATTTCTGATTGAATGGGGATAGCTGGTCGTTGCAATGTTGAATGTGTAGAAATATATATTAAAAAAAAGAAAAAAGCACTCCCCTCAAAATAGGTTTCCAATGACAATTTTGCTCGAGATTACGACTTCATTTATTGTAATTATTGAGAGAATCAATTATTGATTCTTGTCTTTAAAATCAAATTAAGTAGGGTTTTTTTTAGATAAATTTAGTTTGCAGTTTTTAGGACTCAAGGATAAGCATATTTCTGTTTTCAAATAAAGTAATGATTTAAAATGTTGTTAAAAAAATTAAAATTTGAGAAATCCCTTTAGAATATCAGATTAAAGAACCTAAAAATAAAACGATCAATTTTTTGCCAAAAATTTTATGTTTGTGCGCAAATAGTTTTTTTTTTGTTGTTGTTGTTATTAGTCTATAGTTTAAAGAAATTTAGAATTATCAAATGTTGTGAGATTTGACTTTTTGAAAGAGTCAATAGAGTAAAAACTAATTTCGAAAGAATTTATCTGTATTTTTTCTTGTTAATTTGTCGAGTAATTATCACATATACTTGATCATGTTTTCTTTAATTTTTGGTTTAACAATTTGCTGATGCCTTAAATATGAACAGAATATCCGCTAAGATTTCTAAAACTAAAATGGGACTTTTTATCAAATTATAGCAAAACTTAAAATAAGTTTAATAAATAGCAGGGGGGGGGAGGGGGGGATAAAAACAAGTTGCACATAAAGAACTTAAAAAAAAGTATTAGCAGACGGTAAAAACGTCGAGAGTGAAATCGAAACAACTAATGAAATCACAAGAAATTCAAAAATGAAAACAGTATAGAGTTACATTATCTAAAACAACCTCTTTAAGAATTAAAACAATTAACTGTCACACACTAAAAGAACGAAACAAAAACATACAAGACACTAAATATTCTTTATTTTCATTTTAAATATATTAATTTTTATCTATTATATATAATACAAAAAAAAAGTTGATAAAGCTTTCATCTTTTAGACATAATGACATAAATAAATCTACAATTTTTTGAAACACGTAAAATAAATCCATTGCCCTAGAAATGTTAGGAGTTCTACTCCAGTTAGGCAACTGGCTCCTAGTAGTAGCCCCATTGCACCGCCTATGTCACCTGAAAGAAAAATTAAAATTTCAGAAACACGAAAAAAAATTGCGAAAAACGTAAATTAATTCTATTTCTAAATAATACTCTTCACTTAAAATGTGGCATGCTTTCAAAATAGTATATTAATACTTTAAAGCGTTTTGTATTTTTGTTTGTAATCCGAAGTTAATCAAAATATAAAAATAATTTTGGGTACAACTCAATCAAATAATCATCAAATAATTTGGTGCTAGTCTCAGAGTAGCCAACCCTCCGGATTTAACCCGTAAATGCAGGATTTTTAACTACTTTCTGAATTTCCGTCTCATATATGTACCATTTGCCAGATTTTCGATGGGAGAACCATTAAACTTTCTCTAACGTCTGGCATCCGGAAAATGGTTAACCGAGTTACATCCAGACATTGAGCTAGAAGAAAGGTGGAGTGAGGTGTGTGATTCACTGAACAGGGCAGCAAACGAGCCGGTCCAATAACGAAATGCGGAGGAATACACAGCACTGCAGCAGAAACGAACCGGGCAGAAAACCTAGAAACTTTCCTATTTCGCTATTGGGTTACTCTTCGCTGGTTCTTAGTTAGTGATCCACATGGTTATTTCTTAAAAAAGTTGCAATTTAAAGTTAAAGCAAGTTAATTCTTTCGAACTATAAAAATGTTAAAATACATTTATGAGCCCAAGTCAATATGATAGAGGGGTCTCATACAAGCATTGCATACATAAGTGTAGGGAAAATAGTCCTTTTCTGCCCGGTTCGCTCAAAAGGGTGTGAGTGGGTAGATCATTATTTTCGGCTCGCTGACACTTCACTCCAGTTTTCCTTCTAGCTCAATGCATCCAGAGAGTTGGCAGGTTGGTTGAATAAACATCGCACTAGAGCCAAGTTGATAAGTCTGAATATTTATTAACCAATTTTTCCCCAATGAACTTTTCTTTGAATATTATATCATTAGTGATTGTAACAAAAATTATATATCATATTTATGCATCATAACTTTTTTACCCAATAATAAGAACAGTGAACAATTATATTTAAGAAATATTTCAAATTTCTTTTAATAAAAATTATAACAGCTAAATTTTTAAATAATTTGAAAGCACTTGTTTTAAAAGTGGGTTGTATTCCTATGGGTTCAAAAACCCATAGAATGCAAACTTTCAATTGGAAACATCTCCTTCTGAATGTTTGGTTCTCGAATATAAATGCTCCAATCAGCGACCAACTTACAACTTTAGGAGCCCTGGGCGCAAAAAAAATTTGGGGGCCCCCGAACATACCTCTATTAAATATTCATGTGTATTTTTCTATATTTAATTGTTTACCAAAAAAAATAGCCGAAATAATTTGCTTAAGCAGGCTTAATCCCCCAAAAATAAATATTTTTGGGGAATTCTTTAATTCTGAGTTTAAACACAATTTCATAGTCAACTTTTGTTCATGAATTTAGTTTTTTTGCATACTTCATATTAAAAAAGTTAAGTTTGGGGGCCGTTATATTTAGAATAAATGCTCATGAAGAAAATTCGGGGGCCCCCTTAAAGTGGGGGCCCTGGGCACATGCCCCATTTGCCCTGCCGGAAATCAGGCCCTGGCTCCAGTGCAAAAGTTTCATATGATTGTTCTATTGCTTTGTTAAGTGAGTCAAGTGTTGCTGTCTGTCTAAAAAGAGAATAGCTCCTAACAGAACAGAACTGCCATGAGCAGGTAAAACTGCAGTAACCACAACAATAAACTGGACCATTTTTGCGGTGAATCAATTAATCATCTAGCATACTTTCTTACGGGTTAGAGTTATTGAGAACATGCAAAAATGGTTTAAGTCAATAATCTAGATACGACAGTTTACCTACCCATGGCAGAGTAGTGGCATCATCCGTATACAAGGCTTACCTGCTTAAATATAAGTTTGAAGCAGAATAAAATACCTGTTTTTTTAGCTTCAGAAGTATAAAAAATTTCAATTTTTTCTTATATTGTCACTTACTGCGTTTCAAATTGTGAAAAATAGTTTTATAAATCGTTACACTACTACTTGTGTTGAAATCAGAAAGACATACCACATAGATATTTATACTAGTTAACTTTACTTTAAATAAAGAATTACACTTACTGAATAGAGATGAGAGATAATGTTTGTGGTATATGTTGTGGTAATAACTTATAGTATTGTATGAAATGGATATGCGGCTCCTGAAACAGAAAAGGTGAAATAAATTATCACTAATAAAATTTTATTACTTTGAGAGGTCAGCTGTCAATCTAAATGATTAAAAAAAAATACTTCATGACAAATCCGTATTCTCCAAAGCTACTATATAGTTTAACTTTGCCCCAAAAACGCTAGTATATATATTTAAAATTAAAACTTGTTTTATCAACCACCTTAACTACCAATTTAATACCAAAAGAATAATTAACTACAAAAAATAAACTTAACAATTAGTCATCTTTCAATATAATATTATCCTACATACATATAGAAAGTAGGAGTGTGTAACACCACAAGATTTTCAATTACCACTCAATAAATCAATGCACAGATATAAAGATAATTATATACATTCTAAGGTAATTTCAATAACTTTAACAGCAAATATTTTCTATGGCAGCTTCCCCTTGCACATGCGCAATTTTAATTGAAAACCTTATTGAATTGAAAATAATATTATCGTCGGATAGGTACTGGAAACTCGTGTACCAAATTTGAAGTTCGTAGCTCTTTTAGTTCGAGTTGTAGAGTGGTTTCAGATAGGGTACCTCTTACGCGTTTTTACAACAACCCTATAGTTTCAGACAGACACATACGAACCATAGAGCTAGGAAGGAGAATAGAGAGGTCCTTGTATATGCGCAGTAGCGCACAAATGAAGCAGGCTAGAGCGGTGCATCTTGGGATACCTCGGTGCCAGTATGTTATGCGCAGTAGCTCGAAAAACCTGACAGCCCTGCTTTAAATCATCTCAATTGGAGGGGCCCTCTACAGAGCGGTGGATCTTGGAATACCTCGGTGCCAGTATGTTATGCGCAGTAGCTCGAAAAACCTGACAATTTCTCTCAACTGGTGGACCTCTCTACACCTCCTTCCTACCTCTATGATACGAACCAATATTCAAAAACCACTTTTATAGAATAAGCATCCTCCAAAACGTGTAGAAAACACAAAATCTCCATTTCGGAATTTCAACCTCATTGCAATAATTCCATTACCTTATATTTCATATTAGGTAATTGAAAGTAAAAAGGCATACATTCAAATATAGGAATTGCATAAACACAGTGCTGTGTTTTCACATTTAAGTGTTTACCAATTATCCTCTACTTATTATTTATTACTTTGCAGTCATAGTTTCTTTAGTAATAATTTCAATAAGCTTAAGAAATCATTAATCAATAATCACATATAAAACCCGATAATATTTCAAGTAGTATGACTAATGAGTGATATGAAGTTATCTTTTCTCAAAGGAAAGATATAATTTCCAATGCATCAAGCCAAATTGATAAACTGTACTTAATCGCACAACTGAATCGTTTTTTTGTTAAAAGGGCGTAGGATGAAGGGCCGAAGTTGTGATTTAGGCCTTTTCAATTTAAAAACTGATTCAACTATCTAGATGATGTTATCATTTATTTGTGATAAACTTCAATTTTAAAAAAGGATTTTTTTTAATAAAATCTTATTACAATGCTTTTTGCTAACAAGCAAACTGTTGACAAAAAAAAGAAGATAAGACATAAAAGATATAAGAATGAAGATAAGAAAAGAGTCTTGATAAAGAGAAAGATATAATAAATGCAATAGAAATATTCTGACACATTCATTTTTAAGGCTACTCTTCCGATTCCTATTAGTTGTCTAACTAAAGATGGCGAAGCCAATATTCGGATACTGGGACGTACGAGGCATAGCAGAACCTATCAGATATCTTCTCCGGTATAAGAACGTCGATTTTGAAGATAAACAGTATCTTTTAAGTGACCCTGACTCCTGGTTTGGAACCAAATTCACCTATGGTTTGGATTTCCCCAACTTGCCATACTACATGGATGGATCGGTCAAGCTGACGCAATCTACAACTATCCTGAGGTACCTGGCCAAGAAGTACAACCTCGAGGGCGAAACTGAGGAAGAAAAACTGAGAGTGTCCTTACTCGAACAACAAATCGTCGATTGGCGGACGAGTATAATCCGGCTGGTTTATAATGAAAACTACGAGAAACTTCAGCCGGATTTCGTTAAGGGTGTTCCAGAGCAACTGAAACGCTTCGAGGCTTTCCTTGGTGACCGTAAGTTCTTCGCTGGTGAGCATTTGACTTACGTGGACTTGATGGCTTTTGAGATCATCGAATATTACAGATACATGGTGAATAAAGTACTAGACGGATTTCCAGTTTTGAGAGAGTATCGAGAACGGATGATTGAGCTGCCAGGCCTGAAGAAGTATTTGGAATCACCGGAATATAGAAGTTGGCCGCTTTTTGCTCCTCATGCTCAGTGGGGAGGAAAGGGACCAGAGCCTAAAGTTGACTAATTCTTAGACATTTGATTTAAAGAAAAAAATGTCATATAAACTAAAATTTCGAAACGGCTTACATACCATTTAATATTGTATACAAATCTACAACACACTGTTATGTTTTCACAGAGTAAAAGGTAAATGTTCTCATTTTATAAAAAGAAAGAAATGAATGGAATTAAAATAAATTAATTTATTCATAACACTACTCTTGATGCAACAATATTTTATTGATTCTGTGTATAAAAAAAACAGCAAAAGTAAATTCAGTGTTTTTTGAACAATTAACTTTCTCGTTATTCGAAGAAAAATTATAAATCTTTACACCTCATTTTACAATAAATATATTGCTGAGTTGAAATATTTCTGTTTGATTTATTCATTTCAAAACAAGATCGTTCTGATATTGGTTCATATATGATTTACAAATACGTTAAAATTTTATCTAAATAGAAATGTACAACTTTTAAATCCATAGAAACATTATATGAATGAATAAATTATATTAAATTATTGATAAAAATATTATTCAATAAAACATTTAAGTTTAGCCTGTACAATTTATTTATATGGTACGGTAAAGTGTAAAGAAAAAATTTCATTGACATAAAAAAAAAATCAAGATCACTAAACTTATGTATTAACCAATTGAAGTAAATTAGAACAATGTATACATTGAAAATAATATTCTGCCAAATTATATTCCTATAGATAAATATATTTTTAACAACAGTATTCAAAATACAAGGTCATATACTTCTCTTTATTCCTTTACAATAAAATTTTTGTTGTTGAAAATTTTTACTATTTCTTACCTATCTTGTAGGCTATAATTGTAGCGTAATTGTGCATAGGATGAAGCAGCTTCAAATATATATTCTAAACAAGGGGGCTGACACTTTTTCAGCAAATCACCTAAAGATAAATTAAGCAAATTGAGTTATAAACTATGACTTTCTAATAATTATATTCCCAACTCACTTTTGGTGATAGGAGGAAGTATTTTTTTAATTACTACAAAACATGTCTGTTTTTATACTACTATTACACTAGAATTTTCATTGATTTTTCATTAACATTCTATGAGAACAAATTCTACTGTGCAATTGGTAAGGTGTATAACTAACACAATTAAAATTTAAAGAATATATTTTAAATTCCTTAAATAATAAAATTGTTCGTAATTGAAATATTTAATGCAAATTGTTCTGTATTTCCAAAACTTGTATAAACAATTAAATTTAAAACATGATCAATATTTTCTAGATAAACATTGTAAATTAAGTTAATCTAACTATTAAACATGAACATAATGATTCTTATTTTTTTTTAAATAATCGTTAAATAATGAAAATTTCTTACTTAATATTTGAGCTGACTTTATTATTACGCACTCTGTCATTTTCTTTGGACCGCAAACAGGAACATCTCTGTCACCACCTAAAAAAAAAGAAACTTTGGAATATGCAGTCAATTTTTTCGAAAAACGTATCGAGCAATGCTGTTCTATAGCTCAAACATTTTAATAATAAATACCACTTATACTTCCACTATTTATTTTTTATGATTTGTTTTAAAAACATATAGCTCCATTAGAAACTGCTAGATGGCAGCACCAAATATTTTATATCCAATTGCAAGAACACGCTATTAATTTAATAATTTTTTTTGTTTTCGTAATCCTTAGTAGGCCATTAAATCCATAATTTTGAAAGTACTACAATATTTTTAACATTAAATCTATTTTCAATATTTCTATATATAATATTATTGATTTTTTTTTAAATAACGTTTAAGAGCTTACTAAAGTTAGTCAAAATTTAGCTGATATAGATGGCAGCACTAACACAAGCTAGCGAGTTAGAGATACTATCAGATGATTTAAGAGGGACTGTCAGTCCCATAGAGCTAATGCATTAGTTTTGAAATCACAACTTCCGCCGAAGTATTGCTTTGCCATGTTAGCCCTTTTTCCCAGGTATGGGAATCAACATAACATCGAAATGAAACAAATTTGAAACGATCATGTTATCTAGTTATTTAATTATATATTTTTGAAGTTTTAAAATGCCAAAATTACAGCAGATGGCGACACTATTTTAAAACTTTATCAATTAATAATTAAATAACCGGATGTTATTTTCTTTTCAATTTTGTTTTAAATTTATATTATGATGATTCCCATACCTGGTGAAAATGGGATAACATGGCAAAGCAATTCTTTTGCAAAAGTTGTGATTTCAAAACTAATGCATTAGCTCTATGGGACTGACAGTCCCTTGACTCAACTGACTAAACAAAGACCCAGCAAAATCCTACACGTATATTCTTATTCTAAACATACTTTTCATACAAATATATGCTAAAAAGTATGTTTCTCAAAGAAATTTAAAAAAAAATATGTCTAACAGTTACTTAGGGCCACGCCTTGAACTCTAAAAATACACATTTTTTTGGTGCTATAAATGCAACAAAAAAGGCCGTATCATTTATTTGTAGTTAACAGATTTTAACATTGTTTTTAATGCAAAATGCCTTTAAAATTAACTACTAAAATAACTTTTTGAAAAGTTTGAAAACAAATTAAAATAACTTTGCTAAGAACTCTAATATCGTATTGACCCTCGTTCAACTTCATTTTTTTTATAGAAATAAATGACTGATACCTGTAATCAAAGGCTGAAAACTGATATTTGGATCTTCTTCTATCGGACGAGGTCAATTTTAGAACTCGTGTTAATTGTTTGTGGGGAGGTTTTAAATAATGTCCCCAAATGGTCGCAAGAGGTTAAACTGAGACATTATATGTAATCTGGATCTCTAATTTACGGAACTTATTTTTAAAGATAGTTATATATTTTTGGACGTTTCCGGCTGTCTATTTCTAGTTTCCGTAAGGAACTAACACAGCCAATTGCGCTTCGTAATTTAGAACTGCGGTCAACTTACGAGGTCAACATGAGTTACCAACAAACAGTATTTCAAGTGACTAATCACCGGGCCACACCCATCGGGACTTCGGACTCCAGATTTAATGAGCACGTCTGTGTAACGACCCCAGTAACTTTTTTCCCAGCACAAATATATTTGTTGTATTTCTAATGGCTGTCATAAGCAGTGCCGGATTACGACCTAGGCCTACAAGGCCCGGGCCTAGGGCCCAGTCAGGAAGGGGGCCCTTAAAAAGATAAAATCGCCTAAAAAAATTGAAAATCGCTTTTCGCCAAACTCCGAAAACCTATCATCGACGGATTCCAATTCTAAATAAAAAATATATGGATTTGTTTTTTTGTTTTTTGTTTTTATGAGTTGCTTGCTATATTGTGCACTCATAAATCAGTTAAGTCAAAGAAAAGAAATGACAAAAACTATCCTCCCACCCCCCCGGATTTATTTTTAAACCGAGTATTTTTTTGTGCGAATAAGATTTTATTATGCCAACTGATACCGAGACAGACGCTATTATATGTAATTTGTGGGAATAAAGGCGCCAATGTATCGTCGACTATACTCTCAAACAGGAAGTATAAAAAATACATAAAAATAAAATATTGACATTTATTTGAATATGCTTTTTTTCATTGTGTTATTTTTAACGTTTTATTTTGCTTATAAGTAAAATCAGTGTATTACGCGCAAATCAGTGTATTTTGCGCGCCTTTTCTATCGTGTTCTTTTTTAAGATAAAGATTGGATGTCATAAGCGTTAGAGCAAAATATTGGTAAGTTTAATTTCTACACTAAAGTATCTGAAGATATGCGTATCTTTGTAATGAACTTGGGCCCTATTTTTTCTATCTTTCTATTATTTTTATCTGAATGCTTATCTAGCATAAATCTAAGAATGGCTGTTCAGTTCCGTTTTCATTACACTTTAATGGCTGTTATATATTTAAAGCACGTTTTATAATAATTAATGGAAATATTTTTTATGACGTCACGCTCTCTATGCTACGATTTCATTGGTTGTTTTGTTTTCTTTGAAGTATTGAAACAAGCTCATCTGTTTTTTATAATGTCACGCGCTCCGAAATGCGACTTAATTGGTTGTTTTGTTTTCTTTGACAAAGTGTTGAAACAAGTCCATTGCTTTTTTATACAACGGCATAAAAATGCATGCAATTTTTAAATTATTTCACATCGGAGATTCGCCTGTACGACGTTAAGTTTTCGAGTTACGATTTAAGTTTCTGGATGCTTTTCGGCTACTACATCCTTTCCTGAAAGTTTTTGGAGTGACATATATTGTTTCAGAATAGTACGAGTTCATTCAGCTTCCTTTTTCAGTACTATACAGGCAATTTTGAATATGGAGCAAAAAAAAATTTCATTACGTGTTAATACGATAAAAAATAATTTGTTTTTGGGAATATTAAGCTTAATTTACAAAGGTTGAAGCACGCTTTTCTACAAGGCATTGTTGGAAAACTTGCCCTGTGAAATTTTGGAAAACATGCCCCGCCGTCATATTTTGACTTTAATAGTACCTTGATGAGTAAAATTTTAAATTATTTTGAAAACTAATGTATAGGTTACGTAGAGAGAAGAGCCACCTTTTAGAATACGCAATAATAAAACTGCAAGTTTAATAAAAGTACGTTTGATTTAGGTTTGAAAGTAAGCATGAAAATTCACGCAACGTTGAAAAATTACAAAAACAGCTGTAACGAAAATATTACAACACCAACTGAGTAAAAATTCTTGTGGGTGACATAAAACGGGTTGCTTCATAAACCAAGCAGCCATTTGGCGCCTCCTAAAGGCTCATTTCTTGTATAAGGCCTGGTGGAAAACTTACCCCATGGGAAAACTAGCCCCGGTCTCCCCTAATTATAGTTATATTCTGTATTATTCTGAGTTCATTAAAGTCGATTAAAAATTATATGTTCTGTACTAGTGTATTTAATTTGCTAAATTTCCAACTTCGAGGTGGTGGGGGGCCCCAAATGTCAAGTGCCTAGGGGCCCTGGGTCTTTAAATCCGGCACTGGTCATAAGAGACGGGAATCTGAGACGAGAAGTCAGTTGATAATCTACCTCGGCCACGAAAGCCCTTTTAAAAAATAGTGTCAACTGTTAACGACCTATTTTCCCAAATGACGGCTAACTCCATTTGAAAGCAATAGATGACAGCACCAAAATTTATAATTATAATGAGAAAAAATTACAAAAAATCGCACTGACAAATTTCAGTAGTCCATCGATTAATTTCCACAAGTTCCAAACCAGACGCAGCGTACGATGTCGTTCCTAAAAGTTGCTTTGGGTGCCAACTGAGGTGTTGGCTCGACTCTTGGGCGTGTTTCCAAATTACGAGCTCGCCATCCTCGTGTAGCTTTAGAGCGACGTTAGCTCAATCAAAATTAAACCTGCCTTAGGTACTTTTGAGAAGATTCCAGATGCAATATCTTCACACTAGAGCTACACGAGAGATATTGGAAATAGGCGTTATAATTAAGAACCAGGTCATTCTCTCTGTAAAAAGGACAAATCGATGTCCCGGATACTTTGCTCTTTATTTTCAAATTATATATGTATGTTTGTGATTGATTAGCTTAAATTAGCTCACAATCTAACCTGTCCCACTTAAGCAATTTCAAATAATTATAATTTACTCACAGAAAATTGCGTTTAAATGATCTGTCACTCCCTCACACTGTTCCTGAATGCTTTTACAACTTTTAGCATCATAAAAACGGCAGTTTTAAATAAATAATCCTTTTTGGTGGAACTATTTATGGCTAATTAGTTTGTGTAGTTTCCGAAAATGTATATAATGTTTTTCTAACATCAATAGTTTTTTGTAATTTTATGAAAACGTAATGTCCCTGGGTTATGGAGTCACTCTTTCAACGCTGATTTCAAATTCAATTAAAAACTTACTAGACGACTAAAAAATCGAATTAAATAGTCAGATTATTCCTAAAGAATTGTGGCTTCGAAATCAGCTATCAGTTGTTTTGCTCCATGAGTGATAACGTTTTTACAGTACTTTTAATATTAAAAATAGAATGCGTGTCTTTTACTGTCGTCACTCCCTCAATCTCGTTTACTAATTATAGATAAGTGCGAGTATTTTTTTATTAGTTTCAAATTGGGGGCATTTAGATGTAGATTAACATACAATCACTAAACCTTATACAAAATTCTTTGGAAATGATATTATTTGATCTTTCCTACGGTATCGTCACTCCCTCACACGTCACTCTCTCTCACATCTCAGAATGGAAGGTTAGTTCACATTGGATAACTTCATCTTGTATCTTTCTTTCCAAGCGCATTCAATACCGATCGGTTGTTTTGCTTCAACTGTAGATTTTTTTTAAAAAGCGCATGCCTTTAGATATTTCTAAACACATCACCTCTCTAGATATTTCTAAACACATCATCTCCTCTAAACACATCAAATGCATATCAGACTTCTTTAACACAATTTCCATTGGAATTTGGCCGGGATAGCCTGGTCGGTAAGGTCTTGGACTGGCATCCCTAAGGTTGCGAGTTCGAGTCCCGCTGCCTTCCGAAGATCCCCGTGTACGTTAATGGTGACTGGTGCACGTTAAATCCGTCGTGTCACAAAGTCTCCAAGTTCCCATACCAAATCAATACCTCTGGGGTGACAAGCCAATTCTAGGGATCCTCTAGTTGGTCTCTGTCTCTAAAAATTAGATGGATCCACTTATGTGTGTTGTGTCCGTCTTACTTGACGAAGGTTTATAAGCGGGTCTCTGACCAAGCACACAAACCTGAATATATATGTCTACCAACCAACAACCAACCATTGAAATTATACTTGACAAAATGCCAATATTCAAGTAAGGTCGGTGTTGACATCGTCTCTTGACCAGGGTTCTAAATTACGACGCCCGTCGCCAATAGCCCTCATGTACTAGTTCTAGAACTAATGGATATTCAAACTAGCCTAACTTTCCCATTATTTACAGAAAAGGGTAGGGTAGGTACATATATATTCCGGCCTGTGTGCTTGATCAAGACCCGCTTATAAGCCTTCGTCAAGTAAGACAGAAACAGAAAGAATTTTTACTGTGTCTGTCTTACTTGTAAAGGAAGTACACCCAGGGCAAAGGCGGGAATCGAACCCGCACCCGTTACAGCGCGTAGAAAAGACTCACATTAATATAGACATATATCGTGTACTGTCGGTTTAGTTGCGCTTTTATTCAACCAAACTTAATCCACATAGATTTGAATCATGCGTTTTTGAACTAAAACACCATGCGTAACACTTGAGGAACGTCAAAAAGGCATGCAATGTTTTCGGTGTCGCATGTGCATATATTGTTTGTTGCGCATGCTCAATACCTAAAGGTGTTTACGCCAATTGTCCAGTATGGAATAAATATATATTTTTTGAAAAAAAATCATCAAATGGATCTGAACCAATTTTTTTTTACTATTTATGGATGTATGCAACACATATAGTAAAAATTATTCAGTTAGAGAAATATTTTTTTCCCAGTTTTTAAAAGTGTAATTTGTCCTATTTACAGAGAATGACCCAACCACAGTCAAGTTTAGAAAAGCCGTACCTTCAGTTGAGAGGCCAAGACTCACTTTTTTTTAGGACATCAACGTAGAGTGTTTATAATAGTAGATAATTTTGAAATCACTCATTTACAGAGAAGTTTGATTTGGCCTTCAGAGGCCATTCTTTGTACGGCTTAATCTAGTAGGAGTAATGGAAGAGCCGACCTCTGAGTAGGCACCCACGCACGTTTTTTTTAGGAGCGATATCGTACGCAGCGTCGTTCCTTTAGAGCATATTTTAACATGCACTCCCTTTACAGAGAGTTATTTGTTGGACGTTTTGGCTGCAGAGGCCATTTATATAGGTCGGCATTAATTTTAGCAATAGGCACTTTTGAAATGGACTATTCTTTTCTATTATAATGAGTTCAAGACCTTACTTTTGCATTTATCAAGAATCCAGGCACATTCGCAGGCCTCCTTAATCTTGGACGCTGCATTTTGAAAGATGCATTCCTGAATGCTGTAGTCCTCACCCATGCAGGCAACTTTAGGACAGTCGGTTACGAGTCCAAACCAACGTGCATATTTGGCGCTGTAATCGGTCTGAAAAGTGAACAGCAATATTAACTATATAATAGAAATACTGATCGTGTTACTTGCCAAAATTCATTTTTGTTATTCATTATTATTGTGTTTCGAAAATCATTCGAATTACCCTAATGTTCCAAAATTCATTATTATTTTTCACTTTTTATTAAGTAAAAGATTAAAAACTAAATTTAGTGTCATCGCCGATAAACTGACAAATCTATAGCAAAAGCGAGCTGCTGCACGGCCAACTTCAATAACAAAGCCAGAGAAGCTCTCTCAAACATGAGCGCAGACGGAAATTTTGACGTCACTGTTCCCAGTGCCGAAGATCGAGAAACCAGTTCGGACTGCCATTTCGGAACCCTACAAAATTGTGAGTCACCGTGAAACGAGTTGTTCCGAACAGGATTCGAGGACCGAGGTAATGTTTTCATCTCCTCGAAACAAAACGGTTCCAACTCGGAACTAATGACCGGTCCAACAAATTTTCCGTCCCCGAGCTTGTTTGGGAAAGCTTCTTCGGCCTTAGTAGTTGAGTAGGCCGTGGCTGCTGCGAAAAATTTTCAAGATGCGATACATGAAGGATCTAGTTACAAAAACAAAACTCACATTCTCCAAATTATTACTAATACATGAAAAATAAGCATACATAAAATGCAAATATTTGTACAATACTTCTTTTTCACTTTGCAGCTTTATGTATGAATTTAGGAATGCTACGAGGATTTATGTAATAAACAGAAAGAAATATTGCGTTTGAACGAATTGTATTATAGAAATTTAGTAATGTAATACAAGAAGCAGCATATGGTAAACTTATTGAGTACAATCATATGGTTAATTCATGCGCAAATCAGGCTTAAAAATAAAAGCATAAAAATTATTTTCTAGTAATTTTTGATAGTTTCCATTTCACACAACAACCGCGTGAGTTAATTTTTTCATTCATTTTTTTAGTGATTTCGTAAGATTTCGCAATTGGCATGAGAAATTTTGTAGAATAAATCGAAAACAAATTATATACATTTCCACCACATGGTGCAAATAAGCTTCAATATTCATTGATAATCACACACTGAAATTGTTTTACCATTTGGAAATAATTTTTTTTAAAACACTATTCTAATTTTAAAGTAAACTAACAGATGGGCAATTCCTTGCAAAATTATTATCTCTGTAGCGTACGTCACGTGCGTTAAAGTGATTATAACTACAGCTTTTAACATTAAAAAAATAGCGGAATAGTTGATTTACACTTACTGCAACTAAATATAATAAAAACTGTTCCATTTTTTTTAAATTTAACCCTTTAACGATCGGATGATTTTCAAGAAAACGGTTATAAATGTGCCTATTTTTTTATTCCTGAAATTTACATAAAAATATGTGTACGAACAAAATATGTAATTTTTTTTCATTTGGTTTTAGAGCTTTAAAATTTTATAAAAATTAAATTTCTAGAAAGCGAGAAGAAAGGGTTTAAAAGGCTGTTTTAACTTGCGACTTATAGTACAAAAATCTTCAGTTCAGTGTGAATGAGCCCGACAGACCGCGGGTCTCCAAACCAAAGTGCCTCTGTGCTAGGAAATAAAATATATTTTATAAGCCACATTTCTCCGTCTGTATTGAAAATTTTTGCAAACGGTTTTTTTATATGATAAAAGTTGCTGACTTACAGGTCTCTATAATCCGACTTTTTGAAACTGGTTGGAATTTTTTTTTAAATTTTCAAAAAATAATTTTACACAAAATATTCGAACGGATTTCAAAAAGTGGGATTGTAGGAACCCGTAAGTCAGCTGCATTTATCGCATAAAAAAGCCGTTTGCAAAATTATTCAACACAGCCAGAGTTGTGGCTTAGAAAATAAATTGTTTCAATTGGATTAACACAGAGGTACTTTGGTTTGGTTCATTGGGTTCATTCGCCCCTAAGGGGGAATAGGCGCGCTGAACCGCGGGTCTCCAAACTCAAGTGCCTCAGTGTTAATCCAATGGCGAAAAAACTATTTTCTCTGCTACATTTCTCCGGCGGTATTGAATATTTTTACAAGCGGATTTTTTAAATAATAAATGTAGATAACTTACAGGTTTCTATCTTCCCACTTTTTGAAATCTTCACCACTTTTTCTATCTTCCCACTGCTTCGAATAATTTGTGTAAAATTATTTATTGAGAATTAAAAAAAATATTCGAATCAATTTCAAAAAGTGGGAAGGTTAGTCAGCTACATTTATCACATAAAAAAATCCGCTTGTAAAACCATATTAAATAAAGGCCATATTCAATACAGCCGGAGAAATGTGGCAGAGAAAATATTTTTTCTCCATAGGATTAACACTGATGCACTTTGCTTTGGAGACCCCCGGTCTAGCGCACCCATTCCCCTTAAGTGGAATTAACCAAATATAAACGAAATAGCTTAACTAACTTACTATTCTAAGAGTTAATCGCAAGCTCATCGTTACTCCAGGGGCAACAAGAAACCCATCCTTTGGATGGATCATACGTGGGCTGAAGCGGGGATCGTGCACCAACAGTAGGTATCCCTCTTCAGAGTCGGTGGCTGAAAAGAAAATGCGATATAGAAATAGCATTATTGAATCGCAAAGGGTAGGTTCAATAACACGCGAAGATGTTAGGCACATGGGGCCTGACCATGACAAGCTGGGGCCCTAGGCACGGTGATATTCGAGGGCCCTTTTCCGAACGATATTTTTATTTAATATATGTACTGCAAAGTTAAGACCTTTAAAAGTAAGGCCCTTCATCGAACAGTACATTTTCAAAACATTTAGGCTGCTTACAGTTGTGGAAAACATATATATATATATATATATATATATATATATATATATATATATATATATATATATATATATATATATATATATATATATATATATATATATATATATATATATATATATATATATATATATATATATATATATATATATATATATATATATATATATATATATTATATATATATATATATATATATATATATATATATATATATATATATATATATATATATATATATATATATATATATATATATATATATATATATATATATATATATATATATATATATATATATATATATATATATATATATATATATATTGTGTGTGTGTGTAATTTCAATTGAGTTTGTTATAAAATCAAACAAAATTTGTGAGGTGTGAAATAAAATTTATAGGTTTTTAGCTAATTTTGGGGTCTCCTAAAATAATGGATCCAAAGCCAGGGCCTTGTATGAATGGATTATAGATAAAAAAAAAGTGGATATAAAGTAGTGTGTACAAAAAAAGCTAGCAACTTTGATATTCTAACTGTAAAGAAGACCATATTTTAGAAATTATTTGCATGAACTCTTTATTTTAGTGTAATCCTGTTTTGGTTTTTGTTTGAAATTATGTCGCACTAGAGCTGCACGAGGATAATACGGATGTCCTCGATATAAAGCTCCATCGAAAACTTTTGAACGTTTGACGAATTTTTATGGCCCTTCGCTTATTTCAAATACCCAAAATTTAAAAAAAAAGTCTGTGAAACACAAACCATAACCCTTTTAAAAATTAAAATGTTTTAAATAAAAATTTTATATTATTGTAAAGTTAAAATTTCATTTATAGTTAAATCACTTGGATTGGCATTTTTCGGAGTAAGAAATAAATGAATTAAGGGAGACACGTTTTTTTCCCCCTCAGAGTAAAAAAAAAAACTTTTCTGTATGTTCGTAACGTGATATTAAAGCATGACCTAATGTACGTTTGATATTTTCCATTTGTTTTCTTTTCTATATTAAAACTTTTTTCAAAGTATACCACTTTAATTTAATTTTACGTAATAATAAAACAAACTCATAAGAATATTTGCTTTCTTTGCAAAAATGGCAATATTGTTTTGCACGCAGATGCTAAGTTGCCAAGTATGACGACATTCTTTCATTATCCGTTTCGTTGCACTACTCTTTTCATGAAGTTTGAATAAGATCCGTTTATTTTATCAATTACAAGTCCCCAGGAAACACAGGGGGCGTAGCTCAGATGGTAGAGCGCTCGCTTAGCATGCGAGAGGTACCGGGATCGATACCCGGCGCCTCCAGTTTTTTCTCTGATTTTCTTTTTTCTCTCTTTGGATACCCCATTTTTAATTAATAGTTAAATAAACATTTCCGAAATCCCACGGCCAAGATATATAAAATTTACAATTAATTAAATGATTTCTAGCTAATATATTTACAATTAATTAAATGATTTATGACTGATATTTACAATTAATTAAATGATTTATGACTGAAATTTACAATTAATTAAATGATTTATGACTGAAATTTACAATTAATTAAATGATATATGACTGAAATTTACGTTTAATTAAAAGATTTATAAATAAAATTTACAATTAGTTAAATTATTTTAAAATAAAATTTAAAATAACTTAAATTTATTTATAAATGAAATAAAATAAACTAGCCTTTACAGTTGTTGAGTTTATCCAGATATGAATTTTGTTTTTCACTTCTATGCTGTTATTGTGATTTATAAATATGAATAATACAATACGAGCAAACGAGACTAATATGTGTGCAATACGGGTAACTATTAAAAATTAGCATTAGAAATATTAAATGTGATAATACATACGAGCAAACGAGACTAATATGTGTTGCAATACGGGTAACTACTAAAAATTAGCATTAGAAATATTTTAAATATTAATAACAAAATAAATAATAAACTTTCACCTATAATTTATTTAAGTTCTCCTCCATTCGTTAATAATAAATTTTAGATCTAACTATTTTTAAGCTTTTTGAACAGTTTAAAGTATTTCTCGAAAAATGTATTCTGTTGTTTATTTTTTTTTGTTTACTATTACATGTTTACTTTTAGTATGTGACAGTTATTGATAGTTTTGTAAAAACTATTCCTGTAAACGTGTTTGAATAACAAAATTTTTCAGTTTTTAATATGTTTAGTTTGTATGAATTTGTTTTCTAAAACAAATTTATGAAACTTTGAAATTATGCATATAAATCGAAAATTATATCAAATCTTCTTCAATATTATATTAAAACGAGTTAGAACTATTTGGTTAAAAACGTCTGTATGAAGCATTTTGGCCTAATGTGTTATTTAGAGCGCACCTTTTAAATATATTATTCCATAAACGTAAGAAACGTTTAATTTGTAAATGTATAAACCTCACAACCTTCAAAAACCTATTTGAAGAATAATAAGTTTTAGGCTGTTTGTTTTTCGTTGTATAATATGGAACAAAAACCTATTAACCTCCTACCAGGACATATCACGCAAGCTTCGAATTAATTGGTTGTATGGAAGTCAGCCACAATTCTCGGAAATCGAGATGTATAGTTTCGTATCTTTGTAAATAAAGGTAATTTTCCGATGTTTTATCATACAAGACTACTTTTTTACACAATTTCTCAGAGTTTGTCTATATAAAATTCCTAGGAAAAAATCATTGTATTCCAAGTAGACCGTAATTTTAAAATATAGTTCTTATGACTTGGCTACACTATTAAATACAAAGATATGAAAAATGTATTTTTTAGTAAAATTTTTAATCTATTTGGCAGTAAAAACTGAGGAATGAACGGAACATTTGATCAAACATAATAACCATTTTTTTACGAAACGAAATCAAAAATTGGGACTTTGGGCATTAAAGGGTTAATTAAGGAACAAAGTATTAAAAGAGGTGGTCAATTCCATAGACTCTTGATGCATAATTTTTCAAATTACAATTTTGGTCAAAGTTATGCATTAAAATTTAAGCATTTTTTTCCCACCAAGTATGAAAATAGTTAATAACAACAACAACAAAATATATTGAAGTTAAAATATCCATCTGTTTATTTAACTATTAATCTTATATGCCATAGGTTATTAACAGTATATATCGTGACTATTTTTTTAATTTTGTAAATATTTAAAATTATGGGATAGATTATTTTTTTTATATCTATTAAAATACCGGATATAATTTTTACTCCAAATTAGTTTTTGTTGTTATACTATTGTTATTCGTGAAAAATGCTTACATTGTGTTGACAGATATTTGGATTTTCAAAAATAATAGAATAGAATACTAATACCTGCAATCAAAAGCTAAAAGGTGATTTTAAGATCCTCTTCTATTGAACCAATTCAGTTCTTAAAGTTTAAAATAAATTGTGTAGTAATAGGAACGTAAAACAAAAAATCGATTTTTAAATAGATGGCAGGTTTCAAGAGGCTAAACTGAGCATCATAAGTAAAGTTGAAAAAACATAAAAATATTTTGACTTACTGTTGCTTACTGGAACGTGAAGATCAATGATGAAGGGAAGAGTTTCCATTTCAAAAGTTCCTAAAGTAGTTCTGTTGATTTTCAACCCAAAGCAATAACCAAAAGTTGTTAGAATTGGAACAAACACAGCGCAGCATTCGATTGGTTCAAAGCCTACGGAACATCGGCTAAAAACATCTTCACATCTACAAGATAGTGGAGCATGTACATATTACATATTACTTTTGTTTGTTTTTAACAGCCCAAATTAAGAGAAATGCAAAATTTCAGTTTAGTTAAAAAAACTAAATCAAGAAAGCTTTGTTCCCCAATACAAATTCGTCACATTATAGAATAAAAGTTCCATGAATTTTCAAGAACTATTGTACATTTTGATAATCATGTAAATTCAATTACACTACATTCCAATGTTTAGGTGCGAAAGCTTAAAATCGATAGATTGTTATCAAAATAGTTTTTACAAGCATAATACCATTTTCATTTAGATTTTATTTAACTTTTATAGGTAAACAGATAATACATTGAATATCAACATCTAATTCCTAATTAAAAGAACATGCATTTAAAATGTAACTTACCTGTAACTATCTTCCCATAGAATTTCGGAAATATTCATTTTCTGCACGGTATCGTTGGTAAACTGTCTGAGTTTCTGTTTAAATAGTGCTAAAGTTGTATTAATATCATCAGCTATAGAATCGGGTTTAGTAATGGCTTCGTGTAAATTTATTCTCTCATCATGGGTTAGCCCGCTGTATGGGTAGCCAAGACTTAATGCATGATACATGGTGGACGATAGTGAGTCTTCCGTATCTACAACGGTATAAAATGCAATTATATTACATGATGCTTGAAAAAGCGACAAAATTAACTTTGTGAATTGAAATTACTAAAATATGTACATTTTTTAGATTTAATTTGTAAAACTATATCAGCACACATCTCTTTGCCGACAAAATTTCATTTTTTTGTGTGTGCAATGTAAACAAAAAAACTAGACTAATTAGCTGTACTTGCAAAAATTAAAAATGTTTTTTGTTAAAATGTAAATGCTATTCGAAAGAATGAAATAAAAATGAAAGTAAGTATTGATATCATGGAGATTTCCGTCTGTCTTTCCACCTGTCTGTACCTCCTTTCCAAATTCTGTTTCAGCTGTCCGATTTTAAAAATTCTGTGGTTTTCTTTTGTTGGAAAGGCATAAGATCAAATAGTCCAAGTTTTTGTTAGAAAGGTATGACATCAGACACTATCTTTATACTTTTTGTTTGTCTATCTGTACTATAAGAATCTCTGTGAATATTAAAGTAACAAAAAAGTAGGCTATCGTAGTTCTTTCAGAACTTTTTGTTAAATAATGAATATTTAGAGTATAGAAAGCTCAAAAAAGAAAATTAGTTATTTAACATGGAAAAATAAAATACAAGCCTTGTAATATAAGTTTATTACATTATTAAAATATTTATTTTGCACGACATGTTTTGAAACCAATTCTTTCTCATTTAAATTCACCTTTTAATGACTTCTATTGTTATTGTGAATAAACAAAGACACTAAGGGCTTCCAGTAATGAATAATTATTGAAAAAAGGTGAATAAACAAATTGACATTTCCTCTGTGACTTTTTCTCATAAATTAGAAAATATTATAAGAAATCAATCCAACATATTGATCCATTGCACCAAAACATTGTCTTTGTGATCTATGCAATTTAGTTTATAAATAAAGTATAAAGAGTGCCAAACTTGAATACCACATTCATTGAGAACAATAAAGCCTAATCACTGTTTAAGATTTTTCTGAATACTCAAATACCATTATTTCTACATTTTATTTAGTGTTTATTTAATAACACATTATTGATTTGTCGTTTATCATTTACAAACATTCACAAAAATAATATTGCTCGAAGTGATAAGCATTGACATTTATTTTTGGTCATTTCTACGTTATTGATAACAAATGGCAGAACAACAGTTTCTAATTGGTAAAAAAAATAAAGATAGCAAGTCTGTGTTGAATCTTTGAAAATTGATTAGGATTTAGCAGGAAGAAGTTTTACCAAATTATAAAAAAAACTATTAAATAGAGATTAATGCTAATGAAAATTTGCCTTTAAAACAATCTACTACAATGACGTGCAAAAGTTTCGAGCCAAACGGTGATTTTCGCGGTGTCAACGTATTGTGTTTCCGGAATAAACTTTTAATTAACCATTAATAAACAAAAATATATTATAATTAAACAGTCAAACCTTTCTAAATACTTTTACTCTCTCTCTCTCTCTCTCTGAATCACTACATTTAAAAATTTTTTTGTTAAATGTTCAAATTATGAGGGCAAATTTGAAATATGGGTGCATGGTGAACGATAAGTGGGTATATATTTCACTTTTTTTTATTCTTAGAATACATTTAATAATAAGAAAAATCAATTAAAAACTTTTAATTAGAAAAAAAGGTTGGCTAAAGATGTGAATTTTATTGATAAACTGTCTTACAAAGGCTTGGAGGCGAAATTTCAATGCTTTGCAATACTATTTTATCAGGTTTTTTTTTATGGATTTTAGTTGAATTCCTCCTCATTATAAGCTGAATACTTTTTGGCTCCATTTTAAACATTTGAAAAAATTAATATCGTTTCTCAGTAAAAATCGCTAAAGGTTTTGTGAGTGTTTGATTAAGATATAAACTTTGCTTGTTTAACGCAGGTTAATTCGGATTTTCTCTAAGAAATTTTATCGTTAACTAAATGAAAATATATGAAGAGTACAGGGGAAGAACCGCTTGATTTATTAGGAGTCGTCCCGTAATTGTGTCTGCTTGGCGGACATTGGCGGCAGGAAACCGGTTTCTCTCTTTCTTCTTCGCTTGGTCCAAGCGTCGGAATCGTGCATCGCTTGAATCTCGGTAGGTAGAAAAGTCGTGGTTTAGGACTTTTCAATTAATTTGCGAATCTTAAAATTTCTCTTAATTGCTTTAGAAAAATTCGTGATTTTCAATCAATTGTACTTTATTTTTAAAGCTTAATATGATGATAAACACAGTCTTTTGAATAAAACGCGGAACTGAATTTCAGGGTTGCAGTGAGAGAAGATACACAAGAAAGTGAGAAACTGGTTTCCTTACACCAGTTGAGGCGATTACTCGATATCATCGCCAAAGATGCCTGATGAGGAAAGTTTTCTACGAAATAAGGCGGTTTTTCCCCTGTGCTCTTCATATGTGTTTGGCTCAAAACTTAGCCACTGTATTAGTGAGATTTTTTTCCCCTGAATATTTTCTATATTGTAAACACTCTGAGTGTCACCTCATAAACTACAAAATGCATGAATTGTTTTTACCTTGTCTCTTAAAAGGTGTTAATCCGCAAATAGTGATTCCAGGAAAATTTCTTGTCATGTCGTATTCATTCAGCAGAGGTCCATCCAGATCTTTATATTTCAAGGTTAAAGTGGTAGACAAAGATGGCCTAATATTCAAAAATTCCGGTACAAACATTTTCATCATAAAAATGCTACAAAAATGTTAAATATGTCTACTCAAAATTTGAAAATCAACAAACAATTTAAAGTTTAACTATACTAAATGTGTCACCTATAAAACTTTAATAGAGATTACTAACCTCTTAGGGAAAAAATCTGTTTAAATAATTTAAACATAATTATAAAGAATTCTTATTTGTTTAGGTATAACTCAAAAAATAAATTACCCTTAAAGAGATCTAATAAAAATATGTTTCTGTTTTTTTTAAATAAGAAACCTTAGTCGGACGGTTTATGCACAACTTTTCTCTTCATACCAAAATGTACCACAATCGGTCGTACAAAATTTGACTTTTTATTATATTTGTGCACAATTTTGTTATAAAAAAATCCATACGATTTTCAAACACTCGTTTATTTTCTTCGCTTTTTTTCTTTGCCGCAGTTGTCACAGCACACGATGAAAATTCAAATAAATGTTATTTCTCTATCGATGGCTATAACCGAATATCTGGTGGGCCTGATACTAAAATGATAAACAAACAACAATTGTTTACCTGGCAAGTGCATTGCACAAAATTACAGTCATATGGATGAGGGAAAATTATTAAGCACAGCCGAGTGGCAAACAAGCTAAATCTTTCATCACATGATTTCTTTATTTACAGTAGTAATGAAATACGAAGTCGTTGACGGCCATAAAGTTGCTGGCCAAAGCTTAGATTTTTCAAATGTATGATACCTTTTGGTTAAAGGGAACTGATTATAAGAGTTTTGAGTATACCTGGTAAAGGCGTTGTACAAAAGCACAGTAGCATGGACAAGGAAGAATGTCCCGCAAGAGAGGATAGCGAAGAGCCAGAAGCACTTTTGGGGTTTGGAGCATGGCGGACGTAGATGGCTTACTCCATGCAGGGTACTGCTCGACAAGAAGTTTTGCACTATTCTCTGCCACTTGGAAGCGTTGCTGGGCTTGGTTTCGTGCAGCGTAAATCGGTGTGAGTTGGGTCGGATCCCGTCTCTGGCTGGGGCTATGCAGGACTGAAGAAAAAAAAGCCAGCTACATAAATATCATCGGTCCAATGACAATGACAAAACCAAGAATGTGCCAAACTCTAGAGATAGGCGATTTTTAAAAACGGTGGGTTAAACAGTTTTTGGTTTTCCATCCCCGTGATTCTACACATTCGTAGTTTTGTTATTGGACCGACTATATGAAGGGTGGTCTGATTGCAAAAACCATATTCTCCAAATTATAACGACGATATAGGGTTCGACCCCTTCATTGGCGGCCACTTCCAATTAAATTAACCAAACTCAACAGCCCCCAATTAATGGACTGGACCCTATATCTTAGTCTTTGTAGAATGCGATTTTTGCAGCTAGACCCTTCATCTAATATATTACAGAGAATATAATTGCAAAGAGGAAGGTCGAGGAAAAGACCAGATGTATCGCTGATTTGGCGAGAATCATTGCTATGTTTGGAAACTTATCGTTGAGTTCTACCACTTGCTGGCTTAAAAAAAAAGGAACAGCTTTTTGAAACCTTATAGTAGCAATGTATGTATACTAATTTAAAGCTCCGTTCGAAGAGTGATTTATTTTACTTCTACCGCGTTGGAAGACTCCTTTCCGCGATACTCTGTGCCTTCGTTGAAGCATAAACGGTGTTACTTCCACCCTAAAGCTATGAAAATTCATTCTTTTCTTTAGAAAAAACATATTTCATACATTAACGGTTCCATGTAACAGTAAAGGACATCACACACACACACACACAATATTTGTTCTTTTGCAGTCATTAGTATCTTCAATCTTAATGCAGTAACATATGTAAAAAAACCGACTGTATTGGAAAATTTGGAGTTCCTGAAATTAAAACTATGGGACCTTAGTCTATTATGCTATTAAATATAATTATTAGAATAATAAAATAGATGAACCACTAAATATTTCTGTAAATATGTGCCGACCAATTGCATATTCAAACAAATTGAGTTTAGTTCATTCATGAAAAATTGGGATGTGATCGGACTTTTAAACTATTTTTCCAAACTCAACGTCAAAATTTGCATAGGAATTTGTCATCAATGTTCAGTTCAAGGAACAATCGTCGGCTAGTGGAGTTATGAATTAAGCCTAAATAATTTGCATGAACGTTTCTACACAACTTAATGAAAAAATTAGTGTCAATTAAAGATGTTGCATGAGAAAATCAGTATGTATTAGAAATAAAGTCGCAGCAGCAGTGATCCGTTATGTACTGGGTGAAGCAAATAAAAGTGGCTCCAACGTGGAGATAAGAATACGACAGAAATGTTGCCAAGTCAAAAACCAATACAAAAACAGGTTTGCTAACATGAAGCCATTGATTGCTTCAATATTAAGCCCAAACAAACACTTGGCGACTTATTCACCGGCAACTGCGCTATGGTTTGAAAAGCTAGTTGAAATGAAATATAAACAAGGTTTGTATAGCTAATCAAAAAAGTTTCCCACTAGTGATTATTTCGGTTGTTATTTATAGTAGAGAATCTGACCTTTTTGTTTTGTTAATACAAAACATTTTAAGATGATTGCAAGAACCAACTAGAAGGTGAATCCATTCACGCTTGAATAATCTTTTATTTCCACTTGAAAGCTTTCAGGCGGCTTCAAGAGTTTTTCTCGCCAAGCATTTCAATGTATTCCTATCTCTAGACCGGGGCCACTTTTATTTGCCTCACCCTGTATTTACATATAAACTTAGGATTTGACCCACCCTTTCGCTGTATATTAATTTTATTATAATGACATATTTATCTCCAAATAAAGTACATTTTGATATAAAGTACATTTGAGTAGAAATAAATTATTATCAAAATCAGCGATTATTTCTAAACTTAAATACTGAAATACATTAAAAGAAACGTTAAACAAAATCATTGAGTGGTATAGTCTGATCGTCACCTAACCAGAGCGCATGGTCTGCTCCCATCGTATATATACTTCCGTGGCACTTAACCGGTCAAATCACCGTTGCTCATGTGCTGCCCATCTATCACTATCTGTTATGTATTATATTGAAAGTGGGATAAACAAAGTGAAAGTGAGATATCGGCTCGTCACCTGACTGTGGTTCTAAAATACGACGCCAGTCGCCAATAGCCGCCGTGTAGCTCTAGTGCGACGATAATTCAAACTAAACTAAACTAAACGAAAGTGAGATATAATAAAGTGAGTGAAATAAAGTTTCCGTAATTTTTTTCGATACTGTCCCAATAAACGGCTGCAGTGCTACGTTCTTCCACCCACCCATAATTGATTTTTGTTTCAGCTTGCTTTAGCAACCCTTTCATTTATTTCTACTTTCGCCAAAATCAAGATTCTAATACTTTTTTTGATCGTGTTTCCTTTGTAAAGCGCTAACTGACTGGCACTTAAGCGATTAAAAATGATTTATTGATTGACACATTTTGTATTGATAAATATTAATGGAAATTTCACCAGAAAGATAGATGTGTTCAATTAGTTTCTCTTATGTGGAATACATAGTTCCGTTTTTATAGTGTTAAACCAAAATTACTCTTTTAGTCATTGTATATCAGCCATTGTACATCAGTCATTGTATATCAGCCATTGTGCATCAGTCATTGTATATTAGTCATTGTGTACTTCAGTCATTATCGTATTAGTCATTGATAGTCATTGTATAGTTCGTAGAATATACATCTGAATAAGATTTTTTTTGTATTAAAGTATAAAATCGCATGGAAGTAAAAGATTTCGCTAAAAATCATATTTATTTTATTTGCAAAAGGTATTTTATTTCATTTTTTGCGTTCAAATAAAATTGAAACGATCGATATATATCGATACATTCAAAGCGCCGGGTATTAATAAAAATTATAGCAAACTAGCAGAGAACAGTGAATAGGATATGTTGATAGTAAAAATAATTTTATTATGTTTGGGCTGTGTAACCATTGGAAAGGAGTGCGTATCTAAAAAATTTACATAGGTGAATTTGGTTTATGCTTTGAAATCAGAAGACGTTAAAATGTTTGACTTGTATCTACTCTCTTACCTTACTTTGATTTGTGTCTGCGCTTGTTAAATAAAATATGCATAATTACATTTGGTATTTCAAAGATGTGTTAAAAGGAGTTAAAAATGCGTTGTTGGTCCAAATTTACACTGAGAAAAAAATACTGTAAACATACACAAAATGTTTTTGTAACGTTACAGAAATAACCAATTTTACAAAAAAAGTTTTTGTAATTCTGAACAGAAATCTTCATTTCTACAGTTACAGGAAATGTTCTAGTATTCGCAATTTTTTTCAACCAATCATCTTCGACTTGAAGTTGCGCGCGCATCGCTTCTAAAGTTTCGTTTGTGATCTGGATCAATTCATCGCCATTTAAAAATGATATAACGTTTTAAATTTGATACAGGATAAAAATATAGGTGAGTAACTTTTATTTCTTTCTATTATACTATTTATAATTCTTATTTTTGTATTCGGCATTGTTCCGATTGTTTAATGTTTTATGTTCATGAACATTTCGTTAACATGTAATGAAGCCGACCCGGTGGCGCAACGGTTAGGGAGCTAGCCTTTGGAGCTTCTAGATTCGGGTTCGAATCCCGGTAAGGCATGGATGTTTGTGTTTGTCAATAAATGTTGTTATTTGTCTATGGTGTTTGTGTGTCTCTTGTGCCTGTGTCATTTCTGGGGTTGAGTACAATAGACCTGAGGTCGCAGTGCTCGGTTAACTTGCCCCCCACCAAGAAAGTCATAACATATAATGAAAATTGTTCTGTTTTGCTAGAAAATAAGTAATAATAATATACATAAAAAAGTCTTGTAAAATTACAAAAAAATTACATGTATAGCATACATAAAAAAGTCTTGTAAATATACAAGATAAATATAGGTAATGTTAACACAAATATATTAAGTGTTTTTACAGCACTATTTTTAGTAGTTTATTTACTAGAAATTTTCTAGGAAAAGTTTTTTACAAAAAATTTTTTGTTATGGTTACAGATTTTTTTTCACAGTGTAGTATGCATTAACATTCGACCCATTTTTCCATCGGAAAAAATACCCATTTAATAAATATTGAGAAGAACCATTATTCTAGTATCTTAAGAACAACTTATTTTATTCAACATTTTAACCCCAACATTTATTTTATGGTCGGATGCTGACAACTTTTTCGTTATTTGTGAAATTTCAAAAAAGCATTTTTTTAGCATTTATATAGCTTAGCTTTTGAATAATGCAACATCCTTCTATTATATAAAAAGTTACATTTTATATTAGTGTATTTGAGAACTACGCGCGATTTTCTGTGAGTGTTCTGATAACGCACAATCCTTATGGTTAAATGAGATCGGTGTGGACTTATGCATTGGTACCAGAGTGGTAATTGTAACGCCGTCACTCTCGGGAAAAAAATCATACGCATAGATTCTTTATATAAACATATTTTTCAAACAATTATTTATTTAAAAGTATGTTTTGCAAGAACTTTGAAAAAAAAAACGGTTAACATTTGCCGAGGCGCACGACAATTTAGTAAAATTTAAGTAAAAACACATTTTTGTGTGCTATGAATAAACACTCTTAAAACAAACGAGCGGTTTTAACTCAGTCTGAGTTAATTTCCACTCCTTTCCGTGCCGAAAATGCACTTCTCCTATAGGAGTGAATTTCACTCTTTTTCGGAGTGGGTAAAAGAAATAAAAGAAAACAATCTGCGTCCTACACTCTTAAAACGAGCGGTTTTAAACTCAGTCTGAGTTAATTTCCACTCCTTTCGGTGCCGAAAATGCACTTCTCCTATAGAAGTGAATTTCACTCTTTTGTTTTAAGAGTGAACAAACAAGCTCTTCCAGTTTCTTTTAATTAATAGCCCATTCAAACATTTCTTTTAATGTAAAATATCCCATAAATTAGTGATGTAAAAGTTTTTTGCACGACCTCTGAAAAATGCATGATAAATTAGTTGCTTCGTATTGATATTTTTAAAAGGCTCGAACATTATATTTATAAAACAAAAGTTAGTATTAAGAAAAATTTTAAAATAAATTTATTTATAAAGTTGAATTTTAAAAAATTCCACTTATGTATGTGTAGCTCTGAAGTGAAGTTTAAAAAAAGCCCCCAAACGAATAGCGGATTGTTGATTAAAGCCTCTTTTAAAATTTCCACCTTGTATAACAAATTTTAAAAAGGTAATTTTCATCATTATTGCATTCAATGGTTATCAATTTTTGATACAATGTATTTTAATGATAAGAGTTTTGCGCTGTGATAAAAAAAAATTAAGTTTGTTTAATGATTTACGTCACACTGTAACGCGTGTTTGATAAAAAAAATTCGTACAGCACGGAAATTATCCCAGCTGACATTTTTTAATAAAATCTTAAAAATTCTAATCATATTTTTTTTTCAAAAAAAGAAATGATCAGTAGAAACTAAAAACATTTAGAAGCGACGGCATGCAAAAAATTATGTTCTTTTCTTCCTTCCAACGTTCTTATTATTTATATTTTATTATGGTGCTCTTAATTCAAAATTAATTTTGTAACGTGAAAATTTTAGTGGACATCAGTTAATTTAAAATTGTACAGAAGGATGCAAATGCTAATGTATGCCACATAGAAGAATTAAAAATTCAAATGCATTTTAGCTTCCACATTGCTTTTATAAAGTAAAAAGTGGAAGGTATTATAATCGTACAGTTCGTCTGTCTGTCACCCAATTTCACAAAACGAACAATAAATCTTACAAAAAAGTGGGATACGTCATATTGAAGCAAAAAATCAGGAAAGACTATATCGGAAATTTCATCAAAAAATTAGAAGCATGTTTAAAATTTAACTAAAAATTTAATCGACATTGAATTAACAAGAAAATTCTATTTTTATTCAATATTTTCAACTGTTGTCACTTCATCAAACGCACTAGAAACTTTATTTAAAATAAAAGAAATATTTATTTGTGATATAAATTAATTTGGAATAACGTTATAGTATACAGCACAATAGAGTTCTTTTGATAGTTTATTATCTATTTATTAAGAAAGATGTACATAGATAGTTCTAACTTTGCATAAAAAAATATGTTAAGTTTCGCTTGTATTTTTAAAGAATCAATTTTACTAAATATGTATTCTTCGAACCGCCAAATAGATTTAACAAACTATAAATAAAATCAATAGAATTTTCAAAAGAATCATTCAATAAAAACGCACAATTATGGCGACTAAATGTCGTTAATGGAGTTGTATCACTTTGTGAATGGCAACAGCTCCAGTTTCAGTGGTCTCGTTTTCATTTTTGTCGTGACGAAGTTTATAAGCAGAGATCTCTGATCAAGCACACAAACCGGAATATATATGTACCAACCAACCATTTTTTGAACTGGAATTACTTATATTTTGGCATCCAAAAAGGAGTTTTCTAAGAATATTTTACTTTTAAAACTTTTAAAATGCTAAATTTGTGCTGTGCAGTTTGGTTGTTCAAATCATTTGTTAAAGACAACTTGCATTGGAAGAAAAGTTTCTTTTCATCCATGACGATTTTTTTTTAGAGTGAAACCGAAACAACCAATGAAATCGCAGGACACGGAAAAATTAAAAGAAGAGGGTAACGTCATCTGAAACATTCCCATTAAGAAAAGGACAGAAAACGTTATTTTTTCGCATAAAAATCGTATTTTTTTTTATTTTCAAAATAATGTAAAGGTAAATGATATTCAAAGTTTCTCTTCCATTTTTGCAGCAAAACAAATTACATAATTATTCTTCGAACTTCAAACAAATTATTCAAACGCTAATTACTTATAATAATTAAGTCTGGGAAATAAATTTTTTGAAAATGGTTAATCTTGGAGTTTAAATTAGAACTAATTAGAGGACGTGTTTGGCGAATTTCTTTCTATGGAGTATAAAGTGTGTGTTTCCTGTCGAGCACAAATGGTGGGTGGAAGTGGTCGAAGTGACAGGTTCTGTTACAAACCTACTTGTTTAAAAAAATAGTTTCGTGAATTTCGAATCAATTTTAAGTAATAAAACTTTTTAAGTTATTCAAAAAAAGTTCCTTGGAGGTATTACTATAAACGTTGTACCCTACACTTATGGCTTTTTGACGTGGAAAAACCCATAAATGTACCATGTCAACTAATCAATATAAGACTTATTTTCGTCACATTCTAAATCGAAAGAACTTATTTTCGCGTCATATTCTAAATAGAAAGAACTTATTTTCGCGTCAAATTCTAAATAGAAGGGACTTTTTATGATTACATTGAACTCAAAACATAAAATACCCACACACCAGAACGATTTGATTTTTTTTTCTTTCCAACCTAAAAAATAAACATTTTAAAGTTTTTCAAAACATACAAAATCCCGAAACAAAACAAATAGTTAAATACACAATTTAGAAATACAAACCATTTTTCCTAAAGATTTCAATTCTAATTCATGCTAAAGCAATCCCACTCGGAGCATACGTAAACAAAATCCTAACTCTGTCCGCGACTTTCACTGGCGTTTAACAATCCATGCCAAAGTGTTGCGCAAAAGAAACTTGTAACGCTGGAGCGATCATCCTTCTCGAAGACACAAACACAATTTGTAACCCCAAATTGACTTTCCCACTGCCCCTCCTCCGTTAATGACCACCACGGAGATAAGATGAAAGTGACGATGCTGTCGAATCGAAACCATTGCTAACAAAAGTTCGCTGAGTGAAGCCCTCGATCGCTACACAATAGGCCCAAACAGAATTTGGCGAATGGTCATAATGGACGATTCGAACGGGGTGTGAGCCATAAGTAGGGTGACCAGATGTACTGCGTTTCGCAGTACAGTTTAGTTTGTTATTCAACTATCTAGCTATCAAAAATTTGCAAAAAGTCTCTGTTTTATTTTTCTATAGTTTTTTTCAAATAAAACCAACGCAAATAGAATATGAATTATGAAAATATAATTAGGATTTCATAGATGAAATATTTATCACTGAAACAAATCTGGTAAGGCTAGCTATAAGACAATCTCTGATGTAGCTTTGGCGTCCTATTAGGCGTTGTCGTTCTAGTTTAGACGAATTGGCTGCCGGGTGGTTTGTTGTGGGGTTTAAGACAACGGGTTTGACGTACCTGTGACGTCAGAGTAGGCGTGGGTGTTCCTGTCGTCAATTATAGAGCCAGTACTCATGAATTTCTGTAGAACAGACTTGTGGCAGAATTTTAATTCAGTTGGTAAAAAAGTTATTGCCACCCTGTAACGAAAGTTAATTCCTAAATTTTCCAATAAGGCATATTGGGCATCATTGCTGTTATTTAATTCATGTTAATCATTGATGGTAATTAATATCATGTTAATTAAGTCATGATATAGAAAATCGAATTAAAACTACAAAAACAAAAAATCTATACCAAGTTTAAATTTCCCTTAACGGATTTAGTTGAACTTAACTTTTTACGGTATTTTCTCATATCGTCAATATCCTCTCTAAAAAACGAATAGTAATGAAATCCCTCTATTTTTAGGTGATCAGGCTAAGGCCTTCTCAACTTATAGGGCCTGAAAAGCTCTCCGTGACGTCATATGCTATCTTTTCTGTTTATAATGTAGGGTGTTCCGGTAAAGAAAACTGTTATAGAAACTTGTTCGAAGTCGACTGTGCACAGGCAGGTTTTTTCTTTGGAACTACAGACTCTCCACATTCGATTTTCATTAAAAAAATTTAAGAATAAGCAATATTACACTTTTTTAAATTTTATTTTAATGTATTATTGAATTAAACTTTTTACCCTTTACGGCTTTGTATAAAGTGAATTTGAAAATCGGATAGGTATTAATAAACCTTTCAAACTTGTGACAAATTTTACGCACTAAATAATTTAACGAATTAGTTTACAATAACTAATTATTAACTACACTTTTATTGCCTACTTTAATCAGATTTTTGTGCATTAAGAATTTTTTAAACTTTTAAATGAAGGTTTCAAACAAGAAAAACATGTATCTCAAAATGTTTCCAACTATATTAAGTTAATGAAAGAGTCGTTTCCTATTGAATTGAGTACATTGAAAGTGCAGTTCGTTTGGGCCTACTACATCGTTTTGGCGACTTTCGGACCTATTCATTTTTTTTACGCCAAGCAATCACATCTTATCCTTATCAACACGATAACCACAAATACTAGTCATTTCGCTCATGCGTGATAATATCAGTTAGCGATGTTTGCTCCTGAAAATGAGGTGCGTGCGGTATTCCTAATAATCTTTTCAAACTAACGTTCACGAAATGATCCTCTGCCTCTTTTCATGTAATAACGAGAATGGTTTTTTTTTCACTTGTCATATTCGATCGGACAATGTTGATGTTTAGTTTTTAATTGTTTGACCATGAGTAGAGTTTATCTCTATTTCAATTATGCACGATAAATTAACAGCAAAGTGGTGCATTTATTTTTTTATTCGTCTGAAAATATAGCGAAAAAAAGTTAAAATAAGGCATGTTGCACCAAACATTGGAGTTAATTTTCTGGCTACAATAAATGTTTTTCAATCTCCACAAACTTTGGTGCACATGCAAACTCAAAATTTTGGTGCAACTTTTATAAATAATTAATGTGAAAATTTCAAATTGTTATACTGCGTGCACCAAAGTTTTAAGAGTATTGGAAAACTATTTTTATAAGCACCAATCGACATTAATTTTCGTGCTACATAGCAGGTAATTTCTTTTACAGAGTAGCTGTACTTGAGTTTTTATAAGCGATTAAAATATATCTTATCTTAAAAATCATATACAAACGGAGATGTTCCAGAGTTAAAAATCAACATCCGTTTGTTAAGTGAACAACTTGCTACGATGCAAAAAAAAAATATGACCTATCAAGGAATTATAAGATACTTATATTTATTGAGCTCACGCAGGGTTTTATCACGTTTTAAACAATGTTTAAAATATGGTAATGTTTATTGTTTTCTTTTTACTATATTTAATAATTTTTAAAGTTTTAATTATATTTTCTTTTTATTTATATTTTGAATTCCCTTTACTCAAAAGTATTTTTTTAATGTGAAAATGGGATTCTAATGAATTAATATTTTTTTATATATCTTTTTTATATCATAAAAATAAAATAACTTCACTAACAGTGACGGTACAAATAATAATTTAGTAGAAGTAGAAAGCAATTTTTAAATAAAATATTATCATATGAATTTGTAAAATAAATTATTAAATACGCAAACATATAAATTCAGTAAATGTATCAAGAAACCTCAACAGAATTTTCAATAAACCTAAAACGCTCGAATCATTTCTGTAAAAGTTGCTTTACTATGCCAAGAGTGTCTGCGGAAGAAAAATAACATTCAGGGATACAATATGAACCAAGAGGTTTACAACAGATCAAGTTGTTTTTGGAAATATGAAAGCATCGGGGGACTGGTTTTGTTTGATTAAATGATTTTGGTAGAATAAACGTTCCATTAAAGCTACAGGGTGAGGCAAAGAAAAGTGGTCCCGGTCTAGAGATAGGAATACGTTGAAATGCTTGGCGAGAAAAACTCCTGAAGCCGCCTGAAAGCTTTCAAGTGGAAATAAAAGATTATTCAAGCGTGCAATAGTTTCACTTAACAAACCTCTTTTTGCATTGGTTGGATTGGATTAGCATCACATTAGAGCTACTCATTGACTATTGGCCATCGGACTATTGGATCGTAGTGCGTCAGTGTGAGTTGCGACTGTGTGAGTGTAAGTTGATCAATTCACAGGTGAAGATGAAACTCACAGTACAGCAGAGAGTGTTCATTGTAGAAAATTTTATTAAAACGAATTCGTGGAAAAAATGTGACCAGTTGTTTGTTGAAGAATTTAAATGTGTAAAAGGGCCTAAAAAGAGTGCTATGCAACAAATAGTTACGAAATGGCGTCAGCCACGATCCGCTGTGAACAAGTTCAAACACATTCCTAAACGGGTCTGAACACCAGATTCTGGGTCTTGCAATCAATTTAGAATGTTTTGTATTAACAAAAAAAAAGGTCCGATTCTCTACGCGCGCGATAAATAACAACCAAAATAATCACTAGTGGGAACTTTTTTTGATCAGAGCTCTACAAACCTTGTTTATATTTCATTTCAACTAACTCTTCAAACCATAGCGTAGTTGCCGGCAAATAAGTCGCCAAGCGTTTGTTTGGGCTTAATATTGAAGCGATCAATGGCTTCATGTTAGCAAACCTGCTTTTGTATTGGTTTTTGACTTGGCAACATTTCTGTCGTATTCTTATCTCCACGTTGGGGCCACTTTTATTTGCTTCACCTTGTACATGAGGGCCATTGGCGATGGTTGTCTAGTTAAACGTCGTGAATCATGATAGTTAATGTGACTGTTCTGAGGTTATGCAGGTTCCAGTTTAGTGCAAATAGTAATTTTAGCACCGAAAGTGTGTTTTTGGCAGTGGAAGTTAAGTTTGTTTATAAATTTTGAATATTTTGGTGTTTCATAACTTCTCAAAAACTACACTCTATAATATTTTATACCCAAGTGAGTGCATGTTTTAATGCTGAATACGCCATGGAATTTCAAATAGCTACCTATTAGGAGTCACCCAATGATAAGGAGAAAATTTATTTTTAACATTTGTAATTCTAAGTTATTTTTTTAGTTTCCTAGATTTAACTCTCAACAATTAAAGATATTAGATATTTTGTAAAAATGTACTGATGAAAACTATTGCCATCCCTGGTTAAAGAGCCACTAATCATCCACAAATTGCGATTTTTCATTCATCAATTTTTCGGTATTCCGAGTTAATTGATCGAAGCAACATTTGCATGACGATAGTTAAAATTACTAACTTTAAAATTTTTAAGAGCAATACCCGATTTGTTAACTTATTGGCTGAAATTGAACTGAAACGTGATGCGAAAGATTTGTCTGCAAATGGGCGGAGTTTCGTAGATTCTGTGCGTCTCCTAATTGAACTAGAACTTTTCTAATTGATTCTGCAACCGAAACTTTTTATTTGGACATTTGATACCCGAGAATCTTCAAAACACGTAATAAATCGAGGTCCAACCCCAAACTTGGATAGTGCAAACAGCAGCTGCATCGTCTGCTGGTGGTTGGGTAGTACTTCAAACTTGCAAACGATGCAAATGTTGTCTACTTTTTCTTTGTGGAGTGTGAAAATACTTTGAACCAGGGATCGGAGTAACGCGTTACTTGTAACAGTTACTTTTTTAAGGTAACGCCGTTACATTTTTCAGAAAGTAACTGTAACTTAGTTACTTTTAGCGGTAACGAAGTAACGAAAAATTGCGTTACTTTTCCGTTACTTTCCCAAGGCTGTTTGATGCTTATTTTGAAATTCCACTCCTAAGAAGAGAACATTTGGCATTCCCGAAATATGAGCTTTTCTTGAGAGGGAAAAAGCAAAATAGAATTGTCCACTTAGGGACAATTCTATTTTTGTTCAATTTCTTTAATTACATTTGTACAGTTTCTTTAATTTCATTTTGTTTGGGCTAAAGGTGTCATGGCAGCTTTAAGCCAGAATTGTTAAAGTACGAATGTTTCTCCTTGTCTGTTTACCTTTCCAAGTATCACATTATAAGCCCCGTAATTACAGGCTTCTACCGAAAAGAAGGGTTTTGAAATAAATCATGCCGACTGTCCGACTGTCAAGCCGGTTATCGTTCGGCAAGTTTCGACCAGTGCAAACCACTTTGTATTGCCTGAACCTGAATGGGTTCTACAATAATGACCAACAACAAAGTACGATTTCCCCTTGAAAAAGCGGGGGGGGGGGGGGAGGGGAGAGGGCACTTTAACACCAATTTCTTGGATTGAACCAGGATTGAAATTTTAAAAAAATATTAATTATAATTTCAGCATTTTGTTTGTGCTTATGTTTCGTTAATTGTGGTTTTCTTTGAAAAATGGCTTTTCAATTTTTCTTATAACTTGAAATTTCGAAAAGTAACTGTGAACGTTACTTTTGTATTAAGTAACTGTAACGCGTTACTTTTCATATTAAGTAACTGTAACTATAACAGAGTTACTTTTTAAAAGTAACTTTCCAATCCCTGCTTTGAACACGTGTCATTTGATCTGAATTGAAACTAATAAAGAGAACAGAAAAAAGCGAACGCCAATCGAATCTATATAAAAGAACGGACCATTCTTTTCATTTAAAACTTTTTAGAACAGTACGGAGAGCCACGATAAATATTATCATGTAAGAATTTGCCAATTTTTAGTCCATAAAATTTTTTTACTGGAATTTTACGCCATTTTATCACAATTTTACGTTGAAATTTTAAGTGGAAAATTTACGTGATATTTGATGAATGAAACCTCCCTTCACCCTTTAACAAGTCACTTAATTTATGGACTCCCCCTTAGATGCTTCCTTTCCTAAGCATTCAGTAAATGACCTTTGATTGGCATAGAAACTTAAAAGAAACATTAAAAAAAATTACATATTTTATTAAACCAAGTTTAAACAAACAGCACATCTTTACGAGTTTATCATTTTATTTACAATGCAAAAATACAATATGTTCAAATCTGTAGAGAATAAAATATTTAACCATCGGGAAAGCGCTATCTAAACCTACACTAAAATTATTTCAGATACACTGATCAAATTTAAATTTTTGAAAAAGATTTAAAATGTTAACATTGTTTCGTTAGTTCTAATATTTCGGAAATAAGTTAGAGTTGCAAGGCTTAACATTAAATAAACGGAATGTTGGAAAAGTAACATCACAAGTAATTTTACCCTTTTAATATTTATTCAATAGACAGTTTATAGATAGATACTTATGCTTAGAGTATTTAGGCATATTGATCTTCAGTCAGTAACAAACTTTCTACACATAAACTCTGAAACATAAACAGTAATATGAATATTTAACATTGCAAGTTTTTCAATTGCAGCGTAACAGCTGGAAAAAAAACCCGCTCCACCCCTCGTTACTCGCCTGCTAATGATCAGGGGATTTCGTGAAAGGTGTCATTTTTCAGAAAAAAGCGTAAAAAATTGATTACATGTAGCAAAAAATGTATAAGGGGTCATCTACATATTAAAATGAGTACCTACTTTGAAAAATCCAATGTCAACACGCAATTTGTTTTTATATAAAAATGTGTATCACCTTCAAAGTACCCCAGAAAACAAAAAAAAACTAATCAATTTGCATTATTTGTTGAGATATAAGCATCTAAAGTTGAACGTTCACAACGTTAAAAAAATTTCACAAACTTTTATTCATACCTCCACAAATAAAACGATTTAAAAAATAAAATTGTTTTATTTACTACTTCTTAATCTTCCAAACACAAATCAAACAAGTTTTTTTTATTAACTTTTCAATATTGTATAATTTTTTAATTTAAATTTTTAAAAATTAAAACGTGAATAACAAATAAATAGCCAACAAATTAACCAACAAATAAATAGGCGTTGAAACGAGACAAAAAAAATATTGTATTCTGTTTTATACAACTCTTAAGAGTCCCGATTTATCAACTCTGACGCTTTTCAAAACAAACAGCCTAAACCACGGCCTGGAAAATGAAAACTACATGAAAATATTATTTAATAAATGCCTTTTCAAATGAAATATACTCATCGGAATGTATTCCCAAACGTATATAGGCAATACAATGTAGAAAACGCACGCAAATGTAGAAAGAGACAAGAAAACAATAAGTTCCAAAACCAACAAAAGTTTTCCATCAACTAATGCGAGAATACAATACAACAGCGATCTAGAACAAATTTCTTTCATCGTGCACTAGATAACATCTCTTGTAATGTACCCTAGGCGACGTATTCCGTTATGTACAATTCTATCCTGTTTAATTCAACTTTCCGAGTTTTAGATTATCTTAATTTTAACATATGTTTATTTGATGTGCAACACCATGTTAATCTGCGACAATTTGTCGTACATAAACAAAACGTTGCACTCGGTGTGCAGTGCATCCATCCCCAGGGTATACGGGTATAGTTCTTTATGGTGTGGAACACGTAGTACTCGTTTTCAACTCAATAGCCTTGAAGAGAGTATCCAGTTTGCACCAACACTATCCCATTACCATTTTTACCCTCTCCCATTTTTTTACCCCCCCCCCCCCCCATAAAATCGATTTAAGGCAAAAACAAGCTATAGAGAAAACTGAAACTGCAGAACAAAATATATGAAAGTAATGGCTATAAGCTGGACAAAGCAAAATAACTTGAAACACGTAACGCTTATAACCACTTAACAATTAAAAGACAATTTTAAGAACAAGCGAAATATTAATGATTATTTTTAATAGATTAATTTATTGTGGTCACGACGTTGTAGTGGTCAGCGCCTTTGACTTTTGTGCCGACGACCAGGGTCCAGGGTTTGTATACGTGTCGGAAAGCTGGTCATGTGTTCACTCTGCCCTTCGTTTTACATGTTTTTACAATGTCAATAAATGAGTACTAAGATTGTTTAGGAAGTGAACAATGGCTACAATATAGAACCTAAGGAGCGGTGATTAACCCTCACTAACTATTTAATATGATCATTACAATTAGTCAATGTAATTAATTAATATATTAGTTTTCAAATGTTATGTATTTTTGGAGATAGGAGGAGGAGATTGCAAAAGCGGACTTCCCTAAAATATATAAGACAGGTCTCTGATGTCTTCCTTCAGAAAAAAATAATAAGAGTTTTCACAATCGGACGGCTAGAACAGAAGTTGAAATTTGTGGTGGTGGGGGGGGGGGTACGGACGAACGAGTTAAATTAACATCATATCAATACCAAAAACTTTATTTGGCGTGCTTTTTTCAAATTCATAAAAAGTAAGAAAGTGTACTAAAAAAAATAAGGAAAAATTATAATAATACAGTTTAATTCCAAAATTGATCTGGGTTTAAGTGTGTTAAACTTTCAGATGTTTGTTTAAAAATAAATACAATAAAAGATTTCTTTGGGGAAAAAAATTGACTTGCATTTTTACTTGCATTTAATTCTATATATTCCAGAAAATATTTTTTCAATATGTTGATAGTCTTAAACCATAGGGAACAAACTCACTCATAAACTTATACCACTCTTTTAAAAACACTAAGACGGTTTTAAAACTACTAATTACTTTTCAAACCATTTTCGTATATTCTTGCGAAAGTGGTATAAGCGCGAGAATAAGCTGTAATAACTGATATACAAATTGTGAATTGAATATTTTATTTATTTTTATTCCAGAAAAACGGTGTTTATTATACGTAAATTTTTTGCAACAGAATCCAATTAAAATAGGTTTGGAATCATTCTATGAAAGAAATAGGCAAAAATGGAAAACTAAGTAATATTGCCGACTCGGCACGATTATGGCGTTCCAATTACTCGTTTGGTTCAGCGCCAACCCATCCCAAGATGGCGTCTTTGTTGTTCTGCCGCCGAGGGGTGCTGCCGCTAAATACTTTTACTATGATCTTTGTGGTTGTGTGTTTGTCTGTATTTGTTCTGAGTACACTGCGACAAACGTGCCGTTAAATATGTGGAGTCGAAAGTCCCGAACAATCGCCACGAACCACAACCACGAACTCTTTGGCCCGTTATTGGTCACGTGACTAGAGTTTTAAGTTACGTGGCGTGTTTAGCTGTGTTAAAGCTCCTCGGACGCTAGAAACACTTAGACAGCCGGAAAAGTAAAACCAACCTAAACAAACACTGAAAAGTGAAAGTGATGTAATTGTAATTTTATTTCAATTAAACTTTTCTGTAGTAATTTAATTACGATTTCTTTCCATATGTAAACGCTCGTTTACTTTTTTTCATTTCATGTTTCAAAAGCCATTTTGAATAATTTTATTTATTTACTTTACGTCAGTTGACAGGTATTTTTTTTTCTGCTTATTAATATGGCATGATTCATTGTGTCTTATATGTTTAAGTGTATACAGTTTAATGGTTATTAATAAAAAATTTCAATTTTATTATGTTTGTCTAAATAAGTTAAACTATTTTATTAGCCTGTTGTAACAAGATTATTTTTCGGATGTGTTTGATAACTGTCGGATCAGATTTACTGTACGGTCCCCCTTGGCGCGATTTTTTCGGATTTGGCGATAAATAATTTTTTCTCGCAACCTGACTGACTTTGAAGATTCGAATTCTATGACTTCGCACCGATGACGTTTTCCGGCAACCCTATCGGACCGTTAATTGAGTTTTCATAAGAAATATTCTCATACGATCTTTTCTTTGAATCGTGGTTTTCAAAAAAAAATCGCCAAAATACGGACTTTTGGCGCGATTTTGGAAAGTTCGCCAAGGGGGACCGTACAGTAAATCTCTACCATTATTTACAATCTTTTAACAAATTTAAAATGCATCGCATAACGTATATATTATTTTTAAAGTACTTCACCTATCCCTTCACCTTTATTAATTTTTAAAACTTCTTGTTGAAAATCATTTATGCAAAAATGTAATGTGACTGGATTTTCAAAACCAAATATCAGGACATTCTATCGTTTATTTTTTCGTTGTATGACACTTTTAATGCAAACGCACAATTAATGCAAAACAACTTATAATAATCAAAATAACTTCAACTTACTAATAACAGTTACTATTGTACTGAGTGTTCAAATAAAAAACAAAGAACTTAACTCATTTTAATGTCAAAAAGGAAATTTATTACAAAATGTTGTTTAACCTATTTATATTCAACCCATTTTATGGGACTATAATGGAAAAGCAGGACATTTAGGTGGAACATTTTGCACGCAGGACAGTAAGAGAAAAATCGGGACTGTCCCGCCAAAAGCTTGACGTTTGGTAACATTTAAAAAATTAGCCCAAATAATTAGTTTTGCTTATGAAAAAAATTAGGCATGTTTAAGACACTATTAACATATTCAGTCGAAAAGGATGCATGATTTTTCAAGATGTTTCAGTATTTTCAAGTCTTTTCTTCATACTTTGTTTTATTTCTATGTCACAGTGCCTCTTGCAATAATTTGGAGTAGCTGATAAATGATTTTTTAGAAGTAATTTAATACCTGTCCATATCTGAATATCACCAAGCTGGTACTATACAAATGGATTGTTTAAAATTAAATTTTTTAATAAATAATATTTTCATGAAAAATAAATTTAATGCGATATGAAAAATAAATTGGGTAAATCCACCAACTAACTTGCATAATATTAATAATATATTTTGTTAATTATTATATCTTATCCCTTTTATTTGTTAAATGTTTTATAAAATATATTAATTATTGCTTCTTTATGCCTAACAGGTACTCAGAAAAGTCATGACAAAAGTAGATATAAAAGTTGTACTTCTCGGAAAAGAGTATTCTGGCAAAACAAGTCTTGTAGAACGTTTTGTGTATGACCAATTCATTGGTGAAAATAAATACATGAATGTAAGTACCAAAAGTAAAAAAATTTCAGAATTCATTCTTTGTAGTTCACTTTGTTGCAGTACTAATTTTTACTGTATAATGCTTTAGTCATATTCTACAATTACAAGCTTTAAAGGTAAGGCAAACTAGAATGAATATATTTTAATTTATAAGTATTTAATTAATAAAAGTCGTTACTGAGTAAGAAAATTTTTTAAGATACTATTTTTTAAAATAATATTAAAACATCAGCCAAGACTCAAATTGTCCACTTTCCTAATATTGACCCAAAGAATCATAAAATACTAATACAGTAATTATTAATCGTATCATTAATATAGATAAATAACTTAGCTATTAATTTTAAAATTGTATAATTTTTTCTGTACTTTTTAATTGAAGGAAAATAACTTTTTCATAGACAATTGGAGCTGCATTTGGTGCAAAGAAAATAGAAGTTGCAGGTCAAGTACTAGTATTAGGTTTGTGGGTAAGACTTCTATATTGCTTAATATTTACATTTTGTTTTTAAATATATTAATGTTTTTTGTGGTTTCATGAACCACATTATATTAAAGTGTTTTTAGTGTATTTAACATTTGTAAATTAATTTTGTCAATTCAATTTAAGGGTATGTGGGTCACTGCCAAAACAAGCGGTGGAAACCAAGTCCTCATCCTTCAGTGACTTTAAATTACATTTCCAAATTTTTTTGCTTCTAAGTCATTCAATACAATGTTTTGAGGCGGAAGGATAATAAAAAAGTTCAAAATGTTAAATTGATCTTTTCAAAATTCTATCCCATAACTCTCGATATAAACTTGGTGGATTGTCCCTAAATAGATTTCATAAAATGTAGTAGTACTAGTTCATTTATTTCTTTAGAAATATTTGCAGTATTTTGGCTTTTATAGGGAAAAAAAACTATATTATTGGCAATTTAAAAATTAGAAGAGTAAGGAGAAAAATGTAATCTTGTTTGTTTAATTGTCCCCCATAAATGTGTCCACTCCTTGGACATCAGTTTCTTATGTTCTAAAATAAAATTAAATGGTGCTAGCAGCAGAGTAAGTTTAAAGAAAGATAAGGAAGCCATCTTCTTTATGAATCAATTGTAGTTAACTGTTTGATTATTTTAGTGTGTGTGTAAAAATTGTTGTCTGTGATATTGTCACTTGGTGATATCACTTGTCCACTCTGTGGATTGAATTATTTATGTAACTACCCTTTTTTTAAACTTATTATTGCTGTTGCAATCTTCATTTGTATGGTATATTTTCATGCTGAACTCATGTTTCTATCAGCTAAAACTTTTTTTCTAAACTTTAAAATCAACAGTTTGTTCACTCCATGGACGTCCATTCTGGTACATGCTCAGATAAAGGAGTGGAAATGATTGTCTCTGAAGTGAACAAACTTTTTGAATTAAACAATAATTTAAATTAGGATCTATTTTTTAAGAATTAACCTTGCTTTTATTTATTTCAAATCACTAAAAAATGTAATAACTGTAACTGTAAAACCGCAGATACGTCTGTCCACTCCGTGGACACTATCATGTACTCAGTGAACTCACTTATTATGAAAATGTGTAATTATTCGTTAAAAATAGACTAACGAAATTACTCATAAAGTAATTTAGAAAAGTGGAAGAAAGTAACACATTTAGGGTGTGTTTTTTTTCAAAATTTTTCATTAGATTTTTTTGTTGTCAAATTTGCCCTGATTTTCTACTCTTTAGGTTGACAATGACCCATGAACTTTAACTTTTTACTAGAAAATATCATAAGCATTATTAAGTCTAAAAAAAATCTTTAGTTTTAAACTTAAGGTTTATATAATACAACTTGACTAAACATAAAAAGCTAAGAAATTATTCCAAATATAAACTAATTAGGTAGAAAAGACTATGGCAATCTAGCCCATTTACTTTCATTCTATTCAGTTTTTCATAGCTATTTTTATTACTTTAAAACATAGTTCGGCAATCTGCCTGTGTTATATCTTCCTTACATTTAAGCACATAATTGCTTAGTCTAAAGTTAATAATAATAGTATAAGTACTAAATAATTTCTTAAATATTTTTTTAAAACCTTTTGCACATGACATTTATAAAATAAATCAAGATTATTTAGTTCAAACACCGTTTATATATAATAAAATAATTCAAAAATTTATAAACAATTATTTTTGTTATTATTTTTTTATATCTAAAATCTATTGGCTTCATTTTTAAACTTGTGTTCCAGTCATTTTTAAAATAATGTTCCTGTCTTCAAGTGTATGCTGATTTTGCCTCGGGATCAAGTTTCATTATCATTAAAATGAAACTGAAAAAAATAGTTGATTTTATAAAATTCGACTTCAAAATTTAGAACATGCTCGAAAACCTACACATCTAAATCTAAATTTTTTAATATGTTATAATCTTTTTAGTATAATTCATAATGTGATTCAATGTGCCCCATACCTCATCTAATGTTCCACAGCACCAGTACATTGGATCAAATTGATGACCTTCAGTATAGCAGTTAGATTTTAATAAATATTGATATCAAAATCGTTGCAAAATATTCGTAAGTAAGCTAATAGAGGAGGCTAACTAATGATGCCTAGAACTCTTCTGAAAAGTTATTTGAAAATAATAATAATAAATAAAAATACAAAAAGTGATATAGTGTGCCATATCTCCCCTATTTTTAAAAAGAAAATTATGGATCATGTTAAAATGAATCATATGAAGGGTCGTATAAATATTAGTCACTTTCCACTTTAAAAATTTTTTTACTTTACTTTATCCAGCACCCATTTTTGGCCTCTCGGCCATTTGACGCCGAGCCTCCCAATCACGACTGAGGACGTCATTAGCGGGATGTTGTGCAAGTTCAGTAAAAAAAATACATTCACATAACTATTCATGTATTACCCAGTTATTTCTTGTAAGTAAATATCAAAAATGGAGATTGCTTTTAATGCCATCACAGAGTATTTTAAAGACATAATGTTAATCCTTTGACACTCAAAATCTTTAAAATACTGTATTTCAAAATGAGTAAGTTGGACCACTATTAAAATAAAGTTTTTCATATTTAAGTAGTGATGTGCCTCTCTTGCTTTGTAACATAAATTTAATCTACATTACTTTTATATTAGGACACAGCAGGCAGTGAAAGATATGAATCAATCAGTCGAATATACTATCGAAATTCACATTCTGCTGTGGTATGCTATGATGTAACAGATGCACACAGTTTTGAAAGAGCTAAACATTGGATTTCTGAATTACTGAGTTATGAACAGGTATATTGCTATTTTAAAATTTTGTGAATATTTTTGAAATTCCTAACTTGAAAAAATAGTAACAAATGTTACCATTTTTTATAATTATGAATCCAGAAAATATAGTAGGTAATAATCCTGTAATATGTACTGCAGTAGTTTAGTATTAGGTCACCATTTTTGGGCTGTTATTTACTAATATTTACTTTTAACTTAAATTTTGGTTTAAAAGAATAAAAAAAAAGTTGGTAACTGGTTTTAACCATTTTATGTTGTACTTACCTTCCTGTTTCTGAAAAAGACTATAGTTTGTGAACTATATTGTTTTCTCATTGTTGCCCCCATTTGATCATTTAACTTCATGTAAGGGACAGCACTGACAAACTGTTTTCTACCTACTAAAGTAGCAGAGCATGTTGTAAAGTTGTGACTTTAAATATTTTTAACAGGGACAGATTTTCATGCTACCAAATCAAAATTTCAGTTTGAAATCTATTTTTACTTGATTTTTTAGAAAGAAATACAAATGTTTTGTTAAATATGCATAAAGAAAACCTAAGGATGTGTAATGCAAAGGCACAAAAAATGTACCAGGAATAAAAAGCTAAAATTAGAGAGAATCCCCATGTAACATATGGTATCTTAAAGTGCAAAATTAGGTTTTTCGAATAAAGAGAAATAAAATTTCAAAGCGCCAAAAATATTTGATATTCCCAGATTTCTTAGGAATAGTTATATTCTACATTGAAGTTCAAATATATAGTTTTCACTTATTGAAGTTGAAAATGTTGCATATGATTACATGAAAAAAAATTGTTTATTTTTTTGCCAACTTAAACTGTTGTAAATTTTTTCAATGACTTTTTTTTTATACTTCATATTTGAGACAACACAGAACTTAACAGTCTTACTGAGTTAGCATGTATCGCCATTCATAACTAAAGACCAAAATTGTTCCCTAATTTTGTTCATAATAGAAAATTATGATTTTATTTCTTTATAATTATCATTTATTTATATGTTTTAAGCATTTCATTATAAGTTCTTAAAGTTTCAAAAATTTATATGAAGCTGTTAATATATTTGCTATAAGCCACTCAGTTAAACTAAATAGAATAATAAGCATTCTTAAAAAAAAGATACTCTCTCTCTCTCTTTTGATACAGTGTAAATTATAAAAAAAAAGATTTCATATTTCTTATTGGACTAGATTTGAATATACATTTTTAATACTTACTAGGTGCATAAATGGTCTAAAATGTTGCAGTGTAATAAATTTTGTTATGAAAACAATTTACAAAAGCATTTGTAATGGGTAAGAAAAATCCGTAGTTACAGATTGAATCCTACTAAACCTGTATTTGAAGACTGAAATCACCATCAATAGATTTTAATTTTTAAAGTTTAAATATTGTTTAAGATATTTTAAATTTGCTAACAAAAAATATAGATAAATTTTACTTATTTTAAGTTTAATTTTTAGAATTGCAAGGTATATTTATGTGGTACAAAGAAGGACTTGATAAAGAATGGTGGTAAACCTAGAGCTGTTGACTATCATAGTGTGACTGATTATGCTGATGAAATAATGGCCGCCAGTGTTTTTGAAACTTCAAGTAAAACAGGAGAAGGAGTTTGTAAGATACATTTTATCTTGTTATGCATACATATATTATTTTAAATGATCACAAAAGAAGTTGATTTTCACGCATAAGTGTCAAAGGTATCATAAATCTCTTTGTCTGCCTGTCGGCCTTTTTCACACACCAAGCCAGAGGTGTCTCCCCCCCCTAGAGCTAACGACACCCCCCCCCAAACAAAAACTTTGCCCTTGATACCTAAAAAAATTTTTTAATCTCCTTCCCCCTACCCAAAAATAAGATGGAATTTAATATTCATATGGACTTATTAAATACCTAACCTAAGTGATCTACACCTCATCTTAATTTATACAAAAACCTTATAGTAAAATGATATTTTAAGTACTCTCGAATGTTTTAACTTTGTCCCAAGAAATAAAACTAGTACAGACCTTCTCCGTAGAATAGTTTTATACTGATAGGTCAAAGCAGAGTTACCCATAAATGAAAAAGGCAAGCACATTTTTGAATAGCTTTTATAATAACGAATTGCAAGCTATTTTTAATTCCATTTAAATAGATTTTTTACAGAAAAATATGTCATGAATCTAAATAATTTGAAAAATGAATTTATTTTATTGTATTAGTTTATAAACCAATAATAATAGCTAAAAACGTGATGCAATCATAAACAGCTTCCAATTACTGTCCTCGATTCTTAAAGAAATATTAATTAAATCTTAATGCATAAAAATGCTTACCTTCTTATAGCTTTTTATCTAATAAAACATATTTGACATTATTAAACAAATAAGAATTATTTTGTAAGGTTTACAGCAATAGTTTCACTTAAAAAATTTTACTATTGTTTAATATATAAAAATGAAAAAATTAAACAAAATTCTTACTGAGAAACTCGAAATTGAGCTACTTCAATCACCCACACATAAAACCACAAGAAACAAGTATTGTGTTAATTTGTTTAAATAAGAAGATCTTTTTGAAATTTTTGTTTTCATAGATATAAATATTGGTGAAAACCATTCAAAAGAACAATTTTACTGTTATAAACTTTTTTTTCTTATCAGTGTTTGAATATCATGCACGATTTAAATTGTTTAAAATATAAATTGGGCTGATTCAAAATTATTTTCATTTCTTTGGTAGATGAACTGTTTTATAAAATTGCAGAAAACTTTGCAAAGGAAAAAGTTGTAGGAGATTCTGCAAACGGTATGACTGATAAGTATTCAAATAAAAATTATGATATTAGTATTAGTGTATATACTTTGAAATTACTTTTCCAAAAAAATATAGTGTGAAAACTTAACAGGAATCACTGTTAAAGTATTGTTAAAAAAATATATCAAAATAAGGAGTATTATACAGATCATAATATGCACTGCAATTCATAAATATATTATTTTATTTTGTAATTAATATGCCAAACAATTATTTGAAGAACTTGAACTCTTAGTAAAATGTAAACAACATTTTATTTTAACAGAGCTTTGACCGACCAATTTTAAAGTAAATGGTACATCCAATAATTTTACATTGACCTCATTTTTTGCACACTGCTAATTATATTATTTTCAAAACCTTGAGGCTTTTTGCTATGACATCATCAATATGGCAGCTAAGCATGGAAACAGTGCATATTTATTTCTCAATTACTCCAGGTACTTTTGAATAATTATGGGCAGGTTGGGTATCAAATTTGAAAGCTCTGATTCTTCCTAATTTTTAAAAATGGATTTTTAACAGGTTACTCAACAGATTTACAATCCTTTTTGAGGCATTAGTGTTATTTAAATGCATTCATAAAGAGACTATTGAAAAAATAAATTTCTATTTTTTTTCTTATTGTGGAAACAATATCTGTTAAAAATCCCTTTTTAGAGATTATTAACTTTCAGAGCTTTCATTTGATACCTAACAAGTCCATAAATATTTTAAAGTACCTGTGGTAATTCCGAAAGAAACATGCTCTATTCTCTTGCTTGTATAGAAACAATCAGAGTTCGTACGCCTCCTGAAATTCCTGAAAAACTCCAGAATTTCATCTTTTTTTTAAGGGCCCTTATAACTCCTGAAATTTGTGTCTCAACCCCCGATATTTTTTCTCCCTCTCCTGAAAAATTTTAAGACACGAATCATTTTTCTCCTGTATTTTATCAAGGTGTCTACCGGTTAAAATAGTCATGAAATTAGGGCAAAGTTCAGAAAATTTTAAAAAATCGACAAAAAAGTCGATTTTGTTTTCTAAAAAAGGGGTTTAGCTTTTACACCAAACCTCAAATTTAACACAACAATTACACCCCTTGTTTCCTTCATTCTCGGTCTATATCAATAAAAACTAAACGTAAATTTCAATAAGGAATAAGTTAAAATAATAAATTTTAATAATAAAATAAAAAAAATATTTAAAAGTTGAAGATGAAATATGATTGCACTAATATGTCTTCAAATATAGGCCACCGATCAGTGTAATCACCCATTAAAAGATGATCATCTTCACCTGACCAGATACACAGTCCAATAATGCTTCCTGGTTCACTTTTTTTGTTGCCTAGTAATTTTCACGAAATCCACTAATGACGTCACATTATTGGCAGTTCTTGGGCTATGTTGATCCAAAGAGTGTCTTATTTTTGTAGCTCCGGTTCATTCCAATTTTGACCAACCAGAATATTTTTTTTCTGATCAAGTGTGCGTGAGTCGTGACCTTGTGATCATAGGAATAGCTTGAATGTTAAGTGTGAATGAGATCGAATGACCGGGGGTCTCCAAACCAAAATGCCCCTTTGTTAGTCCAATGAAGAAAAAAGTGATTTTCTTAGCCACATTTCTCCGGCTTTATTGAATAGTTTTACAAAATTTTTTATATTATAAATGTAGCTGACTTGCAGGGCTCTATAATCCCATTTTTTGAAATTGGTTCGAATATTTTTTTTTTTTTCAATAAATAATTTTACAACGAAATATTCAAACTGATTTCAAAAAGTGGTATTTTTGAGATCTGTATGTCAGCTACATTTATTATATATAAAAACAGTTTGTAAAAATATTAAATACAGTCGTAGAAATGTTTCTTAGACAATCACCTTTTTCCAATTGATTAACAAATGGACACTTTGGTTTGGAGACCCGCGGTCGTTCGTCCTTTTTAAGATTAAGATTTTTTTGTGTACGTTTAAAATTTATTTTTACGCATTTTTCTACTTCGGCTGTAATGGGGTTTCTGATTTTAGATTATAAAAAATGGAGGAACGGCTTATACATACATGTTTTATCTATTAAGATTTTATGTTAGTAATTTCTAGTCCTGAATTTTTCTGGAAAAGGGCTTGAATTTGAATTGTATTGCATCAAGTATTATTTTGTGGTTTGTCTTTGTATTTTTTTTAACGGATTGATTATTTAAACGGTTATAAGATTTTCTGAAACAGGTCAAGGAACTAGATTTGACAAATGTAGAACCCCTTTTTATTCGGAATAAGTCTACTGCGCATGCTAAGTAGAAAAACAGAGCTAGATCAATATACGATAATAAACAAACATATTCAAATGTTCCTGAATTTTCTTTTTTGCACTCCTGAAAAACTCCTTAGAAACTCCTGAATTTCACTATCATAGATAGAGTACGAACCCTGAACAATCAAAAATACCTTGTATATATACCGAAATGTTGGGTTCAGGCCAAAAAGGCAATTTTTCCCTAAGAAAATAATCATTGCTAATTACATGGTTGGTAAAAGTCGCTGAAATCCATGAACAAAATAGAACCAGAAGGCATGGTTTTTTTTTCATGAAATTTTTGCATAAAATATAGCTACCAGTATTCAACTTTTCCATCATCACACTAGAGCTATACAATGGCTATTGGTGAGGAGCGTTATAATTTAGAGCTACAGTCAAGTGACAGGCCAACACCTGAGTAGGCACCCAACACAACTTTTTAAAGGCGACATTGTACAGAGTCCGGACTTTGGAGCATATTTTACGTGCACTCCCTTTATAGGAAGTTAATTGTTGGACGTTTTGCAAAAAGTCTTTTACACTTTGCCCTAATGACTAGTGGTCATTAATTTAGGACTTTTTAATCTGTTCACATGATAATGCAACCCCCCACTCCCCAAAAAATGTATGTCATTATGTACATATTATGAAAATTCAAAAGGTTATGTTTAACCTAAATGATTCAAATCACTTTTCAATGTAGGTACAAAGTTTCTTGGCACAGTATAATAAATAACTTTTTTCTTGCAGTGAGAAGAATAACTTGTTGTTGCATACCTGTTAAAAATATGCAAAAGTCAATGCAAATTTATGTTGTCAAATTTAACTTAGTTCTTTTTTCTAAGTCATATCTTAATCTTTTAGGATTCGGTGTTTTTAGCATGGAAATGGAAAAAAAGAAAAAAGGCTGTTGTGGTTAATAAAGACAATGAAAACCTGTCTAGAAACTCCTAAAAAGTTTGCTCATGTTTCTATCAAATTCAAATTGCTATATAAAACTATACTATATTCTTATATAATATACTTTTTTTATAAGATATTGACATCCATGATGATTTGTTTTTAGGTATCTCATTTCTATGCAATTTCAATTATGTGGGACATACAAATTCTATATTTACCAAAAAATATGAATTATATAATTGTCTGGATTCTGAAAGAATGTGAAAAATTTTACTCAATTGTTTTCAAAATTTGTTATAAAATAAACAGTTTATTTTACAACCTATACTGAAAATAATTTTTCCATATTCTTACAAAATCCAGAATATTATATAAATCATTTTTTAATTTGTATTTTACAAAATGATTGAGATTGCAAAGATTCTGTTTGAAACAGAATCTTTAACAATATTTTTTATTTATGTTTATCTTAGCAGATTATTCATTTCTGCACCAAAATTTAAAATCTGCTAGGACAAAATGATTTTTAAATGAAATTTATTTTCTACTTCAAGTCAGACTGATATCACAAAATTCTTTATTAAAAAAATACCCAAATATTTGGATAATTTTACCAATACAAAATATTTGTTTACATTTTACAAACTACTTTTACTACTGACGACATGGGATAAAGAATTCTAAGGTTTCCAAAATTTTCTGATAGAGGGAAATTTAGCGCCACTGTTGTCATTTACAGCGTAGAGCCACCATATTGTGCCTATAAAGGTAAAGATTGACTACAAAAGTAATAAAGCGGCGTAAGTTTCTATGCTTTTTTCATTAAAACTGACTTCGAAAAATTTAAATTTCCTTTAATGTGGGTTCCAAAATTCTAATTTTTTAACAAGAGAAGAAAATTTGAGCTACAAAGACAATTTAAACACTTTGAAATCACCACGCATTTTAAGTATTGAACTTTTCGAAATATTTTGCAAGCATTTTTGTTAAATTTGATAAATGAAAAAAAAAATGGTGTTAGTTTAAAAAACTAGGACATGGTTAGAATTCGGGCGGGTGGGTAACTTTGGTCCAAGCATGAATGCATAAGAAACATACCTTTTACAATCCTTAAGAGCTGTGTTACAGAATTAAATAGCAATATTAAAGTGTATGAAGATAAAAATGACAAAGTTATAGAATATAAAGTTATTAAAAATGGCTTGTAACTTAACATTTACATTGAAATGCATCGTAGAATGACATTACATAAAGCGATTGATCGACGCTTAAAAGTAAAAATGTAAACTTCAATTTTAATTGGGGAATATTAACTTATTTATAAAAGCAAAATTTAATAACAAATATCTTTTTAAAAAGCAAACGATTTTATTAAAAATGGAAAACAATAATATATTCGTAATTAGGATTTTGAAAATGTTTTAAATTAGCAATTTTGAATGTTGTACATTTCTTGCATTTTATCTTTATCTTTTTAATGTTTAAAATAGTTAAATTCTTTTTAAAAAATCATCTAAAACTTAAGTAATCATAAGAGCAAGACTTCTTCAAAAATAGTTAAATGGAATACACTTCTACATACATTTTTAAAAGGGTAAAGTTCCATAAACAAATCCTTACATCTTGGACGAAAGTTACCCGCATTCATCAGCAAAAGTTTTCTAGTGACCAATAATTAAATGTAGCATAAAAAGTATTCAATTTAGATTAAAGCAAACGGTGTAATATTCATCCCCATAAATAAAAGAATAGAATAAAGTGTTTTATTTAGCTATTTTCAATATTTTTTTAGGTGTTCCACACAAAAGTTGGAAGAAATAGATTTTTTGTCATTAAATGCTCATAAGAATACAAACATCATTTGTGGTATTGCCAAAATTAGAATGACATTATTTTTACATGAAATAAAAGGCCATGTTTCCACCTCTCCAAAAATGTAAAACAATTTAAGATGAGATCATTTTATGAGGAGAAATTAAGAAACAAAAGTTTTTCCGACGCCTGGACCAAAGTTACCCTCCATGGCCAAAGATACCCGCTTCGACGGTAACATTCATTTTAACAAAAAAAGCATAGTAATTTGCGCCGAAGAAAAACATGCATTTTTATTTTTACACGCAATTGATAAGAATAAATCGTATTATATCACAGAATATATCAAATATTATTTTAAAAACCATGATTAGCAATATACTTTTTGATTTTATTTATTAAGTTATTTGCATTTTAAAAAGAAATTTTTATGAAAATCTTAATAATGAAATGTAAAATGTCATCCCTAGGTATATTTTTCTTTCAACCGTATGCTCAGCACCAGTTACCATTTTGTGTACATTCTGCGTGAGCAGACGAAGTTTCCCTGAAGCCGACTATAGAAGGAAGGTTTCTTTTTTTTTGGGGGGGGGGGGATGTCCATAAATAACGTGACTTGTTCGGCGCAGGGGTTTGAACCAAATATCACCAAATCTCATGTGGGAGGTTAGGGTGTTGCGTCAAATATCACATAATTTTTCCTGTGAAAAATCAAAGTAAAATTGGGAAAACATTTAGTTAAATTCCAGTAAAATTTGTTTCTTTACATAAATTTGACAAAATCTTACATGATAAGATTTATTGTGGCTTTCTGAACCATACGAAAATTTAGTGAATTCCGAAATTTAAGTGTACATATTTGCAGTTGTATTTGTCTGTGTTTTTTGCACCACTGTAATTGGATTATTTTATCAGTAGTGTGTGTACTTTCAAAATAAATTAAATACTTAAAAGTATTAGGGAAAAAAGATCCTTTCTTTTATATAGATTCGATTAGCCTGCGTTTAATTCTGTTTTCTTTATTAGTTTCAATGTAGAAAAAAGGACACGCGTTCAAAGTACTCAGGAAAATTAGACAACATGTGCATTGTATGTGATTTTTCAGTACTTTCCCACTATCATCAGATGATGCAGCTGCTGTTTGGACTACTCAAGTTTGGGGTTGGACGTCGTTTAGTATGTATTTTGAAGTTTTCCTGGTATCAAACGTCCAAATCAAAACTTTCAAACATATGAATTTTGAAAAATATCATGCGAGATTATAGGGGTGGCGGTGGGTGCGGGCCAAATATGACGAAATATCACCGGGGGGAAGAGGCAGTCATAAAGATCATCAAAATCGTATCACATGATTTATGGACGCCCTCTTTTGAAAACCACTGGTCACGTGACTTCAATGTGAGGATAATGTTCCCCTCTCTGTTTTCGCTCTCTTGTTTTCTTATTATAACTCTGTGGATGATACATTAAAATAATCAATAAATTGGCGGTCCGACAGAAATTTGACATGTTGAAAGTATTTTGCTTACTTACTAACCAAAATTTTATATCAAGGATTGGAATTTTTTTTTAAACATTCTTGGCTTTATTGTATATAAATCACACAAGTTTGTGCAATTTATATTTTATTTCTTGTGGCTTCTGTTTTTTATCAGTTTTTGGTAGCTTTTTTTTATCAGTCTTTAATGTAGCTTTGATTATTTTATTTGTGTGTAATGTCTTGATATTTATAAAGTATTTACATTGAATAGATTTTGCTTTTCAAATACTGTATTGTTATTAATTAATCAGTCATAAGGACTTATTGTATTAGGTTACTTAAAGAGTACGTTATTTTTCAAAATTTGTTTTAATGTTGATGTGCTGTTAATGATTTCGTAATTTTTTAAAGTTTAAGGTATTTTGTAATGTGTTTCGTTTTGTATTTATGAATATGATATTATATTCAGAAAACTGACATTGATATATTTAGAATTCAATTAACTTTCTATTTCTTCAAACAATTCTGTATTTACTTAACTAAAATGAGTATTGTGGGTTTCTTGCCTTAAGGCTGTTTTTCTTTGAATTTATAAAAAAGTGAGATCAATACTATGATAATGTTTCTATCAACTAATCATTTATCTATATATGTTATTTGATCTGACAATTTTTTTTATACTACCTCTCTTTTCATATTCTTGCTCAAGCTGCTTGCTCTTGTTGTTGTTATAATTTTGTTTTTTAGAGTGCTGTTGAATGATTATTTTTGTTTAAATAGAATTTTGTTATATGCACCATTTATTTATTTTTTTATTTTGAACAAATTTAAAAACACATCGTGTTCCACAAAGTATTCCACGAGGCTTTCATAATGAATAGAACACAACATTAAAAGTTTAAATTGTAAATAAAATCAAAGAGAACGATGAAAGTTTCCATTCTCCGCACCAGATCCGAGAAATCTGGAGGCCATCGTATAGAAAGGCCTTCCAAACTTCTTCTAAATTGAGATCTTGAGTTTGCGTGCAAATTGCAGTGCAGAAGAACATGCTCTATGTCCTCTTAACCATCACCACAGTCACAACACCCATTTAACAAAATACCAAATCTAAATAAATAGCTTTTAAAGTTACCGTGACCCTGACCAGTAAAAACTTTAGTTAATTTAAAATCTGTTGAGAAATTTTTGCACTTTAAACGATGTAAAATAGTCAGAAAGGGCATGAGCCATTTGTACTTTTAATCATACCAATTTTTTTTAAATAATTAATTTAATATTTTTTAAAGTAATTTCTCCTTTATGTATGTATCCCTTGTTTTAGAGTTTTACTATATCTGAGTTGTTTTTGATGGACATGTATAGAAATATACTGTAAATTTTCACCTATGCATCCCACTTTTCGGAAATCTCTAACTATGGGTTTGTTTTTGTGCATTCACTCCAAACAAATCGTAATTGCCTGTTTATTTTTAAAACAGACTCTTGGCTGTCATGTTTCCCACTAATGTTCGCTCCTCTTATAGTAGTATGATATGCAGGAAGTATGCTTTGTGTGAATACTGCAAATATTATATTTCAATCGGCATTTCCAAACAAAATATTTATTTTTTAACTTTTATTTCTAGTTGTTAGCAGAAATTTAGGGTAATGGTATTGAGATATTTCAATATGCTATTGAGAAAGTTGGTTCCGTAATTTAGCTTAAAATTTTATTATGCATAATAGCAGGATTTATTGAAATTTAAAAAAAAAAAAACTGGCAAAACCAACATACCTTCGAACTTTTTTTTACATTCTAATTTCTTTTAAACAAAACAAGTAAACTGGCACTTTTATGCTTTGTTTTTACTTATTCCTTAACACAGATGAATCAGTGAAATAATACTGTACCTATATGTGTATTTTTGGGAGGAAGGGGGGGTAAAATATACTAAATATTTTACCATTGTCATTTTAGTTTTTATTAATATTTATTATAAGAAATTTTATTTACATCATTAAATAGGAGAATTTTAAACAAAGCTTTGCTCCCTAATTACCACTTATTAAATACTCATTTTTTAATACTTTTTTTATCAAAGGTAGTTCTGCTTTTACTTGCAACAAAAAAATAAAAGTTTTTATGTGTGTTCCAAAATTACCCGTAAAAGCCAAAGTTGTCCAATTTGTAGTACTGTTTAAATATAATTTAAAGTAATCAGTTAGATATAACACATTGTACTATTGGGAACATTAACTTTGCTTATAACTGTGTCTTCCTTTAATTTTTATTGAGAGATATTCTAGTCTTCTACATCAAATTTGGAAATCTATAAAATTAAACATGCATGTAAATAGTACATACAGTATACTTAATTGTAGTAGAATGTGTATGTATTCTTGTTGTATATGTTACAAATGTTACTTTTTATTCTATATTGATAGATATTTTACACTTTATATAGAAAGTTGAAAGATACATAAATAGCCAAAAATTTGTAATTCACTAAGAGAATTAAGTGGCGTGAATATTTTTTATAAATGCATATACCTGTATGTAGTTTTGTGACATATTTGTAAATATTTATAATATAAACTTATACTTACCTTTTTAAATGTTTATTTTTGTTTAAAAATAAATTACTATTTGTGTTTTTAAAATGGTTGATTTTCTATTAATTGTTCCTTTTCTTTTTTCAAGATTTGATTCGCAAGAAATTCGGAGAGCAGTTTATTGCTTTAAAAATATCTTAATTTTCTAATTTTTTAGTTCATTTTACAAATGCAATTTTTTACATACTTGAAAAGGCGGAAATAATGTTTACTGACATTCACTACTTGAAGGTTGGATTGTAATGTAAACCTGTTTTGTTCCTCAAGGAGGTTTCTGAAAAAGTAAAACAACAACGAAGAAAGATTATCATTTCGATTTAATTAAATTTTTGTTTAGCAAGAAAATAAATTAATAAACAAGCTACATAACGCTGTCTTTAGCTTACAACATTTTCACATCTCCAATACACGCGCAGTTCTTTTTTGCTTCACTTCCCCTTGTCCTCCGATGACGATCGTAACGCCATATCGCGTTAACAGATGCGTGGGACAAAGTCTCGGCCGGCGGAAAGTGTCTTGCAGTATTGGTTATTAACTTTTAACAATGTTTTCTAAAACATATGTAAAAAATCAGCACTGAAAAAAGGAGATAAGTTAATATATTTTACCTACTTTTTGCGCCCGGTAATGTAAATTGGCCTTCGGTCCACTCTAGCGGGTATGCATACATTAAAAATAAACGAAAACACTGCCTAATCCGATTCATTTCATTACTGAGAATATAACAAAGGTCTGGGGGCTCTGGCTCTATAAGGTTGATTGATTGATTGATTGAGGTGGGTTGAGATACGTGCTCGCCCTAAGGCTGCTTCCTCTATAAGGTGCTAAGAGCTTTTGGTTGGCCTCCTAGCCGCATTCCCTTATGCCACCGAAAAAATAAGTTAGAAATAAACGGGAGTGATTCTGCGCCTTCGAGAGTATGACGAAAAAGTGCAAACAAGGCGAAGTTTTTTCGAACTTCTTCCAGACCTGCTATCGTCTCCTAGAGCCTCGGACCGCCGATCTCGCTTACATCAGACGCTCTAGCTTGTGGATTAAATAATTGACAAAGGCATTCGTTGTGCAGGGAGTTCCTTCGCATTAGCGCCGTTTGATTTAGATAGTGGGCACTGTAATTCTTTTTCGCAGTTTCTTGAAAACTAATGACTAAAAAGCTCTGATAAGAGAGTAGACTGAACATTGATTTGTTCTATTATTACATAAAATTAAATTATCATGATATATTTTGAAATAAATTGTCTTAGTACCGAAAAAAACAGAAAATATACTCGTTGAACGCATTTGGCGAAAATTCTATAGCCAAATGCTTTGAAACCATGTGACGGGGACACAGAAAACGTGTTTATATTTACCTCCCGCTGAATAGAGTTACTACGTCTCTACTCTTATACCTTCTCTATGTTCACATTTAATGTCTTCGTCTTAGCCATCTTATAAATTGATTAGTGCTAATCATAAAAATATAATCCGGTCAATAAATTCGCCGTGCTGTTGCACGTTAAATCTGTAATAGTCCAAAGTCCTAACTTCGAGTATATTGTTTCTATAGTGGTTGCCAGCTCATTTGTCCCTCCCCTCGAGCGACATGCCTAAATTGCGGAGGTGGCGCTATCTCGGAGTAGAAGTCAGACTTCCAACCCTCATGGGTGCTCAAAGCCTTGTACCAATGGAAGCTACTGCATCCCTTCTGCCTTCCAAGCTATGCCCTGGAGCACGTCAACAAAAACAGCTCATTTGCCGGCCTTATCACTTAGCTGCGTTTCAAAATTACTAGGCCCGTCACCTATAGTCCTAGTGTAGCTGTATTGCGACTTAAATTGAACCAAACAAAGCCTTATACACTGTTAATTTTTGTTTATTTTTACGGCCTAGTTAGGAACCAAATACCCTATAGCCACTTGAGCGGAACATCGTTCCGAATATATTCAAATGAGAGGTGCGTAGCTCTAAAATAGACTAAAGAATTTGAAAGGTGGGGTTGATAAACGGCGTACTGGAGCTTTTTTGTTTGTGGTATATGCTGCCAAAAAAATGGAAAACCCTACCTCTTAACTATGAGCCACCGTCAGATGACGGGGCAACTTCCAACGCAAACTCTTCAGTGCTCAGGAATACCACCTATATTAGAAGGCCGAAGAACATAACTACATAACGTCCCACTAGTAAACCGATTTTGAGTAGTTGACCAATAATAGCTTGAATCATATCTTTATCTCAAAGATAATTCGAGATAGAGTTAAAAACGATAGTTGGTCGAAATCACAGAATTGGTCCACTAATATGACGTCAAACGTCTTAGCTCGCCGCCTTCAAATCTAGGTGGTATTGCCAAGACCCAGACCCCGAGCAGACTTCCACTTCACTTGCACCCAATGCTAGTATGAAATAACGTTAGAAGTTACGCAAGAGAAACATCTAACCAAAACAAGACTCTCCCAAGTGTCAACTGAGGCCATCTAAAGGTTCCTGAGGTCATTCGTTTTTCTCCTCTCTACTCTTAAAAAAACGAGAGAGAAAAACAACAAAGAATAAGAAAAGACCGAGAACTTGAAACCAGCGTGGGCAGGCAAATCACCTGAACAGGTCCAGTATTCACTTCTTTCGAAGGCGCAGATGGCAAAGTCCACTGTAACCGTTCTTTGTTTTTGCATAATGAGCAAATTCGGACCGTGATTTATACTATATAAGTGTGCAGTTTTGTGGTATACTTTACGCTTCGGGTATTTTTCAAGGCAGGTGTCGAAATGGGCTGGCTTCCGGGTTTCGTCTTCGGTTTGTTGGTGTTGAGAACATGTGCGAGTGTTGATAGTACGACAACTGCCGATCAACGTAAGTACCTAGACTATATTTCTAGCGGCCTGAAAATGGGCAAAAATGTGTGGTTGCTATCTCTATAAATTTCAAATTTAATATTTTAAACAACATTTTAATTTAACAATTCAGTATTGGGTTTATTTTTTGAAGATATGATATTAAAATTCGTTCCAGTCCAAATTATTAGTACAATATATTGATATGGAATATCAAAGCTTTTTATTATTTATAAAATTTTAAAATGTAATTTACTACTGGGAAAAACTAGTGCCCAAATTGCGGAAAAAAACCGGGTCTATGTTTTATGCACTTATGGATATTGCTAAATACTTAAAATACGTTATTACTATTGTGAATTAGAGGTTTAAACCACAGCTAATTTCCCTTTTTTATTTTGAGTTAAAGTTATTCAGCATGCAAACTTCTTGGTAAAAAAATAAAATGGCTTCTATTAGAAAATCTTAAAAGTGCTCTAATAAAGCTTCTTAAGTAGAATATTAATTGTTTTATGTATGTAAAAGAACGTACTTGTTGTAAAGCTTCCTTTCATAATTTTGTTAAATAGTCTGATTGAAAGTTCGAAATAAAAAGGCTTCTTAGTAATATAGGCCACTTAAGCGGCTATAGCTGGGAGTTTACGCTGTTGTATAAATGCGTTCTTTTGGGGCTGATTTGCGTTTTTTCAGTATATCTTGATTGAATAACAAAGTAAAATTAAGTTGTACATCGACTCCTAACTTTAAGAGTTTCTCTATTGTCCTTGAAAACACTTGGAGGCACTTAAAGCTCTTTTGTTATGATTTTATATTTAGTTTGAGGAGTTTCTTTTGGAGTAGGCCGTTCTATACTGTGTTTGAAGGAAATGGCCGCTTTAAGGTCTGTTCCTTTCTTTCATTTTAAAGTTGCTTGGTGCCGGTAAGAGTTCCCAATGAGAATTAGTTGGGTGAAGGGAGTTTGATCATACCATGAGGAACTTGAATAAACCGAGTAAAGCATTCCACTAGAAACTAATTTCATAAAAATTATAGCCGGTATTGATTAATAACTATAAATTGTCACGGGGTCGCCCTTAGATGTGAGGCCTCGTGTGATCGTAACCGATATTAGTTTGATTTTGAAGTTTTAATTGTCTTAAAGAAAGCTACCTATAACTAAAACGGCTTGATGGATAATTGTATCGGTGAGCTAAATTTTCTAGTAAAGCTTTGTTGCTTCCTTCCAGCTTTTTATTAAAACTAAACTGATTAAGAGTATATCCCTAATTTTATATTATGGAACACGAGGCTTTCTTAAAAGCGGGAGGTCCTTTTGCGAAAACGGCACCTTTTTGAACACTAAACTAACGGCAAAAACTTGGTATAAAAAAAAAAACTTGGTATAAAAACTTGGCTTCCGTATAAAAACTTGGCAGTTTCTAAATGGAACATTTCTATTTTGAGCGAATATCGCAAGTTAAATACTTAAATGCAGGCTGTTGTGTTGGTTGAGAGGCGAGACAGCCACATGTCTTTTCTTTTAAGAAAACATGGGTGAATTAGTTATTATCTTCACTCCTGAAAATAATCCTATGCATATTTTTTATATCAACACATTTCTCAAACATGTATTTTAGAAGTGTTTTTGCAGGCAATTTTGGGAAAATTAGCGTTTGACATTTGCCGAGAGTCGCGTCAAGCTAGTGGAGTTAAAAATACACATTTTAGGTGTGCTGTAAACAAGCTGTCAGTCTTTGTAATCAATTTTATTTCTTGCTATAGTCCAAAATGTCCGATAAATTAACCGCTGAGAACTTTTACAAATTCTAGTGTCTGGTTGACCCTCTTGGTACGCCATTTTTGAATAAGTTAAAATCGGCTGCTTTGGTTGCGTCTTTTTCTGAAAGTTTGAGCATTCTAATTTATAATAAAAGTTAGTATTAAGATATTGTAGAATAAAAAGTCGTGTTAAAGGTCCGCGTATGTGTACCTCTAGAGCTAATAGGTTAAATTTTTTTAAGCTGGTTTTTTTCGTTTCAGACTCTGATCACGCTTTGAAGTGCCCGGGAGTATGTAGAGATGAACATGCTTGCCATACGACTCTAAATGAAACTGATTGTGAACACGGTACAGTTTGCTGCATCGACCACTTCGAAGATATCACAACTACAGAGTTCGCGGATTTTGACTTTTCAACTGAGGGAACTGTAGATACTGCATCGGAGGCAGAAGAGTCGGATAGTACTTTCATATACTCAACAGAAGGGCCAGAAGAAAATGATGGTTATACTTATGTTTATGAAGACGAAAATGGACAAGTTGTTGCTGAGCCAAGTGAAGAGCAAGTTGATGTTTCTGAAAAGTGTCCAGGCGCATGTATTCCTACACATACGGCTGAAACCTGCGATTATGTAGTGGCTACAGATTCGGTGTGTGAGGAGGGTCTAACTTGCTGCTTAACAGAAAGCGATTTAGCCAATTCCAACGATCAGTACGCCTACGAAGTTGATGAATCCGGTATTGTGGAAAGAGATGCCGAATATGATTCTTCCGAAGATAGTTGCCCTGGAACATGTGTCCATCCTTCCCACGCAATGTTCTGTGAAGAGATTCTACCGCAGTTCTCTTGTCCGTTGAATTCAAAGTGTTGCTTGAGAAGGTCCGTGGAAAGATCTATTCCGGATGATGTTGTCGAATGCACGGGACAGTGTTTACCTTCAAACATGTATGGTTATTGCTTCCCTCCAAATGAGCTGTTGCTGGGTGCTTCAACTTGTGGTCGTGGAACAGCTTGCTGCATGTCTCAAAACGACAAGCAAAACAGCCCTCCCTCCATTAGAAGGATGCAGTTCCCAAACTTCCCAAGAACAGAGTTCGTACCTGATCCGTCTCGAGTAGTTTTAGGACACTTGGCAATCGATGAAGCCGGTACAGTCTACAAGGTTAGCACAAATGGTCAAATATTTCCTCTTCCAAGATTAACGACTGCTAACCACGCCAGAGGCCGATATACAAAGATTACATCTTATCCTCGATTAGATGGCGAAATAGCCATTTACTCGGATGCGGCTGGTGGACTATATCAGCAGTTTTTCCCTCGACAGTCGATTATGTCTGATGCCCCAGCAAATCCGCAAAGTCCTCGTTCTCCATTGGTTCGACAGCCTGTGTACCAATTTGAATCTCAAACATCTGACCATGCAGCTAACTTCAAAGAGTCATCGGCAACTACTAATTCAGAAGATGAGGTTTTGCAAGACATAATTTTACCAGATGACGATGATGAAGCGCCTGTTACCACCAACACTCCTGTTGTCCATGATGAAAAGAACTCTAGACCACCTTGCCCAGGCTCTTGTATGTCTTTCTTCCTCAGGTTTACTTGCTTCAGAGGGTATGCGACTTACGATGGCTTCACATGTCCCGGACGTTCTGTATGCTGTGCTAGACTGAAGGATATTGAAGATCATGAGCAGTATTTGAAGTCCTTATCTCCTTATTTCAATGTCCCACGTAAGTATATTTCAATTTGCTCTTAATCATTCAAGACTTGGTAAGCGGTGACTTACTCCGGTTATTTTTGCAGCTACCAATAGAGATTCTAATCTTCCCCGATGTGGCATTAAAGGAAGGCGTGATACGCCTCGCGTCATCGGTGGCAAAGATTCTCTACCTGGAGAATGGTGCTGGCAGGCAAGTAATGATTTTAATTCTTAATGTATATAGCTGGACCACTTCATACCTATGTCTTATCCTGTATTCTTTAATAGTTTCCCAGGAGAGCTGGGAAGCCAAGTCGGTAAGGCGCTTGCCTTGCATGCGAAAGGTCCCAGGTATTAAGATATCTGCCGACGTAAAAACGGTCTATACAACCAAGAGTCGAACTAATGTGTAGAGGGAGTGCATGTTATATACTCTTGCCACTTCATCAGTAGCTCTAGTGCAGCGATGTTCAATCCAACTAATCTGGTTTCTCAATGGTTCATGTGCAGTTCTACTGCGTATTATCTAACCAAACCTTCTGTGGGTTTTTCGGAAGATTCGCATTTGCAATTTTTTGTTCTTTGCAGGTTGCCATTATAAATGTGCAAAACCAGTACATTTGCGGTGGTGCTCTGATTGACAACTCTTGGGTATTGACTGCTGCTCATTGCGTAGTTGGGTAAGTTGGACTTGATTAACTAAATAAATTATAGTTAATTAGTTCTAGTATTTTAAGATCAATTGTAACCTGTATTTCATCTGCTTCAGGCGAGAACAAACTGATCACCTGTTTGAAATTCACTTGAGACAAAGAATAAACTAAGAGTTTTTCGCACTTCAGCTACTTAGCGAAATTAAACCTTTTATAATTTTCCTAAACAAAAGCTTCATTTGAATTTTACTTTTTGAAATAAAGGATCTCGGTTTTAGAAAAGGACCTCGATTCTTCGGTGATGTTTCGCAGTTTCTACGGAATACTTTGTCGTATTGTAATGTGTTATAGATTTAATGATCGTTAAGGGTAATCGATATAGATCTCGAGGGCAATATCTCTAAAGTGAAGTTCCCTAATTAAATGTTAACCTAAATATAAATCTAGTGACGCCAATCAAACCTGGACCTCTATGCCACCAATAACCCTCGTATCTAGTACGACATTAATTTAACCTACTTTTTGCTTGTGGTTCTAAATTAAGACTCCTGTCGCCAATTGGCCCTTGTGTAGCTGATAAGTGAGAATCGATTTTTCAAACTAAACTGAATCCGATTTAATTTGCTCTTCCAATTCTCTTCGGCATGACAACCAAAATGTGCTTAATGAGTCAAATCGCTGTCTTCTGAACTATTTTACAAGCAAGTCTTGGATTAATATTTACACCCGTGTTTCTCTTGACTAAAGACTCTTGTTAAATCCATCGAAGACGGCATTACCTCGACTAGTAAGAAAGGAAAAGTAGGGAATATTAGTTACGTTTAGGTCAAAATTGCCCAGATCTGATACTAAGCCCACATTTACTTGCAGACCAATGAAAGAAAACCAAGCTCTCTTTGTAAGAGTTGGCGTGACAGACTTGAAAAGCCCAGAAGACAACAGCAGGGGGAAAACGATACGTGTTCTCTCTACTTTCGTGCACCATAACTTCAACAGCATGAACTTGGACAATAATATTGCTCTACTTCGTCTTCAAAAGCCAGTGCAACTAAATTCGGGTGTCTGTGTAATCTGCCTACCGACAAGTGGTCAAATGCCGAAGGATGACTCCAAGTGTACGGTTACCGGTTATGGCTTTGTTTCTAAAGGTAAGGACTATATTTGGATATACAGCCTTTTGGCTCTTAATTTCATAAATGGATCATTAGATTTGTATCCGATGGATTTTTCCGATGTGCCTAATTTCTAAATAGATAAAAGCTCGATAGCTTGGCTCAGACTTTCTCATGGGCCAGCTGCTAAAAAATTTGTTTCAGCTTATAACTTTATTTGATGGTAAAGTTAATTTCTGCAGAAATAACAGAACTTAGTTTTCCTTTAACATGATAGTGTTTTGGGGCCGTAGTATCCCACTGAATAGAGCGTTGGTCTCTGAATCGGAGGTTTATGGGTTCGATACTAGTTGTTAGAAAAAGGTTACACTGGGACATGCGTCCTTGCTAGCGTAGTCCCGACTGTGTTAGCGTACGATATCTCCTGAAGTTTTTGGGTACAATAACTCCAGTGCGACATTAGACTGGTGAATCTCTTTGATGCCAGCTCGGGTGTCGTCCTCGTTACTTGAAAGGTTCTAAGTTTTCGAGTTTTTTCAGTAGAGAAATGGATTACAAGGTACACTCGCACTCTCCCCTTTCTGTTCTGACGGCCTGCCTGGTCAATGAGAGCAATGCAGTATCACTAATAGGTAGGGGAGAACAGATTCCAGCATTGGAGCCTTCCACGCTAAATCGTTTTAATGTGACCTACCTAACCTTTCTCTTAAGCATTAGATACCTATTATGAAATTAACCTTGTTTCCTTTAGATGGCGATATGTCGCTGAAAATTCGCGAAGCCCAAATTCCAATAATCGACGATATGGAGTGCATGGCGAACGTTACTGAAGCTCTGACTAATCCTTTCATCCTGCCTTCAAGTAGCTTTTGTGCCGGAGGAAAAGGCCAGCAAGATGCCTGTCAGGTGAGTAATTCTTATTTGGTTTCGCCATAAGCTTAGTGTAGCTTTAGAGTGCCGTCAAATCAATCAAATCTAATTTGGTTTAAAGCAATGTCAAATTCAACTGGTTTGGAAGACTAAGACTCGGCTAGTAAGCTTTATGTAGGACTTAAGGACGCGCGGTAGAATTTTAAGATTTGAATGAATTCTATAACTCTAATTCGGTACTTTTGCATGAACTACGGCGGGCCCCAAGTTAAATTTTCGATGCTTTACATCGGATCTAAACAATTTTTAAGAATTTTCAATCCAAAGTAAGTGGAAATTTACACTTAGTTTATGACGAATACGTGCTAGAAATGTTTAAGCTGTTTTTCTTTTTAAGGCGAAAACGGCAACGACGAACCGAGAACAGGTAATTAAGCTGAATTATATTTAGCATGTTGTAGCTGTTGTGTTTAGGAGTACTGGAAAACCTTTTGGCTTAATTATTTGTTGGCAATATGCACTATAAGGTTTTATAACTGGTTAATTGAGCTTTACAACCAATCGCTGAGGATAATGGGCTTCTCAATGCATCTAAAACTAATTTTTCTGTGATCCTTTAATCTCCGAATTTGAGATTTTCGGCTCTAACGAGCGATATAGACCTAGTGCCTTTAAAAAGTTAAATTCGTTATCGTTAAATAAGTTATTCCTTGTAAGTAGTTCCCCTGGATTGAACACTATTTGGAGAACTAATCGAATTGTTTCTTGAAGGGCGACGCCGGTGGAGCTCTAGCCTGTGAAGTCGGCGGCTATCACGAATTAGTAGGACTTGTGTCCTGGGGACTCGGTTGCGGAAGAAATGATGTTCCTAGCATCTACATCAAGGTGCCTTCATTCATGGGGTGGATCAACCAAATCATCAGTTCCAGTTCATTTTTGATGTCGCTCAACTAGCCATTGTTTTAAACTGTTTGTAAAACTAAGTTATTGAATAAATTTATGTTTTTTGATAATTTGGCTTGTGTTTATCTTGAATAAAGCGTGAAGTGACAGATGTATAATCTTGCTTTTCCCTTCTGGGGTAAAATTATTCTATATCTAAAATTGAGCTTGGAACATTTAAAGGGGTTTCGATACTTTGTCCAGTCTCGTTGCCCCAACTGCTGACAGGACTAGTTTTTGGATTGTGGGGTCCCTGTGCAAAAGGCAAAAATACCCGCTGTATGCACGTGTGCTGCTTTAATTGGTATGTACTTCATATTTTATTCTGTTTTACTCGCAGGTATTATCTACCTAGCTTTGAATGTATCTTCTAAAAGTTATGTTGGGTGTCTTTTCGGGTGTCAACTCTTAAGTTGCGTTACGACTCCCATGGCCAATAGCTCTAGTGCGACGTTAATTTAACTAAACTCCTTATTTTTGTGGGCCTTATAAATAAGTGGTTCTTAAAGAAAAGAGCAATTTTTAAAAGTTAAGCAGGAGGGGTAGAGAGGGTCTTTTGTGTTGGGGGGGGGGGGGGGCAATTTTGACCGGTACCTCTTGTATACGATCTTGGCATAGTCTGGCTGCATATATCATCTTAGCATCACGTTCTTAGCATAAAAATCATTCACTGTGACTAATTACACAATCAGTCATCAAAGCAAGTAGTAACACAAACTTTCTTTCCAGTTCGTCTTTTCTTCTGAGATTTCGCACAGCCCGTAGATTTGAATTCCTGCTTAATACGGCAAACATTTATAATCGAGACACCGGTCGCAGCAGCCGTTCTTTTGGTTGCTCGGGACGGGATATCGAGTTTGTTAAATCACAATTCTTCAGCAGAAGCTTCCATTTTGAGAAAATTTAAAACATCATATACGATATTCTTCTCTTTCGCATGCAGTATCTTTCTTTTATTAGACTTGCCAAATAAACTACAGATGTTAATCGATTAATGGTCAAGTCAAACTAACAAAGAAATGCACGTAAAACCGCTACCAGCAATCAAATATTTAATCGTTTTCATAATCATTATAGTTATAAAATGGAAGGTAATTCTTGACTAGATTAAAACAATCAATTGCCATCGTCACTTGACAGCGGTTCTATATTACGAGAAGGAGAAAGACTGACTTGTGACACCTAAGCCCACAAAGACCGGGACTTGTGCCCATTATTTTAGGGGGCTCCAAAATTGACTTTAAACCTATACATTTTACTTCACACCGAAAAATTTCGTTTCATTTTACGGCCAAAGTAATTAAAAGTATTTTTGCTTTTCTAAAAAAAAAGCACTGCACACTAATAAACTTTATCTTCTATTTGATTAGTAAGTACCTGCGAATGTGCCAAAAATCGATAAACACTACCATATGGTGCAAAAGGAAATGTGTATTGTGGTTTGGTTGGAATTAGTTTAGTTTGAATTATCGTCGCACTAGAGCTACACGAGGGCTATTGGCAACGTGCGTCGTATTTTAGAACCACAGTCAGGTGACGAGCCGACACCTGAGTAGGCACCCAACGCAACCGTTAATGGCGACATCGTACGCAGCGTTAGGACTTTGAAGGATATTTAACGTGCACTCCCTCTACATGGGGTATTATTCGTCGGACATTTTTGGCTGCACGGGCCGTTTATAGGTCGGCAGTTATTTTAGCGATGCCCGAACCTGGGACCTTTCGTATTCGGCGTTTGTAGCTTGTGTATTGGAAAAGAGGGGGCATTTTATCAAAGTATCGAATTGATTAATACAATATTAATAATTTAAAATTAATTATTAATAAATATATTTTATGGATTGTCAAATGACCTTCAAATTTGAATGGAACCTTTTGAATGGAGCAAACATTCAAAATCCGATATCTCCAACTTTGACGTAAGCCAGTTTTGTTTATATTCTTAGCGAATTTAACTAAATCCTGTATTGATGTTTAAGTGCAAAATTGGCTTAAACAAACACATATCGGGTTTTGAATGTTTGATCATCGTATGTGTAGATTTAGAAGTCAATTATATTAACAAGTAAAAAATTTTTCAAACAATCATTATCACCTTGCATAGTTTTCCATTAAAAGCACCACCTATTTTATTATGATACATGTATTTAAATTTTAATTTCTACTTGAGTTCACTCACGAATTTTTTTAGGCTGCTTACACTGCAACTAGTGTTGCCAGATGGAATAAAAAAAGCCAAATTGCTGTTCAGAATAGCAAAAACTTACAAATGGTAATTTTTTATGTCACTTTCGTCGCTTAGCCACATACGCATACATATTTAGCCTACTTTTCTTTTTTTAATTCGAAAGAATTAAAAAAATGAAAAAGTAGGTATTGAAATGCGTTCGATGTCCGTCTGTCTGTCCGTACCCCCTTCCAAAATCTTTTCTATCAATCGGATCTTAAAAATTCTTTTTTTTTTTGTTAGAAAGCTATGACCTCAGAGACCCAACATCCATACTTTTTTGTCCGCCTGTCTATCTGTGTACGTCCGGACGGACATAAATCTACTATCTGTCGACGAATTTCCCATTGAATTAGCATTGAAATTCAATTTTGATTCATTTAAATCTCTGTTGCCAAATCAACAATACCATAAGAAACTTTATTTAAAAATATTTGAAGCAAAATAATTTGTTCATGAATCAGTTTGGAATGACGTCATAAAATGTGTAGTTTGGAGTAGTTTCATTACTTTTGTTATTAATAAATATTGAATTATCCTTTAAACTACAAATAAATCGTGCAAACGATAAATTATGTTAAGTTAATTTGAGAAAGAATATTAAGGCAAATAGTTGATTTTGGCTTTTAGAAGTTTAAATTATAGCTGGATGTTGTGTTTAGCGATTTTTTTTCGAATGTGTATAAATCTAGTTGTTGATGATATTTACTGTTAGGAACCTAGTTGTTTACCTATTAGAATTTCAGTATGTATTTTAAGTAACAAGAAAGTAGGCTATTTTAGTTCTTTAAGAACTTCTCGTTTCATTTAATTTTCAAATAAAAACACATTCAAAAGAAAAAACACCGCTAAAAATGTGCAAGGTTAAAATAAAATGGGCTTATCAAAATTGCATTCTGGTTACATCATTAATTCAATGTTTTTTGTAATAGAGGCGCCATCTACTTGTCAATATGTTTACTTTAAAATTGTTAAACAGTAATACTAAATTTTAAAAAAATACTACTTAAAAGCAAAATTATTAAGTTGGTATTACTAGTCAGGATGTGAGAAGCTTTAAAAGTTTACGATTTAAACTTAAGTAATATTGGAAGTTAATATTTCACAAAATTAGGCAGTAATTCTGATTGATTGAACTTATCAGATGCATTTCGGAGGATTTAGAGGGACAAATTGGATCAGTTTCATGATAATAATTAAATCATAGGTTTGAATAAATGAGATGAGGAAGTAATAAGGAATGATGCTTAACTAGCAGTTAATGATTTTTGAACATGCAATAATTGATTATTATTTTCCTCTTACAAGGGGCAAGTTTCGCCTTTATTTAGCGTTTTTGTAAATTGTCGGCAAAATAACGAAATTTATTTCAAACTAATAATTAATGCAAATTCATACATTTGGAAAATTTCGGAAGTGATGAAGGCAAAAGTTCTTCCCATGCCGGGAATCGAACCCGGGCCGCCTGGGTGAAAGCCAGGAATCCTAACCACTAGACCACATGGGAGTTGGAGTTGAAAGTTAAACTGTTGATTTTTTGATAATCGTAGTAAAATTCATTCAATTCCAAATGATGGCTTTTATAAAAGACAATTTTTTTACATACTTTATGTGGAAGGGCTGTGGACCATGTACAGCTGGGGGAAAATAAATGATCCACCCCTCGTTCTCGTTACTCCGGCTGCTATTGATCAGGGAATCTTGTGGAAGGTGTCAATTTTCAGGAAATAGCGTAAGAAATTGAGAAATGAGAACTGGCAACAAAAATTGTATAAGGGGTCGTCTACATATTAAAATGAGTACCAACTTTGAAAATTCCCAAGGCAACACCCAATTTTTTTTTATATAATTTTTTTTATAATCTTCAAAATACCCCAGATCCAAAAGAAAATTAATTAATTTTGCATTATTTGTTGAGATATAAGCATTCAAAGTTGAACGCTCATAATGTTAAAAAAGTTTCACAAACTTTTATTCATACCTCCACAAATAAAATGAATTGAACAAACATTTTTTTTTCATTATATACTTCTTAATCTTCCAAAAACAAATCCCACAAGTTTTTGCATCAATTTTTCATATTTTTTTTTAATTTCAATTTAAATAAGAAAAAATAAAACATGAATAGCAACCCCAATTTTTTTTTTTACATAAATCGATAAAAGATCAAGTAGAACCAAAATCCCGAATCCCGAATTTTGAAATTCAGCAACAATTATTTGCCGAGTTATTGTAAAAAAAACTGGAAAAAAAACTAATTTTAGGGACCGTGTAAAAAATTATTTCAATTATTTGGCAAATTTCATCCTAACTTGCATTATCGTTTGGTGGTTGAAAAGCGTTTATTGGTAAATGTTTATTAAATTATTGATGTCTGTCAAATGTCTAAAAAAATTCTTGTTGCAAGTGCATACAATGTATTTTGTTTGCATAATTAACATTAAATTATATCGATTACTATGTTTTTAAATGTATGTTATTTCCAATAAAATTTCAAAAAGTGTATTTAATATTAAAAATTAAGTACCCTAAAATATTATTGGAATTCAGATTTTTAGTATATTTCATTGTTACCACATTGATTATTTAAAATGATTAGTGCCCACTGCCTTGGTTAAAAAATCATTGCCAAATCATTCTGCGTAATTTTATTTTGCTTTCCTTAAATATCGTGTTAAGGTCGTAACCCTCGTTTTGTAATACGTGGTTTATATATTACCGATAAAGTGCTCGAGTTTTAAACAAACTTTTTGTAGGAATATGAATGAAACAAAAATTTGCATAAAATATGTAAAACATAAATGTAATAATCATGTTTGTCAATCTGATTGTAACTAATCGCATTTGAAAATCTGTTCGTTTTAAATTACCGTATATGTGACTTAATTTAAAATTAAAACTTTTCCTCTTCTAGCCTTTATTTTATTTCTGAATTTTAAAATCCAAAATTTAAAAAAAAAACATAAAAAAAATCACAATATTAGTGAAGGAGGTTAAATTCTAGCATCCGTTGGCGAGATTATGTTAACCCTTTTGTTAGCTTGTCGTTTTGAAAAGACACAGCTAAATATTACCTTTTTCATTTTGGAGATTTCCCCCTAAACGAGTTCAAAATTAATGCTTTAATATCTCAGCAAATAATGCAAAATAAATAATTCTTTTATATAGTGGAGTATTTTGAAGGTGCTGAACATTTTTTTTTTTAAATTGGGTGATGCTATTGGAATTTACAAAGTTGGTACTCATTTTAATATGTAGACTACCCCTTATACAATTTTTGTTGCCAGTTCTCAATTCCTTACGCCTATTTCCTGAAAATTGACACCTTCCACAAAATTCCCTGATCAATAACAGCCGAGTAACGTGGGATGGATCGTTTTTTTCCCCAAGCTGTACTACGCCAGAATCGGCACCAAACGTAAACTGAGTCAATAAGATTAAACAGAGAAAGTGTTTATATTAATCCCTTAGAATATTTCCATTTTTTTTATCTCATTGATTCAAATACAACTACTTTTACCTTATGTGGTGTGTCACTGAATATCCCTTCCGACCCAGATAATTGCTGAACCTAGAATTTTGTTGTTTGGACGTAGAGCAACTCCGATTCCTACCAACTAAGGTTACAAGCACAGCGATTGATTGTCAAAGTAAACCTGTTATATTGCCATTTATCATAATGAAAGTAGTTTATTCTGCAATGGGGAATTACCGTCTATTTTTAATTTTCATTTCATTAGATTATCTTTATTGAATAATCTATTGGGAATCTGAATATTGAGTTACAAACCCTATTAAGAGTTTAATTATTTAATTATCTGAGTTATATAAGTCACTAAAAAGAGTCGGAAACGTTCCAATTGATCGTGATGTATTTAGTGCCCAGTGAAATTTGTTTACGAATCGAGACACCAAAAACGTCACTTGGAGAATATTACGTAACTTCCCGTTTGAGATTGATATCGAAACTAACTTTTTTAAAATTTAAATTTTAAATTAGTGATGTGTCGGGAAAATGTAAAAATTAGTTTTTATACAATCTGAAACTATATGCAGTAGATTAAAAGCAAAAAAAAATCTCCAATTCCCTATTCTCACTAAAATGCCTTCAATATTTGAAATATATCACATACATCACATTTTGAATCTATCACATATCACTTCGAATTTTACACTCTTCTGTAAAATTTTCATTAAAATTCTTGTTTGGAATGATAAGAGCGATTTTTGGGAAGAAACAAAAAGAGTTTTTATTATAAAGCGTATAAAGTGTGTATCTTTTCCGTTTTGTCATACGCTGCTTTCCGTTACAGTCATTGCCATTTCTGTTGGATTGCAATCACATCTTCAATTAAAAATTGAAGGACTATAACCATTTTTAAATTTATGTAAATTTTTTCAGCACCTTATAAAGTATATGGGTCTTCTAAAGGAACATCAACATTACCCATTTACGACGATTGGCAAGAAAAATTTGCCATGCAAAAATGATTTATGTGCTTAAGTTTATCTAAATAAACAAAATATAAGACAGATGACGACCATAGTACTGAATAATTTATGTAGAACAAATTAAGTTAAACGAAAAGTGAATTTAAAATAAAAAGGCGCCAAACACAGCATTAATTCTATATTAAACTTTTGCATGCTAAATTTGGCTATAGTTTCTTTTATTTTATTTCGAAAATTCAATAGTTATTACTTATCGTTTGCAAAAATTAATTTATATTTGAAAGAATAAATATGTAATATTTTTCGCTTTTAAATAGAATGAAAATATTTCATATCAACATACAAAGAATGTCGTAATTAAATATATTTCACGTCATTTCAAATTGATCGATGTCGCAAAAATAAATTTATTTTAATTTATTGTCTAAAAGAATTAAAGTTTCTCGAGCTATTGTTACGAATGGCAATGGTGATTTAATTCTAATAATGATGAATGATGATTTAATTCTAATGCTTTTTAAATGATCATTAAATTTTGCAGTTTTTTAAATAATTGAAATACTTCGAATTCGAATTCTTCTCTGAAATTTTCAATGTATTCTAATTTCGATGCGCTGAATTTTTTGACGTATCACACTTGTCCGTAGCATTTGTAGTTTGGGCTATGAAAGTGGGTGACGGACAGACAGACAGACGGACTGAACGATTATAATACCTTCCACTTTTTACGTTATAAACGTAGTGTGGAAGCTAAAACTTAAAGTTACCGTTTTCATTCACAAAAGAAGGTGTTAATGCTATTCACAAGGCCTTCGTTAATGAGTTAAAGCTGTTTTCCAATTGTTCAATGCACTATTGAAAAGGTTTTCCAGGGGAAAAAACACTTTTTTTTAAACGAATAGCTTGAAACGCTTGGTTGCTTAAATATACCAAAGTACGGTGGACCGTGACTTTTGCTTTCTTGTTTTGTTAAATTTGTTTAAAAAGACTTACTCTTACGTGAAACGTGCTTAAGAAACTGTTAACTACATGATATTGCTCATTTATATTCTTTTTTTACTCTTGACAGCACACATTGACTTGTAAAAGTAGTAGCCCTGTATAGGTCCATATTTGTGATGTTAAACTTGGGTTCATTGGCCCTGAGTTTAAATCATATAAAAAAAGGTGCAGTGAACTTTTTCACGTAGAAAAATCCTGATTCATGAAATTTGAAGATTTACGAATCTATTGCGTCGTACAACGTTAAAGAGCTAGATAAAACATATATTTTTTACATTTAAAATACAAAAAAACAATATGATGCAAATGTCGTTATTTTCCTGAATAACAACTTATTTAAATTCTAATTTCAGTTTTATTTTCTATATTTAACACTAAATATTCTAGTCTCCTTGAATAATTTTAAACATTAACATAAAAAACAAACTTGGAAAAGTTGCGATCGTTAGGTGCTTACATTTCCTTATATCAAAATTAAATCATTAATTCTACATTACAGTTTTTACCTAAGTGATGAACGTGTGATAAGGAAAGTAGTTCATATTTAACACCTCTGTTTTGTAATTTATACACTATACATGTTAGTAGCGACGTGTATCAAAGTATTTATGTGCTATTTTAAATAAAAAAAAGTGCAGTTAAGAATTTATACAAATACATAATTAAATTATAAATATTGAAACTTGTATTTCTTAAGATATTCTACAACCAAACGTTATTTTTTATGTACACGTCAGTTTTATTAATGTGTAATGGCGTTGTAGTACAAATTATTCCTTTTGATAATTTTTTTTAAGATGATTTTTGTTTTGCAAAAATATTTAAAAATCCCTTCGTTGAGATCTTTTCTGAAGGTGATATATTGTTTGTGAGAAAATTGTAGCTCTTTGTTTGAAAAGTCGTTTTTACTTTGTTTAGACATAGAAATACACAGTAGCTAGCCATGACGTCATTCCTTACAGGGTGTATTGCTGCGCAACTTCCACTGGACCGCTTCGCTCCTGGGATATTTCTGAGCTCCACAGAGTCTCCGACCCCTTTTCCATTTTTTTATTGCTCTTGTTTTGGAACTGACATAAAATAAAAGAGAGCTAATAAATTTAAACCATTAAATGCTTTAAAAGTAGTTATTTATCATCCATAGCTTATATCCTCTTGCGACCTGGCGTCCCCATTTAGGGATATTTTTTAAAACCTCCTCACAGACAATTAACGTGTTAATTAGTTCCGAAATTGACCTGGTCCGATAGAAAAAGATCCAAATATCAGTTTTCAGCCTTTGATTACAGGTGTCAGTCATTTATTTCTATAAAAAAATGAAGTTGAACGAGGGTCAATACGATATTAGAGTTCTAAAAAAAAAATTAATTTAAACTTTTTTTCAAACTTTTCAAAAAGTTATTTTAGTAATTAATTTTAAAGGCATTTTGCATTAACAGTTTATTTTAACATTGTTTTTGACTACAAACAAGTAATAAGGCCTTTCTTTTTGCATTTATAGCACAAAAAATGTGTATTTTCAGAGCTTAAGGCGTGTCTCTCAGTAACCATTAAACATATTTTTTTTAAAATTACTTTGCAAAAATACTTTTTAGCATACATTTGTATGAAAAATATGTTTAGATTAAGAATATACGTGTCGGAGTTTGCTCGGGTCTTAAGATTTTATACCGAAGTAAATGATGGATATTTTTTCATAAACAACTTTTGATAATTAGCTCCTCGCTATCAGCTACATCCTGCAGTGGCTTATCCTAAACACGAAAGTTGAATAATCAAAGTTTCCGGCACAACATACAGCCATAGAGGTTAGAAAGAGAGTCACAATAACTAAGTAGTTTCGGCGAGATGGCGAACGTTTTCTTTCAATTAAGTACCAATTTATTGCCTTCTTGGTAAATAGCAATTCGCCGTATTTTACAAGAATAAAGACCTTGGTGAGGGGCACACACATCTAAAATGTTGTCACGACTCTGTCTGCGTTAGTGCATCTAATATCTAATAGCCCTAATCAAAACCAAAGAAAAAAAGATTTTCTAAGATTTCATATAAAAGGAAATATTATATTCTTAAATTAATTCAGATCTTATTCTACAGCTGCGTAAATATTTTTATTTATCGAGATTTAACAACCGATTATCCAAAATTGAACTTATTCGATTTGCTTACTTTTCTTCAATAGACCAGTGGTCACGTGGATCACCCCGCTCACGTCAAATGTGCTCTCGTATAAGGTTTGGGCACAGCAACTTTTAACCGAATTAACTTTTTCGTTTCTTCGCCCAGCATCTCCATCTTAGGGTACTTGACTGTATCGCTAAAATACCTTCCAATATTAAATTAATTATAGTTTGAACCCAAAAATAACAAACGTATATATTTTTTTGCAAAATAAATCTTTAAATATTTCATAAAAATCATTTTAAAATGGCTTATTTTTCATCGGTATGTCACGTGATCACAAAAACGTCGATTTGGCTGACGTCACTAGTATATATAAACAAACCGGTGTGATGTTTTTTTGCTTGCAATTAAACTGGATTTAGTCTAATTTACTATTAAAATAAGAATTATATAGATAATGGAAGGTGGTTTTACAGAAGCGGATAGTTCAAATTTGCTTTAAGTATATTCCAAAATGGTGTTTCAAAGTTTGTTTATAGTTACTAGTGACGTCATAGATACCACGTGACAGCCACAAAGCGTTTTCGGGCATAATTTTTCCTCCCAATTTTAAAATTGATTTTTCTCCCTTTTTATGGGGTATTTGAAAAAAAGAAAAAATACGGGTCGAATATTTTTGGCATAAGAATATTTTAAGATAATAAAAAAAATTTAGTCAAATACCCTTTTGAACCTTTATAGTCACTGAACAACTGTATTTTTTGTGAGATAAAGACAATTTCAGTTCTTTAATCAACTAAATGACAATCAATGTCGAATTAAAATTCTATTAATAGTAATGGAAAAAAATATATAATGACAATTTATAATATGCACATCTACAAGAGTAGGTTATAAAGGCAAGTAGTGATTATTATTAAACAATGAACAATGTATAATTAGTAATTTAAATAATTACTTTTACATACACTTTATATTTTTAGAACCTAGTGTTTGGCGCAGTAGGGTTCTCGATGCCCCAGCGTCATTTTATCAAATTAACTCTCCATCTTTATATAATTAGAGAAATATTTTAGTGATCAATCATGACATGTTTTATTTTTTACAATTTACATTACAGTTTATTAACAACCTCTGGGTAACCTTGCAATCTTCAAATACATTTTTAATGTATTTTTCCAACATTATAAAAAATACGATATATTTTAATCAATTAATCATAGATATGAATTTCTCTCATTTTTCAGGCGTTGTCCTTGTCACCTTACCGTTTTTTAAACTTACGAGGACTAGAGATAAGTGCTTGTTCCTCGGGATAAGGGATTGACGAGAAAACCGAGTGTCCCAAGTTCCAGACTTGCCTTTAACAATACTTAATTCAGTAAAAAACAAGAAACAAAATCAAACGAAGGGCGGAATCTATAGAATCCAACCAATGCACATGTTAAACGTTGTGAGTAGTGACAGTTAAAGCAGTATTGTTTTCATTTTTGGTCCTTCTGGAAAAACACATGTTTTAAACAATACAACATTTTCTTACCTTTCTAAAACGAATGTTGTGTACTAACTTTTCTTTTAGTAGAACTAACGCCTTTCTCTGAATTTCTTCCGCTAAATTTCTCCACAAAAGAAAAAAATACTATTTAAACAGAAGTTTCCAACAACCTTGACGTATTTTAGGTATTGCTTTGCATACTTGGAATTCAATCGAATTAAAACCGTTAAAGTTTAATAAATAGCTCAAATAAAAACGAATTGCACGCGAAGAACTCAAGCGACAATCACAGCAGACAAAAAAAAAATTCATTTTGAGAGTGGAATCGAAACACAACCAATGAAATCGCAGGAAAAGCAAAAATGAAAACCGGAGAGTACATCATCTGAAACAACCCTATAAATTAGCAACTTTCCACCAATGAGGAGCTGCGTAGTCCCTACTTCGATGAAACTCGAAATCAAAATAAATCAACAAACTAACCACAAAACAGCTGAAATATTTTCTTGCTTCTCCTTGTTGTCTAAGTCTTTTGTTTAACAACTGTTCTTTGTCTTATGCTTCCTTTTATGATGTGTTATTTAATTAAAAACTGAAAATGCAATTACATTAAATCTTTAACTTATTTTGCACGTACAAGCAAAACAGAATACTTTGCATTACGGAGTTAAAAATACGATGTAACAATGATCTCTGTGCTTTTGTCAAGACTTGTTTTGTAAGTAAACAATTTTATATCAATTTCCCATGTAAAATTTTTAAGAAGATATATTTGTGAGTTTCAGAAAAAATGATGTAATTTACTGAAAATATACGGATGATTAGTTTTTTTGCAAATATTTTACTCTACGTTTTAGCAAAAACTTATTTTGTTTAAGATGACAGTTGCTTCAAAAGTTTCATTTTTTTAGTATCTGCCAAAAGGAATGTAAAATTTTGCATTAAAAATATTTGTAACACGTTTTTAACTTTGCCAACATGCTGTGTAGTAATTTGCCTTTTTAACCCTTTCAGTCCCAGTGATGCCATTTGGCATCATCATGTTTCTGATCATAATTCATAAAAATAATAGGGCTGTTATCTATTGGGATTAATAAAAAATATTTTCTAATAAAAAAAAGTTTGAAGAATCGAATGATGTGCTTTTTGATATCATAAATGGCTATAGACGATCAGAAAAAAATTCTAAAATGAAGATGCCAAATTATCATTGGGACTGAAAGGGTTAAAATGGTATGTGATTTTTTTTATGAATTTCAACAATTTATGGGAATAACTTGCAAGAAATAACTCAAATTCTCATGATTAGAAAAAATGTTGTGATTATTTCATTTTATAATGTAGTGATAGTTTGTTTTTAAAAATTTACACAGTTCGTAACCTACATACTGAATGTTATCAAAATAGATCGTAAGCATTTCTGAAACAAATTAATTTGAAATTAACCCACAGGGGTGCAGAATATGGCCGATCCTAGATCAGGGGAATTTTTTGCCATCTGATAAAATGTTATGGGAAAATATATATTTACTTTCGATTTTAACACTGAATTAACAAAATTCCCTGACCAGTCTTATGTTTTCTATTTTGCGTGGCCGGTCCTTATTTTGTAAACATGGATCGAGCGGTGTGTGTTTGCAAAATTTTCTGTCCCTAATTTAAGGGATTACAGAATTTATGTAAGATTATAACATACCATACAATAGTGTGCAGGGTGGTAACAGAACCTGGAAATCAGGGAATTCCAAAGAAACTTTTTAATTCTGGAAATATCAGGGAATTTTTCAAATTTCGCTAAATATCAGGGAATTTTTCCATTTCGGATTATTTAAACATTAGGTTTAGGTTGTTCTTGCGATTACTATACTAGCGGACACTTCTTGATCAAAAGAAAATATTCTAGTTGGTCCGATTGGCCTGAACCAGAGCTACGAAAGTAAACTCGACTCTCTTCCTATCATGCAGAGGCAAAAAAGTGTCACTTATTATCAAACGCAAAATATGCTCCAAAGTCCCAATGCTGTGTACGATGTCGCCCTTAACGTTTGCGTTGGGTGCTACTCAGGTGTCGGCTCGTTACTTGACTGTGGTTCTAAATTACGACGCTCGTCGATAATAGCCCTGGTGTAGCTCTAGTATGACGGTAACTCAAACTAAACTAAAAAGTAATTGTAGAATCAGGGAATTTTTTATGAAAGTATCATGGAAAGATCAGGGAACTTTTTTTTTAAGGATTTTGTTACCACCCTGGTGTGGAAGTTTTTATAAGGATTGGGGTATTTGTTGGGAGTGAAAACATTTTCTGCACTCCTGACCCTAAGTGCCTGTATAGCAACTTGTTGATTCTTGTTGATCAACTTAAATTTTGATTAATTATGTGTTAAATACTTGTAAGTAATATTTTTGGCTTTCTATATTTTGTATTCAGCCTTATTTGTAGTGTCCCTAGTATTATACAGTTTTAATAAATTAAATGGGGTTGTTTCTCGGGGGATCTGGCAATAGCTCTGCAGTTTTGTTTTCATGTCTCTCGAATTACTGTTTTCGAAGAGAATATTTTAGTAGTTAATTTTTTAAAATTCCAACTTCTTTCAATGCAAGTTTTCCTTGATAAATGATTAAAACAACCAACAGCACAGCAAGAAGTTGTAATTTTAAAAAATAGCAACTAAAAAAACTTATTCTTAGAAAACTCAATTTCGAATATCAGCAAAAGTAATTCGAGAGACATGAAAACAAAACCGCAGAGCTATTGCCAGATCCTCCGTAAAACAACCCCATTGGTTAAATTGGCCCCTAATATTATACCCCGTAAGTTCTGGGCCTCTAACTTAGACAAATCACTGTGTGGTCTATCCACTTTTTTTTTGTATTTTATCGCCTATATGTGCTATATGCCTATGCTATATGTTTGTTCCACTATGATCATTTAGTATTTTTGGCATTTCATTTCAGCAGTAATGAAATTCAGGCTATTTTGTTCTTTAATACAAGATGAGTATGTTGGGAAATAAAAAGGTTGCTTTTGGGTTATTTAAATTATAAATCGTATACCAACTGCAAAGAATTTTTGTGCCAATTATATACTAATGATTATTTTTCAATTAAACACATGTTATATCAACTAGTTAAGCGATTTCAAGAGACAGGTTCTGTTGAATATTGACTCTTAGACCAAAAGTTTAGACACAAGATATTGAGAAAGAAATTTAACAAATGAAATATATCCCGCAATAAATCTGTGAAGCATGACAATTTTTCGTAGGGTGGGGATAGTTAAAGGATGTAGTTTAGGAAAACAATATCTGATTTAAAATGGTTACTTATCAAAGTATACAGAAAAAATATAGATGCGAGCCAGGTCAATGCCAGTCGGCTGGACATTTATAAAATAGGCAGTAGCCCATTTTATAAATGTTGGGGTATTTATCATTTTTAAATGCCAAGATAAGAGCATTTATGTATATAGATGTTATTTTAATAGTTTCACTTTGACCACCAATTTTAATATAAATATTAAATATTTTATAAATTATAAACAGGCAACATTTTTGGATGTTGGTTATTTGCCTGTTCATTTTAAGTGGACATTTGCCCCAACCTAAATGCTGTTGCCTTTTACATCATTAACAAAAAAAGTCTTACCACATTGCAACATGCTTGTATTAATACATGCAAATAAATTCTTCTTTGTATTCTTGTCTAAAAAAAGGGTGAAAATTTTATTTAAACATCTAGATTGTAAAAATAAGTTCATTGTTTTTTCCTACTTTTGTTATGATTGCCTTTAATCATTAAATCAAAATTGAATGCTTTCGAGATTTTTTTGGTCTCAATCATATCATGAATCAGGAGTACCAGGACTATTGGGACACCCTGTAGAATGACTTTACAATAAAGTTCAACTTATTTTCGAAAAGATTATTTTCATAAAACGATTCTGTTAGGTTAATAATAAATTTTGTTTTTGAAATTTTGCAGATTAGTGTTTGGAACCCTTTATCCTGCATATGCCTCGTACAAGACCGTGAAGACAAAAAATGTGAGAGACTATGTAAGTAAAACTAATTTCATTATCTATAATAGCGTTATATGCGCCAATGGGGGGGTTCTAAATTATGTGTTGATAAAAATTGCTTACAAGAGTCAAATTATGTTAGTGCTTATTGTGTGATTTTGATAAAATGTCTGAAAATTTCATTAATTAATCTAGTGCTTTTTTTTAATTGGTGAAAGTAAAAGGTTAGAAAATCTATCTTCTATATATATTCTTTACAGTTTTGTCATAAACTTTTAATTACATTTTTCTTTTTATTTGTTTATTTAGTAGAATACTTTTTTTTGTTGCAGGTTAAATGGATGATGTATTGGATTGTATTTGCTCTTTATACTTTTATTGAGATATTTGCTGATATTTTTGTATCTTTCTGGTAAGAAATAAATTATTTATATTATCAAATAATTTTTATCTTGTATGAAGTAAAAGGGATTTATTATTAATTGATTCATAGGTTTCCGTTTTACTATGAACTGAAGATATTATTTGTATTGTGGTTGATATGTCCTGCTACAAGAGGCTCTACATACATTTTTAGGAAAATAATTAATCCTCAGCTCAGCAAGCATGAGCAGGTAAGAATATGAACTTGAATTTAAAAAAAAAATGCTTATTGTTCGTTTTAAAATCTATTTTTCAATTTTTTTCTTTTATATCTATGTAATTTGTTATTTTATATTTATTTGAAAATTCCTGCAATTATTTCAAGTAAAATATATAAAAGCCATTTAAGATTTTTCTGTTGCATAAAAATGCAAGTTTTCATCAAACCATTTTCCCAAGTTTCTTATTTTTATTAATTGCTGCTTTCCATTTGTATAATCCAGTTTTATTGTTTACATTTTAATTAATCAGTATTGGTTTATTTAAGAAATAATAGAATAAATGAATCATTACATATTTTAGATTTTCTACGATATATCTGTCTTAACATTTAATATTTCATTGATTTTTCATACTGTTTAAAATAATATTCTCATTTCCTATAAATTTTGTGGAATATTTTATTATGTCCAGTAATAAGTAAAAGAAGTAAGAGGAAAAGATAAAACTAGGTGTCTGCCAACTAGAAACTGGTAACAGTCTTGTCTTCCAATTCACATTTTCGATTTTTCGGAAAGTACCTCATTTTCCAATTTGTTTTTAAGTTCTGAGGCAAGACTATTTATTGAAACGTCTTTCGTGTTTCGCAAATCTAACATTATAAAATCTGTTTGTTTCAATGCTTGCTGCGTTGGCACCCTTTTCTTAGACGTGTTGAGAGTTCTTTAGCGTAAATTGCAAATGAATTTTGCGATACCCGTTGCAGTACCCATTTCTAGCCTCCCCCCCCACCTTTCTAGACCAAATAATGTCCCTGCCACAAACATAAGATGTCTAATCAATAAGATCGTCCACATGACTTTTCACTGGTATACCCCCATACTGCGAGGTTCTTAACTCATTGAAATCGACGATAGCCCCTTACTTGTCTTACAACCCTACTGATTTATTTTTGGAAGGGTGTGTCCAAGTGTTACTTTGGCCAGGGATGTCAAAGTCCATAATGGATAACCCTACCTTATAATTAACTGTAGTCTAGTAAAGGAAAGAAGCTTCCTATTGACAACTCGAACAATTCGTGGAAGGGTCTTTCGAAATAACCCTTTTAACTGCAACGGGGGTTAGGGGAGGCTAAATTTGTTCAAACTTTTCAGGCTGGTGAACTCTACCGCGTTAACAATGGTGGAAGGTTATGGAAAGGACGAAAAGGGCAAACGATACTGTAGCGGCGGGAACGCTAGATTAACTTTTTCGAAAAGTGACCCTTGGAGGAGACCTTAAATCCGGTCATATAGGTATGGTCCACTGGTCCATTCAAGAGGTATTTTTAACATTAAGCATATAGGGGAAAAAATCGGTGCCTTGAAAAACTGCTTGTTTGCGGAGGTGGTCGCTTAATATAGGTGGTCTGTTGTATAAGTTTTACTGTATTTTCTTTTATGGTTATTTACACTGCAACTTTTGAATTAAGCATACTATAATAGTTAATAATTGCTGCTGAGTATTTTACCAAATATCAAAAAGGTTTAAATTTTTAGAAAAAAATATTTGTTTGTATAGTATTATTAAAAACAATATAATTTATTTTTTTGTTAATTTTTAAATTTAGGAACTGGATACACATATTGCATCTTTATGGGACCATGGGTATGATGTTATGAGAAAAATTGGCAGTCAAGGTCTTGATTATTTAGGCCATATACTTATTGATTTGTTACGCAAGGTATTGTATTCCTTTTACTAGAATAAAAAGCTCATTATAGTATTTAATAAATGGATGAAAGCTAAAAAAAATTCAGTTGAAAGTACTATTATAAAGTTTAACATTTTACTTTATTAATAGTAAAATACATATTTTTATAAGTATGCTTTTGTAACAGTATGTGTGTTTATTATGAAAATGGTGCACTTGATCTCTCACATATGATTCAGTTGAGGGGATTTAATTAACTATGTCAATAATGTCCTAAATGTATGAGGCGCACGCAAGTGAAAATCATTTAAGGTAATTTTCGTTAACTGTGGACAAAAAAAATATGTATGTACAAAAATAATCCTTCTTTAAAAAAATCTAATTTCTTAGGAAGAAATCTAAAAACCAAAAAAAAAAAATAGCTTTTAACTTTCAGTGTTATTTTGCCATACTTTTGCCTAGAATTCCTCCAAATTAATTGCATTTTCATTTATTTTTATCGTTTCACAATATTGATTTCTTTTATTTCTAGGGTCAAATTACTGCCATTACTTTATTGCCTAAACTAAATGAACTGGCTCAAACTAGCCCTGTGATAGAAAATGCTGATAAAAAAGCAATTGCACAAAATAATTTGGATGAAAATGCTCTTGGTTTGTATGACCTAATCAAAATTTAATTTTTAACTATTATATTTTTAACTATGAACTAATTTTTGTTAACAGTCTAAAGGTATTTAATAATAAAAAATGATATTCAATAATGTATGAGAAATTAATTGCTATATATTTCATTGAAACTTGTATTTTCTAAAAATTTTAAAAAAATATAATAAATAATATTTTGATAGTTCCACAGTTATATCAAGAGTTAACTTAAAATTCATGCTATTTACAATCACTTCACACTTCTTACTTTTTATAAGATTTTTAAACCCTTTTTAATGTATACTTTATTCTTTATATTTAATTATAGTTAAATCTAATATGTACATGTGTTTTTTTACTTTTTCCTAAAAACACTTGCAAATTTATTTGATTGCTGTGTATTTTGCTTTTATTATCCAGAATTTCTTAGTTTGAAATTTAAAATAAAAAAAAACTAACATAGAAGTGACTGAAAAAGTAGTTATATGGTGTTTAATAACTATGCTCAAACTTAAATGAAATTTAAGAATATGATATTTAAATAAAAAAAATATGAAGTAAATTTTAAACTTTTAGATGATGAAGATTTTGATATATTAATGGTAGAAAATCCAGAATTGTATAATGATGCAATTGCTGCCTCAACTTCTCAAGTAAATAATGAGTAAGTATTTATTTTCATGTATATAGTATATTTCTATACTAGTATATTGTAGAAGAAAAAATTAACCAATCCAAAACCATTTTCTTGCTAAACAGCTGAACAAGTTTCAGCCCATTACTATCCCTTTGACAAGCTTGGAAGAATATAATTCACAACTAAAAGAAGGGGAAAGGAATTTTTTTTTAGTTCTTTGCTGACAGGATTATTCAAAATAGCACTTTTGTGCCACTATAACTAAAATGTATTGTAGTGAAGCTTCTATTGACGGTTTAAACTAGTAAGTGTTCGTTAGGGGGAACCCGAGTCAGAAATACCTTGCACACTTCCTCCAAACAAGTTTCTCATGTATTGATAACAAAAGGAGAATCGGTAAGTTTGGTCCAGGGAGTGTATTTGAAAGAAATATTTATTGCCAAACATTAAAGAGTTTTTTAGAGTTAATATTTACATCATTTTCTGTTAATAGATATTTTAGACGAAATCCTCCTGTATTTCATTGCCTTAAAGTTGATAAATGCAATTATCAAATTTACTTTAGTTGGATTCTTAAATTATTGTGAGTGTTTCTTTTTGTATGGTCTCTAAAATTGCTTTTCAAAAGAGGTAAAGGAGCAAAAAGGTTTTTTTTTAATCAGAAAATATGATTTCAAAAGAAGTGTGATTTGATAAAAATTTGTGAAAGTAATTTTGTTCCTTTTTTCATACTTCAATTTGATTAAAATGCTGGTTCAGTTAAACGTTAGAAACTGCTTGCTGTATTATTTTGTTTGAAAAATGACTGCAGTGTTAATAATTCAGAAATTAATGCATTGTCCTTTCTTCTAGAACTTGGGAAAATTATAAAACTAATCAATCCATATGTTCATTTAAGATTGAAGCAGCAAACCAACACAAACTTGCACTTTCACTTCCAAAATTACTGTTTAAAAAATATGTGAATGTAAAAAAAGACAATCTGATGATTGTTTTATAAGTTTAATCGGAAGCTGTGTTTAAAATAAGAGAAACACAAATATTCAGTGCCTTATATGTTAGCAAATTAGAGATTAACAAAATAACATAACAAAAAAAAAGTGCGCCCAATAAGGGAAGAGTGTAGGCTATGTAGCCCATTAAAAAATTGGAGATTAATTGTATGTATTATTTTTTTCATTTGATTTTATATTTTGCATTTTGTAGGAAAACTGAGAATGACGAATCAGATTCAGCATCAGAAGACTCAAAATCTGTTAAGAGCCGTCCACTTAAGTTAGCTAATAAGTCTAAAGCAAAGGTAAGTCTTTTAAAAATTTAATTTTTAGTTATATTTATTTAGAGGCGTGATTATTTATTCACGGTGTTCTAAAAAGTTTCCTTGATTTGAGCAGTCACTATCTGGAAAATAGTTAGTGATAAAAACAAAATTCTTGCCGCATTTGCGTGACAGAAAATAAATTTAAATTTTATGAATCTATTTTAGTTTCATATTCGTCGATTAACAATAACTTTATTACCAATTACTTAATTAACAATATTCTCAAAGTGCTAATCATCATGGCAGAATAGCACAATGAAAATCTCTAACTCTGATTGGTCACACATGCATCCGTGATAAACCCTTGGAGTTCCTGAAAGGGTGCCAGATTTTTCCCATACACTATGTTTTTCAAGTGACTCTCCATAATTGATGTTGGTGTCCAGTATTTTGAGAGTATTGTTACTCTTTAAAAATGTTGTTTGACTGCAGTGCCACATATGGACAAAATCTCTAACTAAAATGAATTTAGACCTATAAGTTTTATTAACTGTCACTTGAATATGCTGCAAGATTTTATTTTATTTTAATCACTTACCATTTTCTACATATTTTTAAACTTAGGTAGTCTTTTTTTAGGACATCCTGCATTTAGCCTTAAGCTTTTGCATGGTTAATGTATCTTGTTATGAATATATATATTAATAGCATTTTAATATATTGCCAATATTGCTTAAGTATTTATAATCTGTTAAGAAAATTTTATTGCTGTGCCATGGGTTAAAAGCAATGCATGCATACTTTAAAACTGGGTATTCTTGGGGTCTCACAATGTGGTACAATCTATAATTCTTTAAATATTTAGAAGTGTTTAGTTTTAATTTTGTTCCAAATATATACCAGCACCTATTAGTGAGCAGTTACTTTTTGTTTAAAGGTTTTCATAGATCTTATGTTAAATTCTAATTTGAATTAATTAGAATGGCTAAGAACGATTACAAATTATAGAAAAAAAACATTATCGTTTCCTATTTTGTAATTTGAGGGGTATTTATACAATTGGCCAAAAAGATGGATTTTTTTTTTATACTTTGGGGGGTTATTTATTTAACAAACTCCTCCCACTTTTAAGCTTTGAAAGAAGTACTTAAAAATTAAATTCTCTCAAAGTTAACTGAACCTCCACAATGTCATAACTAGTTGCGTGTTTTTTAAATTAATATTAATGGTAAATCAATGAAGAATCAATGATATTGTACAAAACGGGTATGCCAAAATCATTGTTTCTTGCATTTTGTTATAGAAAGTTTTAACATTTTCTCTGAATGTTGCATTTTATTTAATAATTGACATTTGCTTGAACCTTAGGTCACTGGCTTAAGAGAGAGAAAAAAGAAAAATGCAAGCTAAAATTGTTTTTGCTCAATATTTGTATAAAAAAAATTTTAAGTGTATGATTTGTCAAATGAAATAATTTTTGATTAGTTATAATTTTTAAAACTACTGTTATACTTTTTGAGCAACCACTGTTCTGATTTTTTGAAAACAATTTAGCTCACTTTCATTCACTAAAACTAAATTATAATTAATTGCTAAAAATAATTTTCTTCCTTACACTTGTTGAGAGATGTAGACAAGAACAAAAACACATTTAAGCATTAATAGGTGTGAAAGCTTAATCAACAGTTAAGAAATAAAATGAACCCCTTAAAAGGTTAAATACAATGTCTGATAACAATTTGCTTGAATTCTTTTTAAGCAATTTTGTTTGTCAATTTAGTTTTCAAAAAGAATTTATCTTGTTATTTAAAAATGTATTGTGTATACTATAAAATGATAATGTTTATTTGCTTCAAAGTTTCCTGGAATTATTGTATTTTTAGTTCATTTGTTCATATATCTTAACAAACTGACTCTTAAGACTTGACTTAGTGGCTAAAAAGTATGCAACCCTACTCCTTGAATTAAAACTATAACAACTACTAATGAGTATTGGCTATGTGTCTATCAAGATTCTCAACAATAGATGAATAATGGATGAAAAGGTGAATGGAATGTTCTTTGTTTTAATTTATGTCCGAGGGAAAAAAATCGCAAGTTTCTTTACAAGTGGCTGTAAAAAAATTACTATCAGTAGATTGTCTGGGGGGGGGGGGGGGGGGCACTAATGATAAATATTTGGATCATTATCTTGAAAAATTGTCCAATTTTGATGGTAGTCCCTAAATAGTGGTGGTTGCTTAAAAAAAAGTTGTACTGTATTATTAAATTATTTCAAATGATTGATTCCTTTTGTTTTTTGTGTGAATATTATACTTTTTAAGTTGTTTTAATTATGAACTTTTAAAATTTCTTATTCAAACATAAAAAAAGTTATAAATTTCAAAGTAGTTCTATTCCTGAATGGGAACTATGGCGCCATTAAATAATATAAAAATAATAAAACTAATCTAATTATATTTTTATAATTAGTATATGTATTATATAAACAAAGAAATTTATAACAATGTTGCTATTTTTGTACATTCAGCATTATTGTACGTGTTACAATGTGTTAATTAAGAATGTGATAATGCTCATAAAAGTGCCCATCCCTTTATAAGTATCTTGCTTAAGAGTTCACTATATTGTTGTTTAAAACACAGTTGTGCAAGTACATATTTTATTTTGTTCTAAAAAAAACCTGCACATTTATTTACTCTTTCAAATATGTATTTTTATCAGAATATTTTTTTGGTTATGTCCTCTACTAACAATTTAGTTTTATTATACATGAATTTCTGTTTCTAGTTAAAGAAACTTCTGTATTAAATACCAAATAACAGTTTATCCATGATTTTTTTTTATTTGTACACAATGTGATATTTCAACGTATGACAATTTCCAAAATATTATGGTAAAATAATTTTCATGATTTACATATAAATTTTCCCTTTGTTGCCCACATACAAATATTCTCTGTGTTGCAAGCGAGTCTGATGTGCATTTCAAAATGTTTCTTTAAACATACATTTTATTTGTTTGCAAGCACTTGAAAGGTTTAATTATTTTATTTTCTGACTGTTCATTTTAGTTTTATTTTTGTTATAGATTAAATTCTAAGCTTGAATTAGTTTAGGTTCTAGTCCACTTTTAAAATACTTTTGTTATAATTAACTTGAATCACACTAATATAAATAGGGATATTTGAAATCCCCAAATGAATTTCATTGTGATGATACTAATGTTCTTAAGTGCTGAACATTAATATTTCATGTAGTTTATTATTATGTGTTTTTACCTTTTAAATAAGAAACATAATTTTATTTAGTGTGTCAGATTACAAATTTTATTTAAAATATACTATCAAACAAAAGATAATTTTTATAGCATTGGGTATTAGTGAAAATGCTTCAAATGAATTTTCAGAAATCATATATATACTAAATGACATAAAATGTTTGGTACATTGATTATGTATATCTTGTTGTGAACTATATTAGTAAGTCGTATTAAAAAGTTACAGTTCTGTTAAAAGTTTAAAAACATTATTTAAAACGTTTTAAATGGATTTTAAAAAACAAAATATATTAATATTGTGAAATGTTTGATCTCCTGTTTATGTACATTTTGTGTTTTGAAATGTTTTGTGTTTATATATTACATTTTAAATTGTCTTACCATTACTATGTATGTTCTGATTGTTTTACTATGAACTGTATTGCGAGTTCCTACTTTATTTATAATAAAGAGCATTCAAACGGTAGTTGCTTCAGTAACTCATTTTGAAAATAAAATGCTAATTTACAACAGCATTTGCTTTATGGTGGCTCATAAAAATATAATAATATTCTCTAAAATTATTGAATTTGTTGTGATTTTTAATTCCAAAATTCTCAATTGATTTATAAATACATGGCAGAACATTTGATTTGGGACTTAGTATAGTAAACAATATATGTTGGCCATAGCTCAATTGTTACTTAAACTCTAAATATTCTTCTTTGTTATTACTTAAAAAATAAATTATTCTTTATGTAAAAAAAAATTATTTTTATATAATTATTTAGTAAACTGTAAACTTGCTGTTTTCTCAAAATATATAACTTTCAACCTGAATGTGTTTTGTATGAATATAAATAGTACAGCAGTAACAGCACATCAATTGTTAAGAGATTCTTATTTGAATAATTGAATTCAATAAGTTGGCTGTTAAAAAAAAGCGTCCCAAGAATTGGATAGATTTTAAAGTTTACAAAAAAATTTTAATATAAAGATCAAGACTTGTGTATGCTTGAAGGTGGTTATTTTTATGGTTAAGAGAGATAATATTTCAAACAAAAAAAATTTAACTACATTTACTAAAAAAAATAAATTTAATTTACAAAGTACTAATACTTGCAATGCAAATAACAAAGTAATTTTTTCATCACAATTATGCCCATTTACAACAGTTTAAAATGAGATGTTTGATTCATGAAATGATAATCATCTTTAGATTATGAATGGAAAGACAGATGGTAGGTATTCTGTCCTATTTTCTCAGCTAATATCCCATTCTTCTAAAATTTTTTCCAATTCATATTTCAGAGCTCTGAATGGAGGTCGGTTTTCTGGAAGCTGCAATAAATTAAGGTTTACAGTTTTAACGAATTCAAAACACTCATAAAGCACTCTATAAATAAGTTTATGATTCATCAGTTCCAATCCTTTATTTATCCTTCACTATAAATAGCCTTGAAAATGTATATCATACTCAATCAAAGAGCCGTGGGGAAACCCTCTTTCATCAACTTGGAACCTTTCTATATTGAGGTTTGTTTGGTAAGTAGTGGCGACCGGAAAACGGGTTTCCACCGCAGTTCAAGTGGCGGCCTTGTGTCTTGTGTAAATTTCGGTCGGTAAAAAAATCTTAGTTAAGACCTTCTAATTAAATTTATTTCTTTTTATTAAGAATAAGAGTTTTAATTATTTGCTATTGACAATTTAAAATTTTTTATTCACATATTTTGGTTTGTAAAATATCAAAGTATTGTGCAAAAATATGGAGGTATTTTACGAGAATAAAAAATTATACTATCCTAACATGCAGGTATTTCAATTTCTAAATGAGAAACACATTATTTTAAAATTTAATTTCACTGTATTAAATTTAGAAAATTTTAAGATTCTTAAATTAAGAATTTTATACTATTTTTACACCACTACTATTTAAAGTTGACAAAAATTATAATCACCTCTTCCCAACAGGATTTCATGACAACATACACTTCCCAAGGACATGTTCTTGGAACATCTAATCGTTGTCCTCTTTGAACTTGTTCTACTACTTCAGCATTTGTTGCTCTTCCATAAGGAACTTTTCCACATGTAAATATTTCCCACATAAGAACACCTAGAAGTGAGTGAGCATTAATAACATTCAAATTCATTACAATCAATACATTTATTCAAATTACAAGCAATACATTATTTTTAAAAGTGTTCCTTATAATTCTTTCTAAATTACTTATTGATTTTTGATATAGTTTCTTTACATATATTTAGACATTTTAAAATATGGTATTTAAGCAAAAATAGGATTCTATGTTTTCTCTTCTTGGCACATTACAATTACTTTTGTCACACAAGTTGCATTTGATAGAGGTGGGAAGATTTTAATGCTTAATAATTATTTTGCACAATTTTAATTTTTCGAAAGTTTAGTATTTTTGATATCAATAATGCTACTTCTTCAATTTTAAAACGCAAAGTTTTCTTATAGCTGCTACACTTTTGTTTGTTAAATACTAAGAATGAAAATATCTTACCATATGCCCATATGTCTGATTTGCTACTGAACCTAGTGTAGCCTAATACTTCTGGTGGTGCCCATTTTATAGGAAATTTTGCACCTCCTGAACTAGTATACTCATCATCTATCACATATCTAAAATATATAATTTGACATGAGACTGACATTTTGCATTTCAAATATTTTATTATCAATAAAAGTACTTAGGCATATTTTAACTATAATGCATAATAACGCAAAAAATATTAAGTTAGAATTATAGTTCTACTCAAATAAATCATAGTCATACATTTGACTGTTAATGGGTGAAAAATCTGATTACCTTGAACTGTTAGTATCGTTAAATAATCATTTTAAAAACATATCAAGTACAGTTTTGTATGTGTTTAGTGTACTATTATATTTGACTAAATTTGTTTGAAACATTTTAAATTGAAAGTTAATATATATTTCTGTTTTAAAATTTGCTTTGGTAGATGGGTGATAAAGTTAAATAAAATTTATTTCTTCACCTTGCCAATCCAAAGTCAGCTACTTTGACGACGCTACCTTCACCTACTAAGCAATTTCTGGCAGCTAAGTCTCGATGAATGTAGTTTTGTTGTTCTAGGTAAGCCATGCCACTGCATACTTGAATGCACATATCTAGCAAAACTGAGGTTTTAGGAGATAACCGTGTTTCATTCTTTCTCAAATATTTTAGTAAAGAACCTGTAATATTTTAAATTATAATTATTTATATAATTTATTTTAAGAACACGCCACATATTTTATTCAACGTTTAATTTTAAGCTTCAATGTTTTGTACTTTTTACAAAATCATCTAGGAATATATGTTTTGTGAACTTTGCCAATATTATAGTTATTTGTATTAAGCATTTCTAATTGAACTAAGTAGTTAAATAAAGATTAAAATTTAGTTGAATAAAATGCTCATTAAAACAACATAGTTAAAATTTGCATCTTTCAGCAACTCTAAATTTAAATTGAATATGTTACCGTTAAAACCCGAAATCAGCTAAAACTCGAATTCACTAGTGTGAACTAGTTTTAACTGCGGCCATTAGTTAAAACTAGTTTTCACTAGCTAAAACTGGACCTCCCTAGCTAATATTAGTTTTGACCAATTGCATTGGTTAAAAATAGTTGTAATTAGCAAAAACTAGAATTATCTTACATGTTTCAGATAAAAGTTAAGATCTTCCACTTTGCTTCATTAACTAAATATGAATCCATTATAAAATGTTTGAAAAGAGGAATTTTATAATCGTATTACGACAATGTAGTCCTTTAAAAAACGCATAGTACCGTTCTTAAAGGAGTCTTCCAATAACTATAACGCCTTCATTGCATTTCAGCAAAATTCGAATAACTAAACTAAACCAAACCTATTATCCTAAAACAGCTAATTCTAGTTTTATCTAATAGAGTAATGAGATTTTTTATAGTTAAATCTAGTTTGAACCAATCTATTTTGCTGAAACCAGTATTGGCTGGGGATTACTGATTTTAGCTAGTGGAAACTAGTTTTAACTAATGGTCTCAGTTAAAACTAGTTCCCACTAGTTAATTCTAGTTCCAGCTGATTTCGGGTTTTAACTGTAACAAATATATACCTTACAAAAATTTCTACATACCATGCTTCATATATTCAGTCACTATACAAATTAGTCTATGTTTAGTGCATACACCATAGAGTTGGACCAAATGAGGGTGTTGCAGCTTTCTGAAATTTATTAAATTTTGATTGTTTTATTGAATAAGAAATATTTGAACTGAAAACATGAGTATATTTATAAAATATCAAAAAGGTGTTAATAAGAAACTAGTGATTCGTATTCAAGTAATAACTAATAATATTTTTGGATAATCATAGTTTTTTTTTATGTATCAATATATACTGTATCTAATTTATGAAATATCTTACGTCATGACTTTTGCTTCATCAATGAAATCATCTTCTGACATTGTGCCTTCTTTCATCATTTTTACAGCTACATCAATATGTCCCCTCCATTTACCTTTACGAACAACCTGAAAGAAAGGCAAGAGTTTTAATCTATGTAATTTTTGATTAAAAGTTACAAATTAAAAATGGTATTCTTCTATATTGATTTTAAAGGCACATTAAAATAGATATTGGTAAAGTGATTTAATTATTTCTAATATAAAATAAAATAATTACTCCAAACTGGCCGCTTCCAAGTTCTTCTAATAATGAAAGCTCTGATGCGTCGATTTCCCATTTGTCTAAAAGAAAACATGAATACAAATTAACTCTTAGTATTTTTTTCGTCCAAAATTGTTTTAAACTTTACAAACAAAACATGGAGCATATTGATGCTTATACCTAGAATACTATTTTTAGGGCTTCAACACCTTAAAGATCGGGTAATTTTCAAGAAAATTGTCATAAAAGTGCCGATTTTCTTATCTATGAAAATTATATAAAAATACGTGTATGAAAATTGCTTTTAGCTTTAAATAAAAAAAAATTAAACTTCTAGGTAAAGCCTAGTATTTCAGGGTTATTGTGACTCGAATGTTTTTCCAGCAAGCAAGGAAAATTTAAAAAATTTATTTTAAGCATAAAAAAAAGATTTTATTAAAATTACCCATATTATAAATGAAGATTAGTATTTTTGTTCTTGTGTGCGTGATAAATTTTAAAGCATGAGATACACAGGCCTACAAGATCTTTTAATCACGTTTGAATTACGATGCTATTTAAAAATTCTTATAATAAATAGTAGGTTGGTTGGTTGGTAGACATATATTTTCAGGGTTCTGTGGTTCGTCACAGAGACCCGCTTATAAACCTTCGTCAAGAAGGACGGACACGACATACACACTTAAGACTGATGCTGCCATCTATCGCCACCTCCACAATTTCGACACATCGTATTTTTTAAAATGTGGTTTGGTAATGGTTTCCTTTGGTTATGCGTCACCATATCTCTGTGCCAAAGTTTGGTTGTGTTGAATTAACCTCGCACTAGTGCTCCCCACTTTGACCGTGGTTCTAAATTACGACGCACGATAGCCCTTGAATAGCACCAGTGCAACAATAATTCAACTCGACTTACACTAGTGCATATATTTATTTATATATTATGTATTGTTCACATTTTACTCAGAGTTTTCCTATAGACGAAAATATGCAACTCAAATCCAACTAAAACACCCGAGTATTCTGGGATAGACATGCTAGTTAAATCTGTGCAGTTCCAAAGTACCGACGGCATTAGCGTACGATGTCGTTCGAAGTTCTTTTGGGTGCCCGCTCAGGTGTCGACCTCGTCACTTGACCGCATTTCGAAATCACGAGGCGTGATTGGATGTGTTAAAGCTTCTAAAGGAGGCTAGAAATAGACAGCCAGAAACGATTAAATTACCAAATTCAAAGTGCTTCTGGCCAACCGGTGGCGCAACGGTTAGGGCGCTAGCCTTTGGAGCCTCTGGGTTCGGGTTCGAATCCCGGTAAGGCATGGATGTTTGTGTTTGTCGAGTATATGCGGAGTACGTGCTCGTTAATCTGTTGGGTCCGAAAGTCCTCCAAGTTCCCATACCAAATCAATACCTCTGGGGGTGACAAGCCAATTCTGGGGATCCTCTAGTTGGCCTCTGTCTCTAAAAAATTAGATGGATCCACTTATGTGTGTGTTGTCTGTTGTGTTAGGTCTTCCTTGACGAAGGTTTATAAGCGGGTCTCTGACCAAGCACACAAACCTGAATATATATGTCTACCAACCAACCAAACAAGTGCTTCTTACCATGACTAAGTCCAGCAGTAGTAGGAATGCAGGCAACGTGATTAGTTGGCGTTTGTTTGAGTCGCGTCGCTAGCCCAGCGCTGTTGTGTTTGTGATAATAAATAAGTTCTTCGATGGCAGGGAATGCATGCTTCTCGGAGAGGTAAAATTCCCCTTTAGCATTTGTTTTGATATGATAATGTTTCACGTGAGGTTGGGATCTGAAAGAGATTCAATGTATAGTTATCATTTAACTTTCGTTTTTTACTTTTGCTAAAAAAAATAAATTGCCTTAAAAAAGATTTAAAAAAAAATGACTTGCATTTGAAACGCTAATCAGCCTCGGAAATGGTGATCCTAAGATCAGTTTTGGAATTTAATTTAATAATTTATTAACTAGCTTAATTTTTATAATGGCTAAATTTATTTATGTTTGTTGATGTAATACTCGTAGAAAAAATATTATATATATTCCCCTTTTTTTATTCAAAATTTCATTACCAATTATTTATCAAACCTGGTTCTAGAATGTCGGTTTAGAAGATACCGGTACTGTATCGCAACGAACGTGGAAAAGGGTTTGATCTTCTAGTAAGTTAACAATCGATATCTGTCAATTTTACGCACGTAGGTCGGTATGAAGTTTTTAAATTTTATTCTGATAGCACATCCCTTAAGTCACTCAATATCCAATTGTACTAGTACGTACACAACAGTCAATTGAACTAGTCTAGTTATTTTGGCTAGTTGTCGAATTTTTCTTTTCACTGCCCGAGGCAATTTAGTCCACTTGGAGCCCTTTAGGCAAATAGCTATCTGCCGTGCATTCATCAGAATAATAATGATTTTGGTAAGGTTTGAAATATAGCCAAGTTTGTCACACAACTTTACGTTAGTAAAGACAATATCTGACGACTCTACACTTCTCTTATACAGGCCTGATATATATCACCTTGTGAGGTTTGCCTTTTTTCCTATCTGGGGCGCCATCTTCATGGAGCCATGTTCAGTTTCACTGAGGACGTGAAAATAAAGATTAATGACTTTCTAGACTAAGAAATTTTTTACACGGTAATATAATTTTATAAGTACCCCCCCCCCCCCAAAAAAAAAAAAAAAAAAAAAAAAAACATAGCATGATTGAAATGTTTCGAATATCTAACTAGACAGTAGGAAAACGTACAACCTATCTACCAACACAATAAGATTCAATTTTTAAAATGCAAATAAAATTTTAAATTATGTTAAATGCATTTAAACTAAGTATTTTTGGACTTTAACAAAATAATGAATCATTAAACCAACATAATGAATCACTAAACCAAAATAATGAAGACTTAACTAAATAATGCATTACGGTGCTAAAAAAATGATTAACAAAAAGTATCTCTGTTGATAAGATTTTTGTGTCCATGACATGTTTCCCACTAATAATTCATGCTCTAAATATTGATCAAATTTAATTCGCGGTTTTAGCGTTGAATCTTTATTATATGATATCGTCTATACAATAACAAAACCCCGAATGTGCCAAATTCTAGGGTTTGATGGTTTTTGAAAAGTGTGGTTTAGCAGTTTTTCGATTTCCTATACCCGTGGTTTTTTCGCATTCGTGGTTTATTATTGAACTGATGACACGTTAATGCCAAGCAGGGCCGGATTTCTAAAAAGGCTAAGTAGGCTGTAGCCTAGAGCGGCGAATTTTTTGAGGCGGCAAATTTTACGACCAATTAAAGCAGCATTCGGCACAAAAATATTATTATAAAGATACGAATATTTTTAAGAAAGAAAACAAATAATTTACATTAATGCGTAAACCGTAAATATATACAATACTAATATTTCGTAGCAAACATGGTAGCTGCGAGGGCAATTGCACCCCTCCTCCCGGATTTCGAAGTTGAAAGAAAAATAGTCGAACAGTTAAAAAAAAATCGTCTATTTCGCTTTCGATTTAGCGTGTAAAGGTACATAGATTATTCTAATATGTGTATCTATTTTAGACAGTACATACCACCCTATTTTGCAGCTAACCATCTACCTTTCCCTGAAGGGGGAAAATATTGTGACAGGGGGGCGGCAAATCAATCGTAGCCTACAGGCGGCAAATCTTTAAATCCGGCCCTAATGCCAAGTGTATCTTTTTGTAAAGCATACTAGACTAATATATTGCAACTTTTGATTCAAAAGCTAAAGTTGGATTGAGCAAATGTAATTAACAGTCACTGTATCTAGAAATAGTAACTTACATTCGAGTGAAAAGTGACAGTGTAAACATCCCTTTTGACGATGAGTTTCTTACAATGAATGTGCCTTCTTTGTTTTCTCTTTTTAGTAAAACTTCACATCTTTGTCGGGACATAACACCAACGTACCAACTGAAAAATTTAAATAAATGAACATTTTAAATCAAATATAATTTTTAAAAAATATCCTAGATATTACATAGACCTTTCTACTAAATACTACTTTGACGATTTTACCTAGCTATTTCTTAAACAACAGTACCTTTGACAAAATTAGCTGGACTTCATTGGCCAACTATAAAAGTAACTCCAATTTTTAAAATTTAGAATAAAACTACAAACTTATTACATACGGAAAGCTTATTATATTTAAAAAAAAACCCAGAAATAAGTTTTTACAACTGAAACGATACTTTTTTGCGTAAAAATACCACCTGCATTTTGAACTCTTTATATATAAATTCTTTTACAACTATAAAACTGTAATAAACATAAAATCGCTGTATTTGGAAATATATTAATGAAATGTACTCTGTGAGTTATTGAACATTTAGTTGACTTTTGATGATTGGATTTATTTTAAGATTTTATTAAAAATTAAATGCATTGAAATAGATTAATGCGGTCATTATTGAATATTGTATTTTAAATGGAAATGTATCTTCACACCACACTATATACTAGTTCCTTGAAAAAAAATCGTTAAAGTAAATTACAAATAAAGAAAATCAAAGTAATGAAAATTTAGCAACAAATAAAAACACAATTTTCTTTGAAAAAATACATTAGTAAACTATTGTTAGGATAACTTATAAAATATATTGTGCTAACCTATGCTGTCGAAGTCCACCAGTCGTGGTCTTTTCTTCAACATAGTTGCTTGGTATGTAACCAACATCCCTAAAAAAAGCCACATAGTATTAGTAAACGATTTAGCTTTGAAAATACCAATACTTTTAGATAGGTACACTCTTAAAACAAGAGTGAAATCCACTCCTATAGGGGAAGTGCATTTTCGGCATGGAAAGGAGTGGAAATTAACTCAGACTGCGTTGAAACCGCTCGTTTGTTTTAAGAGTGTATATAAAAATATAAAGTAAAAGTTTTAGCACAATATCAAAAGGTTCGGAAAACATAGGGTAAGAAGTTGAATCTTGTTCTCTCGATTTAAATAAAGGAAACCAATTTTTTATTGGTGCACTTCTTTTAACTTGTATGTGAAAAAATTACTCTTTAATTTCATCTTGAATAAGGAAATATATTCAATAAAATAAAAAGTTGTGGTAATCATCTTAAACTGTATCCTAATCATACTAGATGAATCCATTTTTTTTGTATCCAACCTATTTATCACTATTCTAATTTATCGTAAGCAATTTAAAGCATCCCATTTTTCTTTTAGTTTACGAGTTATATTTTAAGACTTTTTTATAAAAAAAATAAAACCAAATTAACCTAATCGCGCGGTAACTTACGACGTGAAGTCCGAAAAATACCCTATCGAATAACTTGAAAAACTTTATTTCACATCATGCATAGAAATTTTTTTTCGTACTGACCAAAAAATTACTAGGCATGGCCTCCAACAGAGACGAACAGTAACAAATAGACCGTGTACAAAATTTTACGTCTCATATAAACATTTGTTTAACCAAGATTCTAACCGAAGTTGAGTAAAAAAAAACTATTACAAAAAGCTATAACTCAAACTGCCAATATAACACCTTACACTTTGATTTTGGTTAGATTGATGACGACCGAAACTATAGAACTACATGATCTCACAGCCCAGCAAAGCATTGAGTGATTGATTTGATATACCATTTCTTCCTATTAACCCCAATTATTCACATTTCTGATTATCCGAATGTGGTTATGTCCCAATTAATTCGGATAATAGGGTACTTGACAGTATCGCTAAAATACCTTCCAATATGAATTAAATTATAGTTTGAACCCAAATATAACAAACGTATATATTTTTTGCAAAATAAATCTTTAAATAATTAATAAAAATCATTTTCAAATGGCTTTTTTTCATCGGTACGTCACGTGATCACAAACACGTCGATTTGGCTGACGTCACTAGTATGTATAAACAAACCGGTGTGATATTTTTTTGTTTGTAATTAAACTGGTTTTAATCTAACTTACTATTAAAATGAGAATTATATAGATAATGGGTGGAGGTTTTACAGAAGCTGATAGTTCAAATTTGCTTAAAGTAGATTCCAAAATGGTGTTTCAAAGTTTGTTTATAGTCACTAGTGACATCATAGATACCACGTGCAAGCAACAAAGCGTTTTCGGGAGTGTTTTTTCGTCCTAATTTTAAAATTCATTTCCCCCTTTTTGGGGGGTATTTGAAAAAAAGAAAAAATACGGGTCTAATATTTTTGGCATAAGAATATTTTAAGCCAATAAATTTTTTTTTAGTCAAGTACCCCATTGAAGTTCTACTGTAAAAAGTAAAAATACGTCGAACTTTTGTATTTGTCAGAATAAACCAATTCAAACTCTTACCCATATTTGTTTTTCACTTGCCACCAATGCTCTCGTGAGTCATCAACTACCTCGTACTCTTCTCCCTTTATAAAAAAAGCAACCAAAATGAACTAAAAAGTTATTTAATAACATCACTTATTAAATAATTTCTTTATTATTTTACAAAAAGTAAAATAATTATTGTGTATTATTAAAAAAAATTGCACACTAAATTTGTGAACTAATATCATGTATCTTTATTTTTTTGCTTCATCTATTACAATAACAAAATGATGAATATGTATAATTACTCATCGATAAACTTATGCTAAATTAATATAATTCAAATAATTTTAATTTTCTTAATAAATTAAAAGTATTTTCATTATTGAAATAATTACTCAACACTCAATGATTGCAAACTGATATCATAATAAGTGTTAAACAAATATTTGTAATAATAAAGAGTTACCATAATAATTCAAGCGATGTAATTTCAAGCACATGGGGGATTTATATTTCCTCCAAAGTTCGTTAAAAACATTTCCAGAAATAAACGTAATATGCCTAGATAGTTAGTAGTGAAATAGTTTATTTCGAAAATAGAACATTTTTATGTGAGAAAGTAGAAGTTGTTTAATTTCCTTTATCAATTAGAGTTTCCGTTATTTTCCACATTTTGTGCACTAACAACCTATTTTTTTCTTTTTATTTTCTACTTTCAATTTGTTTGTGTTTGACTTTCGACGAACACTGTAGCATAAACATTAAATGTTTTCAAAATTTGTAAGGATACATTAATCAACAATATTACAATTTAAACAATTTTGAAGATTTTTTTTTATTCATTTTAATTTATGTTACTCCTTCTATTTATGTATTTGACTCTTTAGATGGCAGCACCACATTTCTGTCAATTTCTCGAATGTAATTTATCGAATGGAATCTTTAGAACATATTTTCAATTGCATGGATCATATTACGACTTATTGTATTATATTGCGATGGTATTAATCGATATTACTTATATAAAAGAAGAATACACATTGTGAAAGAATACTTTAAAATTTTTAGTATTATAAGAGTTGAGCCTTCTCATAATAGATGGCAGCACCACATTTTTCATTTTTGAAGGCTGACTGAGTTCGTGTTTTGTTTTTACTGAATATATAAAAGGGATGTTTTGATAAAAACTGAAACACATACTTCAACTATTTCATAAAACAAAATAGTTGAAATTACATGAAACAGCTAATAAAAATACCAAAGCAATTTGTCTATAAGGATATTTATTGGTAGTAAAGAGAAAATGCGAAGTTATCATTTGGCAGAGGGAAAAAGGAGACCCGAAAGGTTTCGTGGTTCTGCATAATCATTTTTACAAAAAATTTTGCATAGTACTTTATAGTTTGATTAAAAACTTTTTTTGATTCAATGACAGTTTCTGCCTCTCCTCATGTTATATAAATATAAGGCAATTTTCTTTTAAAATATCTTATCCATCCTTAATACTTAGTTTCTGGTTATTAAAGTCATACAGATTTCAACAATAGCTATCTACATTTTAAAAAATCTTGTTAATATTTTAAAACCTATTTTATAAGTTTTAACATTATTTAATCCTCGATAAACGCATAAAATGCACGATACATATTTAAAAACTATTTATTTTGAACTTAACACAGTTGCGTGATTGTCGACTCAAAATCATCTTTTGAACTTCGGAAAGTTCATTCTTTCCCCCGATTCGGACTAGTGAATCGGTAGAAAAAAAATCTCCGAAATCTGACCCCGATTCAACTTGAAGATTATTATTGCATATGACCACGCGTTTTGAAAGGGTGGGAATAGGATAGTCACTCAGTAATGAATAAACCCAAATTGTTCTCTTACGTTCAGAGCCAAGACAACAAATAGTTCTGGCCAGTTGTCGAACTATTACTTTCACCTCACGAGGCAATTGACTGCTAATAGTACTATTTTTTGCAATTGTAATTGGTAGTGTAAGGTATGACTTGTAATCTTCCAGTACTTGAGGTAAGAACTGAAAGGGGTTTTCACTAATTCAGCAATTTGCACAATGATTAAGACAGTTTCGTTTGAACACAAATATGTTGCTTCATTGGAATATGAAAAAACCATAAACTCAGTTCTGAAAAAAATGATCGCATGTGGTTTGCAATCTTTGATTGAATTTTATCCTCATAATTTACTTTCCAGTATTTATTTCCGTTGGTAAAAATCACAAATTGGATGATTTTCTCTAGTTACCTATAACGTGGTAAAAATTATCCAAATCAAAAGCATATGTTAGTAATAAATCCTCGATAATTTTCAGCTTAAATATTTTAAAGTTGCAAGGCAGTAATTGAAGTCAACGTTAATGTTAAAATACAACTGCATATTCACATTTTTTTAGTCAAATAAACATTTTTTTTCTTTTTAAATTTTTTTTTCACTCGTTTTAAAACTTATACTTATCAATGGGCTCATAATTATTGCCGAGAATTTAAAATATAATTAAATGTAAATTACAATCATTGTAATATTTTTCAATTCTGTACTTCAAAACTATAAGTTATAACCTCTTTCCTAACTTTATAAGAGTATCAAACTTTTAAATACTGTCAAATCACTCAACTGTGAGGATCAAATAATATAAAACAAAAATATTTTTTTACTTCCTAGTTTTTAAAATATCTTTATAAAATATCTTATATAGTGCAGGTGTGAAATTTGATTATAAATAAAAAAAATCACATTTGAAAATGCTCATATTTGGATGTGTACCAACGTAGTCCTGTAGTACATATTTGTATAAGAAAATTAATATCCATACCTTTGTGAGTGTTAAATCTCCGTCTTCTATGGCTTGAAATGGGTACAAAGCTACGACTGTCTTCACGCTATTTGTTTTCATCTAAAAAATAAAACGGAATTAGTTACAAAAATAGAAACAAGTAGGTTTGTAACAGAATCTGTCACTTAATCCGCTTCCACACAACAGTTGTGTTTAACACAGCATTAATTCTTAAAACATTTACATGCTAAATTTGGCTAGTTTCACTTATTTTATTTCGAAAATTCAATAATTATTACTTATCGTTTGCAAAAATTAATTTATATTTCCAAGAATAAATATGTAATATTCCTCGCTTTTAAATAGAATGAAAATATTTCATATTAACATACAAAGAATCTCGTAGTGAGTTTCTGTTATTTGACGTCATTTCAAACTGATCGATGTCGCAAAAATAAATTTATTTTAATTTATTGTCTAAAAGAATTAAAGTTTCTCAAGCGATTGTTGTGAATAGTAATGGTGATTTAATTCTAATAAAAATGGCTTCCTATATGCTTTTTAAATGAGCATTAAATTTAGCAGTTTTTTAAATAATTGAAGTACTTCGAATTCTTTTCTGAAATTTTCAATGTATTCTAATTTCGATGCGCTGAATTTTTTGACGTATCACACTTGTCCGTAGCATTTGTAGTTTGGGATATGAAAGTGGGTGACGGACAGACAGACGGACTGAACGATTATAATACCTTCCACTTTTTACGTTATAAACGTAGTGTGGAAGCTAATATAGAAACGAAAGAAGACATCTTGGTACATAGTGTTAGATTAAATTTTTTTTTTGACAAAACCACGATAGATCTTTTATTATACTGAGGTACTGCCCCTGACTGAGGAAAAATAAATCATAGTAATATAATGTTATCGAAGATATTAAAAAACCCGTATCCACCAAAATGTACCACAAGGTGAAATCCAAGTTGCTTCGGATTATATGCTACAATATTTGTTATAATTTAGATGACTGGTAGTAATCATAGATATCATAGACTGACTGGCCCGCTTAAATAACCATTCTAGATGGCGCTGATTTATTACTACATTACTACCATAGATATCATAATTAAAGTATTAGATTGGCTGATCACGTGACCTCCAATGCTAACGACGGGATGTGCATGGAGGCCAAATAGGTGGGCATAATTGCCAATGTTGCTGCCACTTTTAGGAGAAAAATACTACGAAAAAATACCATTTAATTCTAAAATTACAAAAAAATACTAGAAAGGATTTAAAGTCACTAAAAAGATACCAAAATGCAGCTCGTATTTTTACGATATTTTTTTGTAATTTTAGAATTATTCTAAAATACTAATATACTCTTTAAACTTTATAACTAAACTTTTAACTTAATTTTAGAATTTATTTTAGAATTATTCTAAAATTACAAAAAATATCGTAAAAAATACTAGCTGCATTTTGGAATATTTTTAGTGACTTTAAATCCGTTCTAGTATTTTTTTTTTTGTAATTTTATAAATAAATGGTAATTTTTCGTAGTATTTTTCTCCTTAAAGTGGCAGCAACACTGGCCATTATGCCCACCTATTTGGCCTCCATGCGCGTCCCGTCGTTAGCATTGGAGGTCACATGATCAGCCAATTTAATACTTTAATTATGATATCTATGGTAGTAATGTAGGAATAAATCAGCGCCATCTAGAATGGTTATTTAAGCGGGTCAGTCAGTCCCATAGAGCTAATGCATTAGTTTTGAAATCACAACTTTTACAAAAAGAATTGCTTTGTCATGTTATCCCATTTTCACCAGGAATGGGAATCACCATAACATCAATTTAAAACAAAATCGAAAAGAAAATCCGGTTATTTAATTATTAATTGATAAAGTTTTAAAATAGTATCGCCATCGTCTGAATATTTTTGGCATTTTAAAACTTCCAAAATATATAACTAAATAACATTTTCGTTTCAAATTTGTTTCATTTCGATATTATGTTGATTACCATACCTGGGGAAAAAGGGCTAACATGGCAAAGCAATACTTCTGTGGAAGTTGTGATTCCAAAACTAATGCATTAGCTCTATGGGACTGACAATCCCTCGGTTGCGTGTGCATGTGTGGTAGTACTACTCTCCCTCAATGTTTAAAAAGTAGTAATTATATTTTAAGCTAAAGTTATTTAAAATTAGTAATGTAAACTACTGTAAATATTTGTTCAAATAGTAGGACGCCATGTCAGGACTAAATCGGTTTCGTTTCCATTTGTTTCATTTTAGTTCATCGTAACACGAATTAATTCATGTGTGATTGCTCTACAAATAGACCAGACTTTTTCGATGTTAATAACAGTTACGAAAAATACACACCCAATAAAAAAACACCGACGACTATAAAAAATTCCTTAACACATTTTTTAACAATTATATAATTAAAGGAGGTATCATACACATCACACTGCATCACTTCGAAAATAGCGCAGACATCATGTTCTTATTTTAAGTTGATCCGGAAAGATCTGAATTCTGAAAATGTTTTGTCAATTTAATGAACTTCTTTGCTATATTTTTATCAGCACTCGAAAATCTGAATATTTCGCTTAACAATTAAAAAAAAAAGAGAATATTTTATGTTTTTTAGAGATTAGTGGAGCACGTAAGAGACTACAAATAAAAGCTACAGTCCCTGGACAAATTATTAGACGCACTGCAAGATGTCATGTAAAATATTAATTACCGGGTGATATTGTACCGTTTTATTATTTTAAATTGATTTGTTTTTTTATTTTTATATTATCCAATCAATTACCGATTTATTTGACATAAATAAAACAGCATTAATTTAGAAAAGCATAAGTTTAAAATTTAAAGAAAAGTAAAATTAATGTTAGTAAAAGTCAATATTTAGTTGAGCCACCTTTAGCCGCTAGCAAAGCTTTAATTTTGCGCGGCATGCTATCAATGCAAGACTGTACTGTCTCCTGCATTTGAGGATGATGATTCCACTCATAAATAATCTTATAATAAATAATTAATATAAATTAATCTTAATCATAATTATCTTAAAATAAATACAAATATGTACACTCTTAAAACAAACGAGCGGTTTTAACTCAGTCTGAGTTAATTTCACTTTTCGTGGAAATGCACTCCCATAGAGGTTTCCTCTTGGGTGGTAAGAATAAGAACATTACGTCTACACTCTAACGAGCGTTACTCGGTCTGAGTTAATTTCCACTCCTTTTCGGTGCCGAAAATGCACCCATATAGGAGTGGATTTCACTCTTTTGTTTTAAGAGTGTAGTCTACAACAATTCTTTTAAATAAAAATCAATAATATTGCAGTTTAAATATACCATTATTGCTTAAAAACTCTTAAGAAACATAAAATTACTAAAAAATACATTGCGTCTAATAATTTGTCCAGGGACTGTATATAGTTTCAAACTTAACTTTATTTTTTTTATAATCGGATTCAAAAGCATCTAAAGTCGGTATTGCATGTTTATGTTGTAACCGTCATTATCTGATTAAGACAGATGTTCAGCCCAAAGTAATTATATATTTTACCAGATAGAGGAAAGTAGGGATAACAATTGAACAAAACAAATTCAAACGAAAAAAAGTTACGCGGCAATTCAATCGTATTGAAGGATTTTTTCACTTCAGAAAGTGTCGATAATTATGGCATCCGTAATCAATAATTAAATAACTATAATATAATTTGCCTTCAATTTTATACGTTGTAGTTTTTTACAATTTTAATCCTGTTAAATAAATGCTTAGCAAAATTTTACATCGTATTCTGATTTAAAAAAATTAATTCATAGTACACTGTAAAAACTGTATCTTACAGAAAAGAAAACATATTTACAGCAAAATTCTATTATTTTCTTAAAAACCGTTTTTCTGTAAAATATGCTGTTTAAAGTAAAAACATTTGATTTCTGTTTTTAACCATGTAAGAGTACTAGTCTGCAAACGAACAATCATTTTAACTGTTTGATGCAACTTTGGGTGCCGAACTAGCTTGAAGCATTAAAATTACAAATTATTTGTATGAAATAAAGATTTTCTCTGTCAATTATACAGTATTTTTTCCAACACATCAGCTGACAGATTTTCTGTAAAAACACTTTTTTACAGTGTAGGGGATTGTCCAATGTCCATCCCTTTTAATAGGATCGTAGCACACGTAATAAGAAACAGTGGATGATGCCTAACCAACCGGTAAAAGCACAGGAAAAACTGTTAAGAACTCTTAACCAGTCGATACCATCATTCAATTAAAAACCCCAAGATAGAAATCGATTTCGAAGATCCCGATCGCTGTGAAGTTTCTTTGTTCCTGGTGATCGTAACTATCAGATGATCTAGACTGTTATCGTTCAGATGATCGTGACTGTGATCGGGGACACGGCAGAATTGGTGCGTGAGTAGTCTGGGAGATCTACTGAGAAAAGGATTCGTTTGACGCTTTATAAAAGAATAGGAAGTGGGAAAATCTAATATATCTTCTTCGAAAGTCGTTCTTTTAAAAGGATACAAATGTGGGTTTTAATGCTCTTTGAAATTTATTTACTTTCGCAGATTTATTGTCGTCCAAACGTTTTTTAGGTAACTGTTTTTGTTTGTAAAATTATGTTTTCTACATTTTTAAATAAAATTTATGTGAAAAAAATTTGGAATTACAAATGCATAATTACTTCAGTTGCCTCAAGAAAATAACAATACAAGTTTTTGTCTAATTTCACATTCTTCATACTAATTGTTCTCATATTTTAGGATTTTTCTTTTCGTATTTTTGTAATAGTTAAAAAATTCCCAGTACAAAATTATTTAAGCTTTAATGGGTTAGTTTCGGGCAACACTTTTTAAAAGTAAAGTCGTTAATATTCAAATGGCTGCTTTAGTGTATTTTAAAAGGACTTGTGCCTTCAATAATAATGGATATAACTAACCAATTTATGCAAATTAAAGTAAAAAGTGGTATATATGTTCATTTTATCCCATAATTTTAATAAACTTTAATCATAAAATTTACAAGGTAATATATCAAAATGAAATTTTAGAAAATAAGTCACTGGATAGATATAAGTTTTAATAAATAATATTTTCAATGCTTTAATATTTTGCATGTTTTAAAGTACTTTAAAACATATTTTATGCTTGTCAATGAATTGCGTCAAAACCGAAATTTAAATCTACTCTTAGTCAAAACACGTTTTAGCATAATTACGTCAAACTTATCAAAAGCATTTGAGTACAAATGTTCTCGCGTCAGTTCATTTTTCCATGGGTGATGCGATTAAATAATTAAATTTTCAAGTTATATCTTCGAAGCATCTTACGAGTGATTTGCCAGCAGCTGATAACGTTAGACAACACATTATAAAAGTCACGCTACGAAAAATAAATTTCTTAATAGATTTGTCAAAGACTTCGATTGATGATATCAGGATAATATAAAATCATTGATTATATATCATTGATAAATAAAATAACTTGAATGAGATTGGTGGCTTATGGGAATGTCATTGCGTGCGGAAAGTTAGAGCTGGGGCTAATTTGTGGCGACTTCGCAAGTTTGTGCTTCCTGCTTTTCAGAGCTTGCGTGAAAGCTCTTAACCGATATGATAATACGGGGTTTATACGCATTAAATAGACTGACCTGAATAATAATGCCAAAGAAAGTTATTTTTGAAGTTTTACTGATTTAAAACTGTCAATATACAAGGAATTCTTTGTATGTTATTCATATTTATGATAGCTCATCTTTAAGATAAAATTAACGTGACTAAAAATAGTAATTTTATCGCAGTAGAAGACGTTAAAATAAATGTAATATTTTGGAAATTTAAATACTTTTGATCTAAGGAGAATACATTGATAAAAAATTTCCAATCAGTGAATTTATAAAGCTATAGTAGTAGTATTTAATTACAAAATTAAGGGTATAATTTTCATAAATGTAAGCGTTTACATTCAGACACTATTTAGCATTCATTCTATACATGTTCATTTAAAATATTAATAATTGAATTTTGAAGGATCAATATAATGCAAAAAAGATTTATATACGGACGGGCATTTGTAATTTGTCGAATTTACCTTTCAGTGTTAAACAATGTATTAGGCTCCATTTATATTGAAGTACAATTTTCTATTCAGCTCATATATTTTAATCCATTCTAAACAACATAAAATCCATTAACGATGTGTAAATACCATTAACATCTTCATTTCTAAATTAAAAGTTTCGCTAAAAATTCGTGTTTCGCATTACCTAATTTTTCTACCATAAATTGTTCTAGACAATGGTCTTTATTCGCCTTTTAATTTATTTAGATTAACTGAAGCAGAAAATTTATTTTCGCATGGCAAATTTTCTTGGCAATTTTCGTTAAAGGGTTAAAACAAAAACGTTTTTTTGGTAGATATTGTATAACGCTAAAATGTATCTAAAAAAACAATTAGTTTACGATTTTACTTGTGTTCTTACAAAAAGTTTTAAGAGAATACAAATTTTATAAATTCTACAATAAAGTATGTGTAAGAATCAAGTTAAAAGATTCAAAAGCCACTTATGTCTTTTGTCTGAAGATTATTCCACACACAAAACAATTTTATGACCTGTTCATAAAAGCGTAACAAAAGACACACACAAAAAAATACTTTTCAAAGGGCTCTAACGATGAAATAAGATTAAAAAAACTAACCTAATTAGAAAAGATTTAAATAGCATTTCCTAAGTTCTGTAGAGATATAAAAAAACAATTCATCTACAATTATGTTAATTATTCAATATTACATGCAATTTGATGGGACAACAATAAGCTGATAGACAACAGGGCCTTTTTTACATGATTATTTGGGATTGTAAGGTCAATAACTTGGGATTAAGAAAAGTTATTTTTTTCTCTTTAAGATTGTGAATTATACAATTGTAGTAGGAGTGTGTAACATAAGAAGTGAAGATTATGTCTTAATTTAATCACGCGTCTTTTAGTCACGCGTTTGTTTCCTGAAGGTAATAAGAAAAGCCTGCATTGTTAGAGTTCAAATATATGTTTTAAGTGTATATGTATGTTTTTAGGTAGAAAAGTAAATGTCTCTTCCAAAAGAGAAAATTGCTTATCCTAATTAGTTCTAATTTTTAATTATTGTGGATTAAAAAATATTTTTTAAATGCATGTGTTTACTGATCGTTTGGAAAGTGTTCTGTCTATTTTCTAGTTTTAAACGCAGACTGTAAGCTCAATAACTTTTAGTTTCACAGATGAATTTTTAGATTTTAGTTTTTCATAATATTTTAAGATTAGTATTTTTGCTGGAGTTAACAATCTTGTTCATTTTTGTCCTTAAATTAATGAAAATAACTGTTTATTAGGGAAAATAACACATTAAGACACAAATATAAGTATTTTTCAAAACACAAATCGATTTTAAAGTTTTGATTGGTTCTTTAACTGTTATTTTAATCTGCCTAAGGACAAATTAAATCTCCTCGTCACACTAGCACTTGTAATAAATTTGTTTTGTAGAAGTTATTGAATGGATACAAAGTAATAGTGTTAATTTCTTACGTAAATTGCCTTCTCGTTCATTGGTTTTTACAACTTTTTGCATTTCTGCGTTTTTATTAAAAATTTTGCCACCTGAATAAAAACAAGTAGGTTTGTTACAGAATCTGTCACTTAAACCGCTTCCACACAATATTTGTGCTCAACAAAAAAAAAACGCACTATTTATACACCTCAGAAAGAAATTCGCCAAACAAGGCCTTTAGCTAATAATTCATTTCTAATTCAAACTTTTAAACACCAAAATTAACTATTTTCATTAATCTTCTTTCGCAGATTAATAATTACACATTATCGTTTGCTAAATTTGTTTGAAATTCGAAGAATAATGATGATATATTTTTAATAAATCTTTTTGTCGCCACAATTTTCCATGTTCATTAACTTTCTTTCGAAAAAGAGAAGAATAAATAAATTTTGCATATTTTTTTATTCAAAGTTAGAATTCGCTATGCATCTTTCTTCATACATATATAATGAACCATCAAAAGAACTCTATTGTGATATTACAACAATCCAAACTGATTCATATCACTTAAATAAATATTTTTCAAGTGTTTTATTTTAAATAAAGTTTCTCGTACGTTTAACGAAATGGCAACAGTGAAAATATTGAATGAAAATGGAATTTTCATGTTATTTCAATCTAGATTAAATTTTTAGTTATTTAAATTTTAAATATACTTCTAATTCAAATTTTTTAATGAAATTTGGGATGTAACCTAGCCTGATTTTTTGCTTCAAAATGACGTATACCATTTGTTTGTGAGACTTGCGGTTCGTTCTGTGGAAGTGGGTGACATACAGACGGACAGACTAAACGATTATAATACCTTCCACTTTTACGTTATAAACGTAGTGTGGAAGCTAAAAAAACTAATCATTAAAATGTATTAAGGAAATTACTTTTGTAGTTAGAAAATTAAGGAACAAAAACTAAATGTAACCTATTTAAACTGCATTTATAAACAATAGAAGATTGATAGTAAAGTTTTTTCTTTATTAAGTTACCTTAGATGCAATTTCATCAACCGATTAATCACAGTTCATCGACTAAATTATCCAACAATCCGTTGATAACGAATTATCCAAGACGAAGTAACAAGGAAAATCGTTATTTACAATCGTAATTTAAATAATTAAAAGTTGTATAAATGAATCGAAGTAGATTAAGCGAATCAAGAGATTAAGCACATTAAAAAAAGTAAACCGTTACTAATTAAAAAAGATATAATAAAGGAGGAAACTATTCTTATTAATCAAAGCGTAAATTTAGTAAACGTTTGAAGGAATCTAGATAGATTTCAAATGCGTGATATTTTTTTAAGTTGAACATTAACTAAATGTACAAATGAAGAAACCTTATATCGCCGGTCTAATAACTAAATACCATACTAATGTGCAAAATCACAGTGATTAAACATTCTTTCTCTTGTCCAGCCATCCTGGCAAAATTGCAGCCCATCACCAACTCGCCCTACGAAGACCTTTATGAGGACCACTGTCTGCAGATCGCTGAAGCAGTCTATGAGACCTATGGTCCCATATAATCTTAATCCATGGACACGACCATCATCGTCATCACAGTGATTGAAAACCAGAAACGGTTAAAGCCACCGCTTTTTAAAAACCGCCAATTCCTAGAATGTGGCACATTTGTGTTTTTATAGGACGCCGATATATTGAAATCACTGGTGGGCAACCAAATATCACTGAAAAATTATATAGGATAGTTCTTTGCGTAAAAGAAAAAGATTACTTACTTCTATACAGCCAGCAATTTAAATTACAAATATCTCATTGATTCATTATAAAAAGCCTTTTCCACACTCTTAACCACTGAACAAAGAGCTCCTTATCAGAGTTCTAAGGAAGAGGTATGAATTAATCAAGACATTGAGCTTGAAAACAAGCTATACTATCTGATTGCGTCACTTGAAGGCTGTGTTGTCTACGGAGGACCAGCCTTGTCAAAAAGGAAACCTGCTATATCTTGCGCAACCGGTGATTTCTGATCCCGAAGTGGTTTTACGAGCTTTGTTCGGATCGAATCTGGAAATATCGAGGACAAACGAGCTGTTTTTGTAACACCCTTGTGCCTAAAACCTCTGAACCTGTAGAAATGATAATGGAGTTTAATCTTATATTAGTTTGGGATTCGTCTTATATGAATTATGGATTTGTTTTGGGGGTGATGTCATCATGTGGGGATTCCAATAAACTTGTTCTTCACCTAACTGAGAGATTGTGTCCAGTGATAACGTAAACGACAACTCTGAAATCCAGGACCAAATGGGTATTTCTATCATTAAGTTAAGATAAGATATATACCTCAATGGCCTATTGAGGTAAAGAACTCATTAATTTTCTTCAAGGATACACTTCTTTAAAGTAAATTTTTTTTTATAAAGACTGAAAAGTGTTTACAAAAAAAAATTGGGATTCAGAGATGGTTATAATAGAATTATAGCAATTTGAAGATTAAAAAACAAGTTCTTAGCTCAAAAATTCTGAGAACTTTTTTTTATGTAACTCATAAAATGAAAAAGGTAGAACAATTGTGAAAGGCCATTTAATTTAGTTTTATGGTTTAACAAAGTAAAAGTTTAAAATAAATAATTCAAAATTTCAAAGCCAGTTTCATGTAATTTATTTTATTATTTTTGAAAATAACAGGATAAATTGAAAATAAAAGGTTTTGAATTCCAAATTTGATTCCCCTATAATTGGTAAATAGTAATTTATCTAATTATCCAACAAGTTTTAATTCTTACATTTTTATTTTATCTCTCAATTTCCTTCAAATACCTAAACATATCAAAACATTCTTCATGGTTTTAGTACCGGATACGATTCCATTTGTAAATCTTATATGAATTAACTTTTATTCACTATAAATAAGTTTCTAAACGATTATTAATGTAAAACATGATTTTGAAATAATCTGTGCTAGTTGTGAAACAATTTTTTCGAATCTGCAAAGATTCCTCCTGGGCAAGTTCATTGCCCATCTATTTTGAAATATGTCCACGCAATTTAATAAAACTTGTGCAACCGAAAGATGGCATATTCTAAAGAACAACTCCATAACGGTTTCTATTAAAATAAATATCAGAAAAGTTCATATTTTCAAAATATTAGGTTGGGAAGTAATTTTTTATTTCCATATTCGTTTAGGATTTATAATGTGTTTTAATATCTCATGATCCATAGTGTTGTGACCATAGAAATAAATTAACAAACCATGTAATACGTATTTTAATTAAAAATATTGTTTTTGAAATTATCATTATGAAAAGTAATCGTATTTTCTTGTAAAATTTGAAATCTTGAATCATTTATTTTGATCTTTTCTTTCTCTATACTTTTAGACAATGTAGATGGACAAGAAGGAATTACTAATTGGATTCACATTTATATATTGAAATATCTACGAAAATATAGTAAGGCATATATTTTTAATTTACCTGTTAAAATAAATCATTATGGAAACAAAATGGAAATTAGTTTTCAGCAATTTTTAATAAATGTAGTTAAATTCTTCATTCGCAATAATTGTTTTCTATTCACAATGACGTTGATGCATTTTAATGCTACTATGGTATAGGAACACTTAACTTATTTATAATTTAACTTAAGTAATTCCATTTTTAAATAATAATTTTAACTAGTGCAATAACTTTATTTCTTACCATACAATTAAAATAACAATTGAACAAACCATATTATGTAACTTTTTATAAGAAAGCTGCAATTATAGCTTTAACTAAAACCTAAAAACTTAAAATCTTTAAAAACCAAAAAATTACTTAAACCTACTTTTGCATAGAAGTAAAAGATCCCTAATTAAAAGAGTAATGTATCAAATACGATATTAATCATGAATTGGCGAATATCCTATTTATCTTTTTGTTTTCATTGTATAAAGTTATTTAAATTTTTATATTTCTCACACACATGAATGAATGAAACTATTGAAGGAAAAATCAATCAGGCCTTTAAAATGTTATTTCAATAGTTTTATTTTTGTAAAGGTATTGATATGCTTTCCAACAATGGGTAATCAATCATTATATGATTTGGTACAAAGGAATTCTATCTCTTTAAAATGTTTATATTGTTATCTTTTATTTGATGAGTTAAACTTAAATTTTTTTTGTATCAATGACATATTTAGTTTTTGTATATTGTAAAAAAAATAATCGGGATATTGTAAAAGAACTAAAATCTCTCTTTCTAAATGTTTATAAAAATTTCTTTTTACCGTGGTATATTAAAAAAAGTTATACTAAGAAAAAATACTAAGAAACTATACTAAGAAAAATATACTAAGAATTTAAATTAGTTTTTTTTAATGCTAAAGAAATTCTAAGTAATTCAATTTTTAAAGTAATTAATTTTTTAAGTAATTGATTAAATAATTTTTTTAAGCTTCTTAAATTGCACTAGACCAAATACCGCAAGTTAGGTTAGTAGTTTAAAATTTTATTATAGATTTCTAAATTTTTCCTAATTTTGTATCCAGAAAATGTAATGCTGTCTAAACATTTTATTTGGTTAAAAGTTACATTCCACAAACGCAACTGGGTAATTGTAGACGAAATCGGGCTATACATTTGAAATTCATAACATAAACTCTTTAGGTGTAAGTAACCCAGACAGTTAGCTCAAATCTAAGGTTAACCTGTTTGTTTTCGTTCTAGAATTATCTAGATGAAGTGAGATAGAATTTATAAATTTCTCAGCATGTATTTTTTATGTGTTTTGATATTTAAAGATGGCTACAATTACACACACACACAGCCTTTTTTTTACATAGTTGTTATTCTAAATGTTTCTTACGAAAAAGTATCGAAATTGTGGTATCACGTATGAGTTTTTTTTTAAATCTACTTTTTTTTTGTAAAGACCGTTGAAAAAAATTATACATAAGAACCTTTTACAAATACCATGCAAGAGGCCATGCTTGGAAGGTTCATAGGGGAAACTGGGATTAAATAAATATTTTTATATATATTTTTGGGGGGTTAGTAGTTTTTTAGCAATAAAAAAATGGTATTTTGACAGCAAAAAGTAAGCTACTTTTATTTATTATGAAGAATTCAAAACTGGTTCAGAAACAGAAACATTTGAAAATACAGATAATTAGAAAACTAACGATAAATTATTTTGTAATTGACCAAAAGCGCTGGTCAATTTTTAAATAAGTATGGATGAAATGCGAATTCCCAAATTTATATTTTTAGCTGCAAAGCTCTGCTTTGTTGGTTTTTAAAAAACTATATGTACTTATTTATATGATAATAAGCGAAAATAAGCAATAGACTTTTTTATAGAACTATCTTTAAATAAATTTAATAATGAAAACTAATCCATCACAAGGAAATTAGAGATCCAAACTGTTTTTTAAAAGATATATAATATGACATGTAACTTTTAGCTTCAAACTATATGACACCAAAATGGTTCAGAGATACCAACTAACTATAAATTAACTGAAGTTAGAAAAAAAGAAACAAGTTTCATTCGATATGCAAATAAATATTCTTTAATTGACTCTAGATAGTTCAACAATAATATTTTCAAAAACAAAGGGGAAAAATCGTTGTTACTTTTGTCCCAAGTTATCTCACCTTTCTTGAAAAGAAAGGTAGGTGGCATAAATTGAAATTAATTCAGTTCCAGAATATTTAAAATTCCTATCATGTACCTTTTTGTAATCCAGACAGTACACCCAACTGAAAAGTTTATGATCTTTTCTTGTCCCAGAAAAAAATAGATGAAGGGTAGGGTTTAGATTCAGCTACTTCACGTGTTTAGATATTTTTTAACGTTGCGTAATTCAACTCTTTCAGCAGTTTTGTTTCGGCCCAAAAGCAGTAAGCAACTTTGCAATTCGAATCTCCCATAGAGCCATTCAGGTCCACCCAAGAAAAGCCGTTTTTTGTGTTCCACTGGAGAAGCAATTACGTTTTCTTGTTTGTTATTTTCTGTTTTCTTATTTATTTGTTTGTTTTCCGTCTTTCTTGCAAGAGGTCTTCGAGTGGAAGTCATGGTAGGTGACGTCTCGAGTACTTTCACTGGCGGAACAAAGGCCCAAGTGGAAGATTTGTTCCTCCATCTGACCCGAATCTGTCTTTCGGAATTACTTAGCTGTGGCAGATTTTTTTGGATAAAACTAAAATGGACTCGAAAATGAATAGCTTTGTGTTTCGTGACTTATCCCATTATGGGAAGCTGCGTTAGTCGTTAATTGTTCGTTGAAAAGCGTCTTCAGCACGACACAAAGCGAAAACAACTGAAAGCTTTTAATGTTCTAAAATATGGCATTGAGTGTTTTTTACGTTAAGAGATAAACAAACGAAAAACAATTATGAAGAAAACATATCTAAAGACAAAAAATGTTGATGACATATGCATTATAATTTAAAATTGATTGTTAATAATGATGTTAAAGTGTCGTTTTCCCAAACTGAATTATCCATCGTATGTGTGCCCGTTATCATTTATTGCATAAAAAGTAAATGAAAAAAATAGAAATCAAGAAAATTGTTAATTTTCTATTAAAATTCAAAAGCGGTATTCATTGTAGCTAAATCAAGAGTACTGATTATTTTATTTTCAAAAGTTCCAACAATATAGATATGATGCTCTTCATCCAATAAACTAAAAAAAACTGTTTATTTAATAAGTTATTATCAGTTTAAAAAAAAGTTAATTGATAGAAGAAGCTGTGCTAATTGATACAATATTTACATGATTATGACACATGTAAGAGAAGTTATTTTAGGCTTTTTCTAGAAAGCAATTTTAATTTCATTTATAGTAAAACTAACCTATGAAAAGTATTGTGAGATTTCAACTTATATTTAAGGGAAATGCAAATTAAATAATATAGAATGTTATGGTAAAACTTATGTGGGAAAATTTCAAGGTGGTACTTAGTAAGTTTTAAAAACTAGCTGTAGAATAATTTTCAAAAAAAAAATGTAAAGAATCCTAACAATTCAGTTTGTAACGTATATTATATTAACCTTAATATTTTGTTTTTATCATTCACATTTTATTTAAGGTTTTCATTAAATTTTTCTAAATTGAATATTTTTTATTCGCTTGAATTTAAAGTCGTTTTATAAAAATGGCGTAACAGTTACAATACATAAGTATGTATTTAAAGTAAATGAATTAATTAAATTTTTATTAAAAACCATATTGGTTATTAAAAATCCTACAAACTAATAATCGAGAATTGCTACTGTATTATTTAGTTGTATTTTATTATTATAGTTTTTTCTTGTGTATTATTTTCATCGTAAGATTTTTTATATATGACCTGATAATGTATACATTTTAAATGTATTGATTTTTTTTATCACACATCCATAGTCCTTCCAATAAAAAAACAATATACAAATCAAACGAGTTCAATCGAATCTATATTAAATCTTTCACTTTTAATATATTTTCTTTATTCGCTAGGAACAATTTATTCTAATAATTATAGGTATGCAATCAATAAGTTATTAACGATTCGATTAGAAACTACAAATACTCTCTTGCTGACGTAATATTTCACTAATTTATACGAATTCGGTATGAAAATAGTAAAACAATGCCAAATTAATCATTAATGGAGTTTTATTTATGAGATCATTCAATATCTATTTTCTCATTACCAATTCATATCACGAATTCTATGCATCGATCTTTCCTTGTAATACGTAAGTCGAGGATAAACTAGTGGGCAATTCCCGAACCTTTTTATTGTAATTTTTTTATCTATATAATACTTTATGATTTTGTAATTATAAATCAATAACTCCTATAAGTTGAAAAAATAATTTTAGTGTTTAAATTGTATAAGCTTATAACCATTTTTCTTCGATTTCAGTGTTCAGTAACAATGAACAAAAGCGATATTTTATTTTATAAATTACTATATCTATTTTGTCGCTTGACCTCGGAGTGGGTAATTTGTACTGCGGAGATCCGTTGTTCTTTATTGCAATTTCTAAAGAGCTTGTTTTGGACAAAGGTATTTTTTACGATGTTTACCATCATTGTATTTTTTATAAGTAGAAATATGTATCTTGTATTCTATGAAAAACGCATGTTAACCACAAAAAATACGAAAGATTACTTTTTATGATTCAATACGTTATTTTCAAATATTTTTTTTAATAAGCATAGTAAAAAGAAAGATGTCCGTTGTTACTGTTCGATAAATGCACTAGGAATAGTAAACTTTAGTTTACGATTGCCTGACATAACTCCTCACAAAATAAACTTATTTAGAGCTTTTATTTGTCTTTTTATAATCATTCGCATCACAGACTTAAATTACAAGAATAAAATTATTCCAGTGCAAAGTGAATTAATTTGATGTACATAACATTGAAATATTTTTAGTTGGATTTCTTTGCTTTTTTTTACTTTAACTAGTAATTTATTTGCATGCACAGTCGATTCGTAAAATAATAATAAAAATAAACCCATCTGTTTTTTCATTAATTCTGCCACTTTAATGATCTAAATATATAAAATCATAAATTTAATTATCAAGTTCTAAATTTCACTTATTTTTATTTTTTGAAATTATTTTTTTAATAAATATATTTTTTTCCTACTGAATCTTCTGTAGTTTCCAAACAAAGACCATACTATTTAACTGTGTTAAAAAAAACTGCTTTGCAAGTACACTAATAACGTTAATCAAACATAACAAACAACAAAGCCCTTTAAGAACGAGCTATCACGATCGTGTAGGTATAAAAGAGAATGTTCAAGCTTTTCAAAAATATCGATACCGAAGCAGCCGACTTGTACCATTCGTTATTTGTATAAAAAATGACTGTTTTTAAGGAGTTGCTGGCATTGATGCTGTTTAAGGCATTTTATCGATAAAACTCTAAAATTTAGTCTTATAAACTTAAATCAGCGCCATCTCATAGCCGGTCTTAAAGGTTTAGAGCGAAAATTACAAAAACTTAAGTTACTGGAAGATAAATTAGTAATAGCTGATCCGTAATGGATGTATATTTATATTAGATTTCCAAATTAAAAAACTGAGTTGATGGTTTCTATAAAAATAAGATATTTTTAATCCCACATATTATGTATATTGGGGTAATTAAATTTAAGTATGGGGTATATTAAGCACAATCAATATAATGGACAATAAATTTATATTAAAACACAATATATTTGTATTATGATACAATATACTAGAAATCAGTCTCATAAAAAATCGAAGGGATCTTTAGAATATCCGTATTTGAATTTTTTCATGAGTATTCATATTTTCCAAATAATACAATAATGTGATTATCGTAGTAAGGACTTATTAGATTGCTTTGAGTACCTAAGTAAAGTCATTTTTCAAAAGTTACCCAATATTAGTAACATTTTACTGATCCCGACAAAAGGTATTCTACATATCCAAATAAAAAATTTATCATTTATGTTTCTAAAATTTGTTTTGATACATTTTATTCGAATGCATTAAAGTTTCAAGATGCTTTATTTTACCTTATAATTTAAGTTTAATAGTTCTAGTCAATTCATTGGTCGGAGATTAGTTTATTTTTGATACGTAAGAAGGAACGGAGCTTACATTGAAGCCCATGTTAAAATGGTCATTTTTATGTATCTTTTTCTCAGGAACTACTTGTTGGATAGATTCAAAATTTTGCACAGTTAAAGTTCAAACCCTTTTACACAGATAGACATATGCTTTTATAAATATTTTTTTTTTTAATTTATGGTGTTTCGAAAACTAGTCATCACATTTTTATAAAAAATCATTGAAATTATTTGTTTTTAAAAAAAGTAAATTGATATTTCTCTTCTTTTTCTTCTGTGTAAAAGTACTTAATGTTTATGCAGCAAAAAAAAATATCCAAGCAAAATATTCAGTAGTTACTGAGAAAATGGTACATTTGTCCTAAAATATGCATTTTGAGAAAATAGTTTTTAAAGTATAAATTTTAACAATCTTTTATGTGGAAAGCATTTTTTAAAAATTAATTTAAAATACTTCTAAGTGACATATTGCTTGCCAAATTATGCCCTTTAAAAGGTAACATTTGAAATATTATCCCATTCTAAAAATCGCAATGTGTTTTTTGATCAATTTTCGAGTCTGGTCCCCCCTAATCTAAATGCCAAAGATGATATGTTTTCAAATTCGATACATATTCTGAATCTATAAAAAAAATACTATGCAATTTTGGCGCTACCTAACATATAACTATAAGGTAAGTGAGAAGAACGTAGATAGGTGATATATAATCAACCCATTTTTAAATAGGAAACGAACAGTTAAGTAAAATTAATAACTTGATACAAAAGGTGTCTATTAAGATTTTAGACACACTTGGCAAGAAGAAAAACCCATATCTTCCACACACCATTCAGTGGTCAATACTTAAAATAAAAATAATTAAATTTTTATAGCAGCACTACATTTGGTGAAAGACGGGAGATTATAGCGGTACAAAATTTATTTATTCTCGACTACGACAAAACTTAATACAAATCTGAATCTCTGGAACCCAGTTTCGTTTCCAGATTTTTTATTGACACAAAATAAAACGAAATTTTTTATTTCAAAATCACACGATGACAAACTGTTGGAAGACGAAAGAAAAGTTTGTTTAAATATCTATTGATGATAAACGAATCGGCTTTGGATATTAAAAAATATATAATTTTGGGGGCAATTTCAATTTGCTTATGATAGATGAATCCACTTACTTTTTGGCGGTTTTGCACCAAAAACCTTTTATCCCCTTTAGTATCCTTCATACGGAAGATGGTAATGTAAACACTGTTGATTTAACACACTTCAACCCTACGCACACCATCCAAGTAGCTGAAGCGTAGGAAGACTGTGCGTTGTCGAAAAGACCTACATACTTCCCAATAACATACGACAGGTTATTTTCTAAGCAGGTAGGGTTGCCGAACACTGCTGTTGTCTTGAAAATTGGGATATTGAAGACGTATTCATTTGGTGTTTGTCACTTGTGGCTATAGTTTAGATATTGGATTTAAATTATTAAATTTTTTTTCGCAAACCTTCTTTTTAATAGGATTACCTTACGAGAAAATGAAATTCCTTTTAATTTTATTTTATCCTAATATATGTTTTTATCATCTTAAAGCTATGGAGAGGAGAGAAAATGTGAAACTCTTAGTTTATTATTATTTTTTTTCATATTAACGCATTAATAAAGAATTTTGACCAAAAAAATTTCAACCAATTTATTTGAAAATTTGAAGGAAATTATTAAAAATTTTGAAGAACTTGGCGATTTAGGGGGACCAAGACGTACTGCATTTCGCAGTGCAATTTAGTTTGCATTATAGTTATAGCTACATTAAGTAACAAATAGTCTCCATTTATGTTTTTTATAGCTTTTTCAAACAAAAACAGCATAAATAAAATGATTTATGTGAAAATTTAATTACTATATATCATAGTAGAAAAGTTAATCACTAAAACAGATCTGGTCAGGCTATGGTGATTGTTTTATGGTTTTACGAACAAATAATATCGACAACTATACTAACACATTGTCATTGTCTTGTAAAAGAAATTTCAAATTTATTTAAAAGAATGAAAGTTATTGGTAGAATACGAAGGTATGTTTTTTTAATATAATTAACAATACTGGTACTAAAATAGTTTATTATTGTATAATAATCTTTTTTCTTGAATTTTTGCTGACCGACGCATGGATTCTTTATTATTTTCTTCTAAATACATATCAAACAGATGTAAATGTATTCCTCTTAATGCAATAATATATACTATTCCTGATATACTTTTAAAACTTCAAAGCAAAACGCACTATAAAATATGTTTTTTATTCTTAAAATGTATTGCTCTCGACTTTATTATATATTATGAAAAAAAAAGTTTGCTATTGCTTAGTACAAGGTTTACAAAAACAGTTGGGAATAGAAAAACCATGTTCTTTAAAAACAATCAGGATATTCCCTATTCATATTATGAATCGGTTGAAGGATATTTGGCGGCAACTTTAATAAGCTTCGAAACAATATTCGCCAACCTCCAAGATTAGTCCAGTCCTTGCCGATTACCATAAGACAACATCAGTTTCTTTTGGTAACCAACCGAAATAGATTTGATCAGGAAACTGTCTTCGGCTGAAAGAACAAGGTCTAAAATTACCCCATACTTTTGATTTACGTACTTATTATTGTTAACAATGTTTGATAATTATCACTGAAGTAGTGTAAAATAAATGTTTTGACATCATCAAGTCAATCTAAGTGGCAAACTTTTTGCAATTCTTAATTCGTGTAGATAAGTGAGAAAGTGACTGAAGACACTTTTGTAAATGAACTAAGATATTTTTTGTTTAGGGGCGTTTAGAATTTTATTTAAATGGTTTCGGTAAAAAAGTGTAAATAGTTATTTTTTTTTTGTAAAACCTGTGTACGCAAAATTATAGACTATTGAAATGTATTTCTGTGGTAAGTATTTGGGTTGCAATTTTCGATAAATAAAATTTGAATTTATTATATTTTACTTTTCATTTCATTTCATCCTAACATATGTTTTTATCATCTTAAATGTGGAGACGAGAGAAAATTTGAAACTCTTAGTTTATTATTTTTTTTCTTAGATTAACGCATTAATAAGGAATTTTGACAAAAAAAACACCTAAATTAGGTGATTTTGTATCAAATCATTTAAAATTGTGATTTTTTTTTAATTTGAACTAAATTATTAGAAAATTTGAAATAAATTATTTAAATTATGTAAAAAAATTATAGAAAGTTTTTATATAAATTAAACTATTTAAAGTCTGTGAATAATTAAAAATGTTTTAATAGATTATTTAAAATTTAAATTCTTAAAATCAAAACTTTTATCTAGGATTTCTAGTATAATTACTTGAACTTTTTCAAAAAAATATTAAACATTGCATTTATGTATAACGTTGTTTCCTATTTTTGTTTCTTCCCTTTATGTCATTTTAGAAATTAAAATTTTGACTAATATGGTCTTGAAAGATTTTTTTTAAATATTCAAAGAATGGATTGAATTTCAGTAACATTTACCAAAAACACAACGACAATTAAAATCAAGAAATCAAGCTGTAAATATAAAAATTAAATTTATAACAAAATCAACAAAAGAATTTATCCATTTAAAGCAATTCTATTCATTTGACAACTAAAATGTCGGAGATAAAAAGCCAAATATAGTTACACAATTTCTTTATTCTTACTTCCCGTTGTCTTTATATAGCAAAATATAAAAAAAATAAAAACTCAAAGTCAACCGACCAGTTTCATAGTCACCCAAAGTGATTACTTTCTTACTGATTTGAGCGAAATTGAAGAGAAAAAAAAGCATGTATCAAACTAACACTTAAATCGAGTTTTAATTTGTTATTGTTTCTGTTTGTCTTTAAATTAACAATTGACTTAATTAACAATTAACTTTAAATTAACAATTTACTAAAAAAACAAATTGAGAACAAATGGAGCAACAGGCATGAACAACAGTGAAAGGTATTCGACTAGAAGTTACATGAAATTGAAAAGTGTTTTTATAATTGTACTTAAAAAAATTAAGAAATTTTTAATTAAATTAAAGAAAGATTAAAGAACTATGTTTTAAAATACAATTGAAGTATGAAGTAGTAATATATCAATGAAGCACAGATGAATTTATTATGGTTACAAACAAAGCAGTTTACATTTTTAAGGATGCAATAGATATTCATACTAGCGAAATTGTACTGATCCATAATGTCGTAAAATGTGTCGTGAATAATTTACGTACCACACATTATTTATAAAATATTAAAATAAAAATCGGAGTGTCTACGTGCACGGGCACCGTACACGCATTACGCCTACGGGTATAGTAACTGCGCAGGACTGAGCCTTATTAGCAGTTTGAGCTTGGTTCTTTACGGACGTCGCAGCTTAGTGGTAGCACAAGCGGTTCGTAATCAAAAGGTCCCGGGTTCATATCACCTCTCTCGGCAGAAGTACAAATGATTTTTTCAAGCTTTTTTTTTATTTCACCCTAGAAGATCACCGTTTTAAAGTTGTCCTGGAAAGTTTACTTGCATTTTTAAAGTTTTTATGAATTATTTAAATTTCTAATTTTTTGAACGCTCATTACAAATGGCTAGAACTGATGTTTTTTTAGAGAAAAACAATTTTTCCCGTTCCCCAAACGAGTGTTTAGGCTTTCAATACGCCCTACAATACTGCTCCATGTTAAATACTGATGATTCTTTTAGAGAAAGCAAAATTGCCGGGGGCCCAAAAAGTGTAATCTCAACTTTCAAGTATAATTCCCGTGCCTGTGCACGCAATGTACACGGTTCCAGTAAGCCCCGCCTTGAGCATGCACAGTTAATACCCGTACACGCAATGCGTGAACGGTGCCCGTGCGCGTAGCCTCTGCCAATAAAAATATTGTGTATCCATTAAATAAAAAAAATTCTAAATCTTTTTTACGCGATAAAATATTTATTTGTAATATTATTTGTCGTTTAAATTGTTTCTTTGTGTGTTAATTTATTACAACGTGAACAAATGTGTTCTAACTTTTTTTATATATTTCACTTAACTTTTTTTTAATATCATCAAAATAGGTTTATCACCAAACTCCAAAAACTTTACAGTAACATTTACATTAGTAAGTTATGAGCATTTCAAATACCAAATATTTTTTTATGGAATTAGCTACAAAATAACGACGTGAACTGCTTGAATGAACTTCCAAAAGACAACGTCACTCTGTAGAAAAGTGACGCATCTTGTATGTTAAATCAATGGGAGAAAAGTCACTGTTCTACATTCAGTGTGAGATGCTTTAGAAAATAATAGAACTTGTCACCTAATTCGAGCGCAGTTTAGACAAAGACGTCAAAGGATGTTTCAAGATATCAGGTATGAATGATTACTATATTTTAGAATGTGATTATTTAGAATTTAGAATGTTCAACACGGAATTATCCAACCTTAAAGAAATACGTCCACAGTAATTTCCGTACATTTTAAAGTAATGTAGTTTAGATTTATTTAAGGGTAATTTTCTTGTCAAGAGAAATTTTAAAATGCAACATCGTAAAAATCGTATTTTTTTCCCCTCTGGTATTGAAGTTTTCCGAAGTTGAAACCTAATCCGATAATAACCCTTTATATCAGTCATTCTCAAAATTTTTTACAAATGGTGTCCCCCTGCTTTCATTGCTTGTAGTATTTTTAATTTTATTGTTACGGAATTTTCACTTGAACCGCATAAAAGAACGCACTTTTAAGTTATTGTACCAATATTTTAAAAATACAAAAATACTAAAACTAAAATTAGAGACTTCATTTAAAAGAGCATAGTCGGTAAAATTCACGTATCCCATGACAAAAAATTAAAGAACAAGAGAAGATAATTGTAACTTAAAATAAATATTTCGTAATTATTGATTAACAAGTATCTTTGCTATCAAATAAGCTTTTAACCACTACTTAATTAAAAAAGCGTTTTTTTTTTGCAGCTTAATATATTTTGTTTCACAGAATCGAAGATTTTTTTTTGTCGACTCTGTTACCATAATTTCATGACAAAAAATGCAAAAAAATGAAGTTTTTTGCTGAAATAAGTACCACCATCGACACTTATTTCTGAAATAGCTGACAATTTTCTCATAATATTTTAGTTTATAGAGGGAAAAGACAAAAGTTTGAAAAATATATTAAGGTGAGTAATATTATTCAATGACTACTATGTTACCGTGTTTTTGTTAAACTGGAGCTTATTTAAGAATAAAGGTATAGTGCTGTTAAAAGACCCTTAAGCATCAGACCCTTAAGCATCTGATTACGATAAACTAAAAACAAATTTTAAGTTAACTAAACTTCATGGCAAAAAGCGATGATAAAGTGTATTTTGTCCACTCTGTTACTATAGAAAAAGAAGCAATTAGACGATAACTCTTTGATGAGCACAGCACACCCAATTCTTAAATACGAACTAATAAGACATGAAAATTTTGATTGTTGCTTGACATATGCGGAATTTCAGATGACATGGCTACTTATTCGTAACTATAAATAATTAAGAATCGCATATTATTGAATATTTGATTAAACAGAAGAATTTTTAATCATATCTTATTTTTTTTTTAACCTTATCTTAGTCTACAATTACGATAACTGCTCTTAATCATATTTCAGATTAGCAGGCATGGATTGTATTATCCGTATACAGCGGAATTATGTAGCTTTTTTTTGTAATATGAAACTTGTTTTAAGCGCGATCGCGTTTGCTGTTCGTCTCAATTTATCTTCGTTTTAACTCTTTCGCTGCCTCGGTTTTTGTTGCCGCGTTACACGTCATAGGCATAGTAGGTAGGTATGTTGGTACATGTATCTTCCAGTTTGTGTACTTGATCAGAGACCCGCTTATAAACCTTCGTCAAGTAAGACACACAGAAATTTTACTGACAAAGAAAGTACGTTGTTTTGTAAAAGGGTGATATTCACATTTAATTGAATTTCTTTTGAGATACCAATTAAAATTTACTACATGGTTATCAGACGCTACGAAGAGTAATACAAAGCTTCAGAAGAATAAATAAAATTGTAGAAATTTTCTGTGAAAAAGGCAGTTTACAATTAACAGAAAAATTATACACTAAAGTTAGAAATTAATTGTTTGTTAAAATGTGTTTACAATAAAACACTGCTTACTCAAATTAAAAACCAGAAAAGCTATCTGTGACGTGACGCTTTCCGTCCGGTTCGTAATGTGGGCTTTCCCGAAGAACAGAACGAATCCTTTCGGAACCTGAAAAGTATAATCGTTTGTGCACGAAAAGGTTTCGTTCTTCGTTTTCGTAACAACCGACACTCCGAACCGGACGGAAAGCGTGACTTCACCGAGACCTTGTCTGGTCTTATAAGTTGAGTCGGCCTTAAATAAAATCGAAATTGATCAATATGGTAAAATAAACATTGGAAAATTGCGTGTTATCCACCTTGTATTAAAAAAATAGATTGTGTGAGTTTCGCATATTATTCATTTGACAAAGGTTTAGATGCCAGAATTTAATTTAACTATTTATTTAAAAAATGCTGATAAAATAATATGTAGTGTTTTTAAATATATTTATCTTAATAAAATGCAAAGGGAGGCATGAAATTATTCATCTACACTGATACCAATACCAAGAATATAAAAACTATACCTGAAAACCTAAGTGCATGATTGTTTGCATTATTGTGTACCGAAAGTTGGGTGTACTCATTTGACAAGTGACATTTTAGCGGAAATATTTTTTTTGAACTTCACAGATGAGAAATCAAAAAGAAGTCAAATTTCGAGGAAAATTATAATTCACTAAAAAAATACTAAAACCTCATTTTTCAGATGGACAAATGATCACACTCTAATTGCAATAGAAAATTTCCTATTCATATCTATGGATTTGACACTAATGTCGTTAAGTTGTGAAATATGTGACTAATTGGTTACGATTCTCCTGAGATAAGAAGTTCAAGGTTAAATACCTTCTCCGTCCTCCCTCCCCATGCTCCCAACTTAATTTAAAATTACAATTATTATGTACAATTAATTTTCAACAAAACTACTACAAAATGTACTTTTAGGTGCTGAATTCGGGGTTATATTTTACTTAGTGGTAAATGATTGCAAAAGTCTTCTATTGGCTTGTAATTTAGAAAATTGTATTCATTATTTTTATATTTATTTTTAAATTGTATGTGTTCTACTTGATATTTGAAAGCTTGCGTGAATATTTGTTATGTACTCTCGTATATATAGATAAAATATACATTCAATTTTAGAAAAAAGTACCGGATTTTAACACTTTCAAGCATACTTTTAGAAGTAATTATTAAAACAAAACCTTAAAAATACGTAATAAAATAATGTCTTACCAGGGTCGGAGTATCGTCTCTTTGTCTCTTAGGTGTCCAAATACGCCCGGCAGCCGGTACATATTTGCACACAAAAGCCAAAATCATCCTGAAAAACTCCGGTTTATCCACCACATGTGACTTTTCCAAATCCATTCATTCATTAAAGCTATAATCTTTTTAATCCAAAATTTGTTTCGCCACTCATCAACTAAAAAAATCTTACAGAACGATTAATTTCTAAGTGTATAATTGGACACTTTCACTCTCACTCAAATATTTTCGGGTGTCGCCTTTAAAACCTCTTTTAATTCTGTATGTCCATTCAAAATATTTGTGGGGTGTCCCCAACTCAAATCCTCCGTACCGAATGAGTAATGCTCAAGTGTTTAGACTGGACTGCATCGGAAGCTGCATACCACAAAATCTTTCATATCCTAAATGAAATTTTTAGCGGTTTCTTAACCCTCTGGAAGCCGCAATCGAGATACCTGGGCGTATGTTAAACTTGGCAGGAATGGAACAGAACTTGTCCAACAACTTTCTCCAACTCGGGTTCAAGGGTGGGGGTTCAGGTTGGGGTGTATTGACATATACTTTTTTTATTCTTCTCTTCATTTTTGAGTTCAAACTTAATCGTACACCCTTTGGTATGTGTTTACAATAGTTGGCGTCACCAATTGAGGACAATGAAGGCGAGTTCGGTATGTCAAAGACGGGACACACGGATGTAAATCAAACGTATTCAAAAGTAGATTTCCGCAAAATCATTCAAATTTAAATGAAATCGAAAATTGGGTTGATAAGTTTTACATATGTAACCCCATGAATTTTTTTTTATGAATTAGTATAGTGGCTTTGTAACGTGAACATTCTGTATGTCTGTCTAAAGGGAAAAGATCCATGGATGCAGGTTTACACTCAATCCTGTTTTGCCTTTGAAATTTGACTTTATTTTCTATTGTTGCTAACCTTTTTTTTTTGCTACACAAGTGCTTATAAGGCCAGGACCTACTATTAGTAGCTGATTCCAAACAATTATATTCTCTTTCAGACAAAAAAAGCGGACAATATATGACAAAGTAATGATTAATTATGTTAATGTTTCATTTAAATTCAACTAATAAAATCATTAAAGGGTTCACTTACATATTCAAAATTTTCCGTTATTTTATTGCATTTCAAAAGAAATTTATAAATTCCGAAAAATTTATAGCAGCGTCCAGAATGATATTCTTGGGCATCTCAAAGGTTACAATATCAAATGTATAAGCACATTAACAAATTACTTATTTCACATCGTAAATTATATATATTTATCCTTTGTAGGAAATTTTCCTTTAAAAAAAAGCGAAATATATTTTTAATAATACATACTCGAGCTAAAAATTTACACTCTGTTAAAAAAAACTATGTATCGTTACCATGACTTTTGGGGGTAACGTTACACCAATTCTGGACCAAGCTGACTGAACCAAATTATGTGGGGAATCTTTCACAGAACTCTGTATATTCCGGTGTAACCACAGAGTCTTAGCGCACGTGCAATCATGAATGTTATGAAAGAAAAGTTTACATAAAAAAAATTGCGGATTGTATCCTGCTGGCATTGAGTAGTCGGTAAAGCGACGCTCTTGTAATCGAAGGATTGCAAGGTTGAGTCTTGCCTTAGGAATAACTGATTGGTTTAAACTACAAAAGAATAACCATAAAATAGCAGTACCGAATTTTCATTTTTTTCACTGTTATGTTTAACGTTATACTATAATAAAAGCAGTTAATTTCCCCCGTAAGTTTATTCATCGTTGATGACTGTTTTTTTAAATTTTTTGTCGTGTAAAGTTACTCATATTTATTGAAATTTTACACTAATTTAGCATAAATTCAGTTTTATGGAGTTACGTTACACCAAACGTTTTACAGAGTACGTCCAAACTTTTCCAAAAGATGTTTTAAAATTAAGGATTATAAATGTTTTAAAATATAGAACCACCAGAAAAAGTTTTTTTTTAATGTATGGATGTATGGTGGGCATGTTTCAGGTCTTGAGTGGCAACAAATATGCTGAATAAAAATAAATAATTTCTCGAGCCTCGTTGGTGAATCAATGTCGCGTGTGGGAACAAAATACCAATCGGTGCAACGAGTGAAGGATAAGAAATTTCTTTTTTTTTTTAATTTAAATTAACAATAGTGGAACTCTGGATCAACACCTCGATAACCAAATACGAAATCCGTTGATCTGAAAATTTAAAAAACTCCCGAATGTGCAAATTATGAAATTTAGAAAATCAAAATCAACAAACCGCAGAAACTTAAATTTTAGAGAATCGCGGAAAAACCCACATCATAACCAACTATTTTACGTGAAATATCTGGTTATGACGTGAAATTGCGAAGATCGGCAACAAGAAAAAAAATCAGTTCTACTTTTTTTATTAGTAATTTCTGGCTATTCATGCTTGAGATTCGGCAAGTTGGGAAAAATAAAAAAAGATTCTTAACTAAATTTTAGCATGTCAGGAATAAATTTTTCTAACTGTTCTGTGTCTGATCCTCGGGTTTATTATTCAGTTAATTGAATCTATTTTTTCTTAAACCCCATATGTCACAATTTTATCAAAATTAAGTTTTTGACGTTAATCAATTCATCTTATCTAAACACTGTGTGTGCATTCACAACATTCTGTGAAGAAACCATGTTAATCCAGTGGTTTACATAGCCATAGGAAGCAACCGGAAAAAAAGCGTTTTTAGGAGAAACCCTTTAAGTCACAGACCTTGTCGAATTGCTACAAGAGGGTGCGAAACACGTATAGTTGCGCTTTTTTTTAGAAACCCCATAAGTCTAATATTGTTTACGATTGTTCTGATCCATATTTTGCTTTCTTTTGGCCTAAAATTGTTTTGAGAAGGATAAACATAATTTTAGCTACACAATACGACTTAGTACTATTTTTCTCGTACTGGAAACGCATGGTTTTTTTTTGCAGAAACCCCATAAGTCCAGCAACTTTAAAATTTATTTTAATTATTTAATAATGCTTTTTAATACTCTTTTAAGTTGTAATGCTGCATTCAGCTCAAAAGATTGTTACTACATTTTTTGTTCAGTAATTTCGATGCAATGTTGCTGTTAAAACAGTTTTTTTTCCATTTCTCGAAAAGTATGGTTCGTAGACTTATGGGGTTTCTTCTGATTAAATTGTTTGTATAATGAAACAGCAACTGTCGTAATTAAATATGTCCCATTTACTTTTAATGGAGGACTATATTTTAAATATGATACCCATTTTAGTATTAAGGGGAGTCGGATGGGTGTTTGGGTCAAAAATGTCGATTTTCTGCTTTTCTGTTTTTTTTTATTCTACATATCTTTAGCTTTAATTTAAGACCAAGATTATCGATTTCTGTTTAGTAGTTTTCCTTTTATAAGCATTTTTGAGAAACTCTGAACATCAGTTCTTATCTAAACCTTAAATTTCTTTTGCGATTCCTGAAATATAAGGTTTTTCAACAGTTAGGAACATTTTTCTCAGGAACTATAAAAGATATCAACATATTTTGTTTTGTTTCCCCATTAATAGATCTTTGATGTAAACTAAAGAATTTTAAATACCTCTCCTCAAAAAACATTATATAACTTTAAATCTGATTTTTTTGTGTGTGTTTTTTAATACATATTTTTTAAAAATTCACTGTAAAAATGTTTTTTATACTTTGAAATATCCTCAGTTCCAATCGAAAAGCTATATGTAAGAAACAAAATGTAAAAAAGTTCATAATGATATCTCATATAGTTCCTGAGAAAAATGTTCCTAAAGTTAGGACATGGGCGAGATAGAACCACCCGACTCCCCTTAATTAATCGTGTATCAGTAATACTATGATTTTTAAAAACATATAACGGTATTGCTTAAACGAAACTGAAACTTATTTCTACAACTGCTTTATTCTCCGTTTTTCGATGACAACAGATAAATTCTCTTCTCCCCCCCCCCCCCCCCCATCCTCTTATAGCTGCTCTGTCCGTCTGCGTTTTAAACCAAACCCACGACCTCACGAGCCGTATAAGTAAACAACTCCTAAAGACTAAAGCTATCTCCTATTCATATTGTAAATAATTTTGCATCCGCCCTTGCTTAAAAATATCACACCAAACTACCAGTTCATGTTTCATGTGTTGACAGTAGTTATCGAATCACGAAACATACATTGGCTGCGTTAAAGCTGTATTTAGGGACTAGAAGAAGACAATCAAACCTACCAGATACCTAAATAAATCCCACCACGCACAGCGACAAAACCCGGTATAAAAAGTTCCAAAGTTTTTAAATATTTGGTTATATTAAGTTTATCTTATAAAACTTGAAAATATCTTATAAATTACTAATATTTTCGTTGTTAAGCTATTAAATACTGTGTTTGACGTTTCAACAAAATCACCGTAGAAGAATTGCACGAACTTGTTTCCATATGTCAATGTCAGTTCGTAAAAATAAAAGTATCCTAATTGCTTTCTTTTTTTTAAGTTGTATACATACAGCTTGCACTTTAAACAATGGTCTTGCTTTAACACCACCCATGGGGTGGTTAGCCTGGGAACGATTCAAATGTAACACCGATTGCGAAAATGATCCTGACAACTGCATTAGGTAACGTATAATATCAAAAGTGTTCAGAGTGCATTAAAAATACAAATATTTTAGTTGTTTCTATTTGAGTTTTTTGAAGTATGAACTTACTTAAATACCTAATATCACATTACAAAATCTATATAATAATAATAATGTAGTTGTTGTGGTGTATTATTTTGTACATATTTTTTACACTTATTTTTTTATAATCTAATATAGTAATTTAATGCCTTCTTAAAATTTTTTTTTTAAAAAATCGTTTTCCCGATTTAAAATGAATTTATTCGCCAAATGATGCAAAAAGCTGTCAAATTTGAAACTTATTTCTAGCTTAAAAAATGTATTGACCGGAGGAGAGGAATTTTGTTTTCAATTCTACTTTCAAAACATTTACAGTTCAAACTATCAATGAGTCTTTCAAAAGTGATCATCCTATCTGTTATGTAGCCCAAAAATTTCCTATACTTAATATTCATCCTTGTTTATAACATTAACTTATGCTTTAATGCTGTTATGCTTAATTAAGGGCAATTTAATTTATAATTTTTGTATTAGTATTTTTGCTTTTTTGCTGTCAGGATTATGGCTTTTCAGAATTTTGGCTGCCAGGATTCTGGCTTATTAGGTTTTTGTGCTGGGATTATGTCTCAGACCTATGACATGTAAACATTGCAAATTCTTAATCAAACTAAAAAAAGAAATGAAGATTGAAAGGTTGTCTATCAAATTTTAGTCTATATTATTATTATTTTTTCCTTTATTTTCTGGTTTTACTTTGCTAATTTTGGTAAATAATAAGTTGACGGTGCTTCTGTCGCCAAGGGATTTGGCCTAAAAAACAACAACAACTTGGCGAAACTCGCGTGTTTCCCCATTGCCAGATTCTTTTACGCTGATGCAGTAACCCTAGTTACTTTCGAAAAAATAAACCAGACTCGGGATTTTGGTTTGCTTTGGGCAACACAAAACAAACTTTATTCTACACAATGGGCTAGTACTTGCAATCCAGTTTAGTTTTGTTTGAAAATTTTCGCACTAGAGCTACACGAGTGGGATTCCAGTTTAATATCGTTTGAAAAATCGTCGCACTAAGGCTACAGGAATGGTTATCCAGTACGCACGCGTTTGGGCTACGGGCAATTTAGTTTAGTTTAAATTATCGTCGCACTAGAGCTACAAGAGTAAGTGGAAATCCAGTACGCACGTGTTCGGGGCTCCGGGCAATGTTTTTTTCTCTAAAAAAAATCAGTATCCTACATGGGGCAGTACTGTAGGGCCCATTGAAAGCCTAAACACTCGTTTGGGGCCCCGGGCAATTTTGTTTTCTCTAAAAAACATCAGTATCCTACATGGGGCAGTACTGTAGGGCCCATTGAAAGCCTAAACACTCGTTTGGAGCCCCGGGCAATTTTGTTTTCTCTAAAAAAAACATCAGTATCCTACATGGGGCAGTACTGTAGGGCCCATTGAAAGCCTAAACACTCGTTTGGGGCCCCGGGCAATTTTTAATTTACAAAGTAAATCAAAAATAAATTTATTTAGTTTTGCAAAAAATTCCGAATTTAAATAAACACCATCCATAATAATCGGATGTTCAAAAGCCAAACGAAAACGAAACCTCACGAAATGACGATAGAACAAAAAGTAAATTATAGAATACAAATAAATCTCACGCGCATATCATCCGCGCAACCTAAATTCCGCGCAAATATCACCAGCGCCAGCGATTGGACAATAATTAATTTAGAACAAAAAATCCCACGCGCCTAACATCCGCTCAAGTATAACCAGCGCCACCTAGCCACAACAAAGATTCCACAACGTATTTCACCAGAAAATGCCGCATCACCAAAAAAAATGTTTTATCGCTCCCAACAAAAGCGCCAAATCCCTTGGCGACAGAAGCACCGTCAACTTAAAATTAACCGCTAATTTTTTTGTGTATCATTTGCTTTCCTTTGTTATGTATACCTGTAATTTTACACAAAATATTTCTTTAAATTTTTTACTGTACAATCAAGACAATTATGTCAGTTTGTATTCAAACCCAGGCTCCTAGGATCATCTCAAGGTCTGAAGGCTGATATCTTAAAATTAAACTAAGCCCTTGGTACCGTTTGGGGGCAAAAGCAAATTTGAATATAAAAGTATTTCAAATTATTTTATTCAAATATTTATAGAATGTGTTTTCTTTTTATAAGTGAAAAACTTTTTATGAGAATGGCTGATGTTTTAATCAAAGAAGGCTACAGGGATGCTGGCTATTTATACGTGAATCTAGATGATTGCTGGATGGCTCGAAGAAGGGACCAAAAGGGAAACTTAGTTGCTGATCCGGAAAGGTTTCCTCATGGAATAAAGTTCCTTGCTGACTATGTAAGCTATTTTTCAAATACAGTCAAACCTCGTTAAGATGAACTTGCTTAACACGAAATTTCACTTAAGAAGAACTGAAAGCATTTCCCCGGCTTATAAAGCTTTGAGCTAATGCTAAAAAAATCTCTTAACACGAAATTGCTTTAGGCGAAATCCCACTTAACCCGAACAAAAAATATTCATAAGTTGATTTTTTTTTTTAGTAATTCCAAAGTTGTGAGTAGCAAATGAAACAAAACATTAAAAAAAAAGGCAGCGAAGATTATAATAATAAGTTGTCTTCTACTTCAGACAAAATCATAAGATCTCCCATGATTTGTCAGTTTTAACCCAATGAATGAGGTGGCTAGTGTAGGATGATCCATTACATTATGAAAAGCGGATGCGTTCCTTCCTCTTTAGAGGTCAAAGCTAATAAGGAACATATGAAATTAGAAGTGGTTCGCATTTAAAGTTATTGATTTTCATTCAAAATGAATTGAAAGTAGCAGTCTATTTCTTTAGAGACAAATTTAAATGTTATTGTAGACAAATGTTAAAAAAAAGCTGAAATTGCATCTAAATATGGTGTAGCTGAAAGCACCATTTAAATGATTTTAAAAATCTGGATAAAATTGAAGCGGCTATACTGTAAACCAATTTGAACTTGCAAAAAAAAAGAATGCGAACTGAAAAACATGAAGACATAAAAATCGGATTATTTAGAATCGTATTAAAATTAGACTAATTTTTAGATGTTATTTTTTAAAAACTATTCATTGGTTCAATGTGAAAAAAATTCCCTTTGGTTAACGTAAAATTTGGTTAACATGAAATGTTTCGGTGCTCCCTTTGAGTTCGTGTTAATGGGGTTCGACTGTAGGTGGCTAAGTAAATTACTATTTTAAATTCATCATACAGTGGTTGCCTTTTTAAGCATCTCTAATGTGACCAGATTTTCAAAATAAAAATCGGGACTTTCCATCATTACCTGCACTGCCCCTCCCCCTAACAAAAAAACCCATGCAAACCAGTGTTGTTTGTGTATAACACCTTTTCTCAATTTCCACTAAATAGTAAAATAATAACCGAATTTTGCTTGTAATAAGCAATTAGTAACTGATAATTAACTAAAATAGTTACTATTATACTGAGTAAACAAATGTAATAATATATACAGTACTTTAAAAAAAATTTTAGTTGTGCATTATTATTATACTTAAAAAATGATACCTACATAAAAATATTTTTAAAGCATGAAATACCATTAGAATTTTGTTAAAGACTATTTTATTTATATTTTGTGCTTTTCGGGACTTTGCATGGTAGTAACCAAAACGGAGGACATTTTGCTTGGATATTCAGTCTGGGTCTCAAAGTGGGACTGTCTTAACACAATTGGAATATTCTGTCACATTAGACATCCCTCAATTAACTGTAGATCGTCATACACTGCTCAGATTTTAGAACAAAAAGTAGCTGATTTTATTAGAGTAAATGTAATTGTTTTGTGATGTACTAGTTTTTTTATCAATCAGTTAATTAATACCATGTTTAATAATTGTATTTATTGGTACTATACAGGGTGGCCGAAATGTAGCCTAACAGTTAATGTTGTACCATTGGTAAGAACTTTGGGTTATTTAGAACAGGTATTTGACATAGTCGTGCTTTGTTGGTTGGCTAAAATAAAGTCGTACTACAGCGTACTTATCCAAAGAGTAGCAATTCATGGACTTCGATTGGTTTAGTTTTGAGATATCTTCAGTTTATTAGACCTTACCGACCAGGCTATCCCGGTCCCGTTTATTTGTTTGATCCTCTAGAAATATGCAAATGTCACCAGAGGACGTAACTTCGAATCCCGTCACCTGCCAATTATCCTATAAAAAGATTTGTGCTGGTGGAAAATTTATACTTTTGTTTATAGTGTAAACCATGTCTGGAAATTTGAGCGAGGAGCACCGACGGTGGATCTTTAAGACCTACTGGAAGTACGAAAATGCTTAAGATATGGGAAAGTTAGTTTAATTTGCCTGCGCCTTCCCGTCATGCGATTTACAGCATCAGAGACAAGTTTGAAACCACGAGTTCCGTCGCCAATGCCTCGAGGTATGGAAGGCCACGTACGACGTTGACACAGGAAAATGAGATGATTGTAGCCCTTACATTCGTAAACAGTCCAAAGAAGTCTACGCGACAAGTGTCTCGGGAGCTGATGATCCCGAGGGCATCATTACAACGCCTGATGCACCAGCTGAACCTTAAGCGGTATCGCCCAAGACTGTTACATGGCCTTCTTGAGGACAATCCTGACCGCAGTTTATAGCTCTGTGAAATAATGCACGATCAACTGACTGATCAACCAGACCTGCTTTCAAAAATAATGTGGACAGATGAAGCCTGCTTTAAATTTTTTGGCCACGTCAACAGACATAACTCTGTGTAATGGGTCAATAAAAACCCACATGTCATTTTGACTACGCATTTAAATCAGCCAGGCGGTCCTGTCTTCTTCAATGGAACCATTGATGGCCCCAGGTATTTGGATATGTTGATACAAGTTGTAGTACCACAACTGCAAGCACGGCCTGACTTTGTGGAATTGTTTTTTCAACAGGCCAGTGCCCCACCTCATTATTCTTTGGTGGTCCGATGATAACTGGATCTGACCTTCCCGACTCATTGGATAGAGAGACGGGGAGCATTGAGTTTCCACCATGTTCCCCGGACTTTACTCCCATGGATTTCTTTTTCTGGGGAGTTGTAAAGGATAATGTTTATTCCAGAAAACCTGCCACAGTACACCAGTTGAAGAAATTCATCGATGATGCTTTTAAGGGCATTCGTGACAACTTGAATTTGTGTCTTACTGTTTGTGAGTGTCTAGGATAGGTTGCAGGAATATATCAATGTCCAAGGTAGACAATTTGAGCACTTTCGGGATTAAAAATGTAAATATACATGTAAATAAAGCTGTCACTTTTGACTATGGTTCTTAATTACGATGCCTGTCGCCAATAACTCTCCTGTAGCTCTAGTACTACGATAATTCATTCAAACTAAACTTAACATGTATTAAAATAACTGTTTCTGTATAAATAACTGTATACCTAACTGTTAGGCTACTTTTGGGCCACCCTGTATAATATTTATCCTATCACCATGCAAAGCCTTCCTTGCTTAGCTTAAATTGGGCAAGTTTATTTTCTTCTATTTTTATTTCCTTATTAATTCACATTTTTATTTTTTGTATTCTTACTAGGTTCATTGGTGTTGGTTTATTTTCATAGATGCTTCTTGCTTGTTTTGCCTCTTAGCCTATTAATTTCTCTGTGTTGTCAATCTTGATTATGCCACCCCATATCTCTGGCAATGTAAAGATTTTAACTACAGAAGATATGTCAGTACAAGGTATAGTTTGGGTTTTGAAGTACAGGTATCTATTTACTGGAATAAGATATTTTTATGCAAAATATTCAATTTTTAAATTCTTGTTTGCTTATTAAAATATTTTGATGCAAATACGGATTTTTGTATGCAAAATACAATACCACAAAATGCAAATACTCTATTCATTACAGGTTTGTAGAGAAACTTAAAAATAAAAGCCAATAGCATTTCTTATTTATGTACTTAAAAATGAACTCTCCTTACATTAAGGGGGTATGGGATCCAAAATCGTTAAAAATATAAAAAATATTCAATCATTTCTGAATAATTTGATGTAAAAAAAAATTATATTTCTATCTGCAGTAGAACTAATTTCTTGTTTTATGGCATATGTTTTCTGACAGCCACACCTAGCAGGAATTCAGCCATGAAAACAAGTACCTATAAAATCTAATTTTTTTTTAAAGTTGAACTTTCTAAGGGTAAGTTAAATGAGTCACAAAAAATCCCCTTAAAGATGTTGCCCTATACTCTCCAGGAAATTTTATATAGACATTAATATACTATAAATATTTCACATACTTTCTTCTGACTGTCAAATTACAAAGCTGTCTTTTTATTAAATATATATTTTTTTTTTGATGATTTCCTGACTTTAAGTTAAATGGCTATAACTCCAAATGTAATTCTTATATATGTGGAAATTCTGCACACATTTTTCCAAAACATTTATTTAATTTGTGTAGACTTAGCTGTAAATGAATATTTATGATATTTCTTTATGACCTTTTTTATTTTCTTAATAATCTTTTATGATAATATTTTTATACGAATAAGGGTTAAAAGTATGATAATGGTTTTGCATATCTTGAATTGAAACAATAGAATTGAAAAACTATTTAAAAATTGATATATTTAAAGTTAATTATTAATTAATTTTTGAAATTATTCATCCAAATTTAATAATAGTCGAAATTAGCTTTTCCATGTGTTAGAAACTGTGTTCTTGGTTCTTCTCTTCAAATCTTTACATATCCTTAATTGACTGGTTATCTTCGATGGTGAAAGCTCTTCGCTTTACATGTGTCGATTTTTGTTTTCCAAAACTGTTTTCGCCGATTCTAGATGCGTCTAAAATTTTTCATAAGGAAATGAGAGTGACAGAGGAATACATGTTAAATGACTTGAATATTCCACTTATGTCCAGTTTTATGTGTTTTTTTTTTCATTTTTGTTAATTTTTAAAGAAATACCTTTTAACCAATGAACTTATTAAAAAAATTAATATTAAAAAAAATCCTTTTGGACAAAATTCTGTGCAGACAGTTAAGTACATCTTGTTATAAAAATGTAAAAAATATTCATTGACAAAAAAAATAAACATCTCAAAAACCAGAAACCTTTTTGGCTTATTTTTAAACTATTTTTCCTTTAATTTTGACCATCTATTAATTTTAGTATCCTAAATATACATCTATGGAATTTTTTAAAAAGAGATCTGCAATATTAAAAAAAGTTAAATATATCCCATACCCCACCCTTAATCGACTTATTTTTCATTTATGATAGAAGTTGACGGACTCCAATGTAGCTACATTGCGCAACATAATGTTTTAGTACTCCATTATAAACAAGTTCTGAAGAAGTGTCCTCTTCCAATAGGAAATGTTGTCATTTATATACAATAGCCAAGACACAAAATAAAAATATTTTTAAAGAAATTATTGTTTGATAACTTGAAACTGGTAAATTGTCAATCAGTCAATCTGTACTAGTACTTTGACTCATTTAATAAGAGAGTTAAAAAACCTAAATAAATACATCTGACATTAAAGATTTATAGTGAAAAGTTTATTAGAGGCTACAAATTTAGAAGTTGTAAGTCAATAAATCTCTCAAGCTAAAGGTAAAGGTTACAAAGCCCAACCTGATGATTTATTGCCTCTGGGGAAAAATTTGAAAGTTAACAAACATAAATAGTATTTTTTATTGAAACAGAAATTGCACACTTGCTTTTTTAGACGAATTGTTGTAGTACTTGCTTTACAAAAAAAAAACTTTTTGCAATGGTTGAGGTTTCATTAGATACACTAGTATCTAACATGTCTATAAGAAGTATTTTGTTACCTATTGCGTTTCAGATGTTACTATTTTTGTAACATTTTTTTATAAAAAAAAATATGAGGTACATATTTACAAAAAGGTTTGTTTTCTTGAAGGCTATGTAAGCTAATACAAGTCATTTGAAAAGAGTAGTTGACTTAAATGTTAAGATAAGTCTTAACATATTAAGATATCTCGCACACTAGCTATAAACACCAATATTCTATTTCCGCCGTATTTCTCAACCCAATTAACGACAATTGGCAAGAAAATGTGCCTTGGAAAATGAGCTTTCTGATAATTTTTTTCTAAAAAAATAAAATATGAGACACATGAAGAACATAGTTCTGAACGAATTTTAAAAACTCAGTTAATATTTTTATTCAAAAATGAAGTTGTTAATGGGATTTACAAATTTGTCGTTTAATGGGTTAAAAATACTTCACCTGAGAAAATATTAAATTGTTGGATGTTTTAGAAATGCTATGTCAAAAATTATCTAATTTTATTTTATACTTTTTTCTTGCAATGCAGCACTGAAACTGATTATCTCTAATTGTTTCTTTACTCTTTCTTTTGCTTATGATTAGGGAATACATTGTAGTGATTTTGACTGAAAAACACATAAATCAACTTCTCTTAAGCACTTCACATAATTGAGCAAATATCTTTTAAATGAAATATTTCCTTTATAAATACTCTATTTTATCAATGTTAATTTGTATGTGGTTTGTTTTTTAGCCATCAAGTTTCACTACCTAGAAATTAAAAGGGTGTATTATAAAATTCTAGTAATTTTAAGTCTTTCTGTAATGCGTTTCCTAAAAATAATTATATATATTTAGATTAATTAAAAAAAACTGAGATGGCTGTTTGGCCCAAACAACTAGTTCCCCTACATAATTAAAACAAATTGTATAGGTTTTTTAATTGGTGCTTCTTGGAAGTTTGCTTTTATAATCGGTACATTAAGGCTTGTCAAGTAGTTTTATGGCTTTTAAATAGGGAATTTAAAGATGTTTTACAAGTATTATTTAAAAATGAATTGTGAAAGAGCTAAGCAATAATTTATTTCTTATATTAGATGCATACAAAAGGCTTACGTCTTGGTATTTATCAAAATTTTGGATTGAAAACCTGCATGCAATATCCTGGAATTGCTGGACATCTGGAAAAAGATACTAAATCATTTGCAGATTGGAAAGTGGATATGGTTAAACTTGATGGCTGCTTTACAGATCCATCAATATTAAATAATGGTATATTTCAATACTTTTTATAATATTATGGAAAAAATTAAGATTATTTACATTATAATTTAAAAGCTATTTACATAGTTCATTGTTTACTATTTAAATGTATTTTTAACTATCATTTTTTCATGCTTTGATATTTTTAAAAATTTAGTTAAATTTAATCGTAGTTTTTAACTTATCATATACCTTTGCAAGATGTAATGGTTATATGTCTGAAAAGCAAACTGGCAAATATAAATCATTCAAGTTATAGATGATCATATGCTGATTATTAAAGGGATAAATGAATATATTTAATACCTGGGAATGATAAATATACAACATCCAAAACGTACTTGAGGTATTCACTGAAGGTGCATTCCCCAAGGAACCATTTATCATAAAAATTCCCAAGAAATTAGCACCAAGACTACAATTTGAGAGATAGACAATGTTATGTGATGGTATTTGTTAAAGTTTTTCTCTCTTTTAAGGAAATTTAGATGTGTGTACATTTTTGTTAGTACTGTGAAAATCCAAATATTCAGAGCTCAAATATGCACATACATATTCACATATTGGCAGATTTCAAATTAATAAAACTATTAATTACTATTTCGTTTGGCCAATTGTGAAATCTTCTTTGCGGAAAATTGAAGTAACTTTAAGTAATTAATGTAATTATGATTATTTTTAGAAAATATGTGTCAAAATTTTATGTTATTATATTTTATTTCCATTCATACTCATTTTTAAAGCGAAATCTAATGATTGTTTCCTGATATCTGGAAAAACCTGAATATGGTTTTCTGCTAAGTTGTGCTAATTTTTGACAATCCACTGTATTCACTTTAATCATTCATATTGTAATGTAAAATACATTTTTAGGTTACATTAATGTAGGTAAATTTTTGAACAAAACCCAGAGACCCATGTTGTATTCATGTAGCTGGCCATATTATCAACTCATTTCTGGAAAGGAGGTAAAATTGTAATTAAAATGAAGCTTTTATAATGCCTAAAATTTTGTTGTACTTCTCGTAAAGAAAAATTAAGTTTGGTTTTTAGTTTTTCGACCCTACTTTTAGTGTATAAGACGATATAAGTAAATTTACTATGGTATTTTAATAACTTTATTTAATATAATGCTTCATTTGTTTTGGTAAGTTTAATGTGTTTTAATATTTCTGGTTTTTAAAGCAGTGAGGCCTGTAATCTCAATTATTTTTTTGCTGATGAATGTTTTTTTGGCTTTTATATATAGATTACAATTTAACTATTAATTACTGGAAAAATCATTACGTCTTTAGATATAAAATATCCATATTAATAGATCTATTATATTCCGAAAAAGATGCATACTAGGATGGGCCGAAAAAAGTTAATTTTCGAGTACAAACTTCAAATAGGGATCAAAATGTGTGTATAGTCATAGTAATTACTGGAAATATAATGAAAAAATACCCAATTAATATTAAGATTTGCCTCAAAGCGGTTCAAGTTTTAAAAAATGCTAAAAGAACCTCATTTTTATTTTACTGTCAGAGTTTACTGATTACATTTCATGCTTTAAAAAGGAAATAAAATTGTTCAGTTATACATCGTTATCATAAAAATTTTGTTCATAATTTTAAATTCGCGAAAAAGTTGTGAAAAAGAAATGCAAATTTGATTTTAAAAAATCCTAAATTTATAGCTTTTCAAACGGAACCTGTTTGGAAGTTTAAATTATATAAATGCTTTTATACACAGGAATGGAGGCTTTATATTATGTTTACCCGTTATAAACAGTGGCATAACAGTAATTATGAAATCAGAGATGTAGTGCGGGTAATATGCAAGTTTGCCTACTATGGTTTGCTTTGTAAACTGCAATCTTAATAATTAATATTTTGCAAAAAAAAAATAATTTAACATAAGAGGATATGAAACATGCTTTTCTAAATAAAATCCATATTTTGTAGCTATTCACCGATTTCATTTTTCTTTTCCCTTTTTTCAAAAGATCCAGAACTCACTACAGGGAGGTGACTGCAATTCGAGTTCTACTTGCTCCCTACCAAACCATCAAACTAATTCAGATTATTATTTATTGCAAAGTCTTAAATTGTGCCTTGTTATCAAATATTGGCATTATAGATTGTGAAACCAAAGTTGCTAGAATATAACTCTCTCTATTTGTTGGTCTACATACTTTTATAGCAGATTCTGTAACAAGTTTGACACATCTTTTTAATGTTCAAGTGAGGCATGGAAATTCTGCAAAACCGAAGTCTTGAGAAGGGTTTTTCTTGCATGAATGACAAACTCCTGTTACTATTATGGGTTTCCAATAAAGGAGAAAGTGAAACTTTTCATTCATCCTAATATGAATTATTTCACTGTAGTCTGGTGCTTCCAAATTGATTGAAATAATCCTGAATATTCCGACTAATTCATTTTTTGATGTTATATCAGCTCGGTCTTTTAAGTTGTAAAATTTTCTTTTAACCTCATTTCTGTACCTCAATTCGATCATCCACTATCATGGGGAAAAAGTTAGTTTTCAGAATGAAAAAATATCAATTAGCTTCTCTGACTTGTGTTGTCACATTTTAACTGCTTTAAATATGTGTTTTGAACAAAGTTTTACTGATGCTATTTTTTTTAATATCAAACCAAACAAACGTATGTTTCAATAAATAACTTACAATAATTTCAAGCTTACTTGATAGCAGTTTTGCAAAATGTATAATTTCAAGGGGAATGACTCAAAATATATGCCTAAATGTCCAGAATGTCTTCATACGTTGAAAGGTTTGTCTGGTTTAGTTTTTTTGGGTAGATCAAAAATCGAACACTCTCTGCCTAGTAACTCAAAACATATCTATCTGTATTTGAATTGAAACTGTTCATTTCACTGAAATGCATCAAGTACTTCATATATTCTCAAGTGGCCACATGTGTGAATGGCAATAACGATTTTTCTCCAATCTAGTATATATGATATGTAATAGTTATCACGTTTCTCGCAAAATGTATCAACCCATACTTATAGTTAAAAGTAAGAATATTTTTTAGCCTAGATGCAGCATCATGTTTATTTTAACAACATTGTAAATATTATCTTCTTGTATCTATTGTATATTATCTTGTATATCTTCTATCGTATTATCTTCTTTAAGCAAAATTTTTGAGTCGCATTAAAGTTAAGGATTTAAAAAGCAGAAAGAAAGGTCTCTTTTTTTTTCTTTTAAAAAAACCTCAATCATTATTGTGGCCCGTAAATTGCTCTTCATGGTTTTTTCATTCATGCGGTAAACACTTCTTCTTACTATAGTTTTGAAGATTTTCCATGCCACACTCAAACGTTAGCAAGATGTGCAAACTTGTTATAGAATCTTCAAGAAAAGTATGTGGACTTTTTAAACAGAAAGCATTATATTCAAGCACTTTTGCTTTCTCGGTCTATAGGGCCAATATTTGATAGGGCACAATTCAAGACATTATCATAATCCAATAAAAAAAAACTAAATTGATTTTGTATTTGGCTAGGGCGCAAATAGAACTCTAATTGCACCCGTTCTCTGTGATGAGTATTGGGTCATTTGATAAAAGAAAAATGAATTGGGTGAATAGCTGCAATTTTTTTTTTTTTGGGGGGGGGGGGGGGTAAATAATGTTTTAGATTATCTTTTATATATTTTTTTTTTGCGAAATATTAATTAAGATTGCATTTTACAAATCGCACCATAATAGGGCAAACTTACCCATTACTCGCACTACGGTCCTGATTTTTCATAATAACTGTTATACTGCTACTTATCGGGTAAACATTATATAAAGCCTCATTCCTGTGTATAAAAGCACTTTTTTTAAAATTTAAACTTCCAAACAGGTTCAGTTTGCAAAGTTATAAATTAGTGATTTTTCATCAAAATCCCATTTTTTTTGTTGAAAAAATTGCAAATTTTAAATGTGGACAAAATTGTTAAAAAAATTTTATGTAACGATATACAACTGAACAATATTATTTCTTTTTTAAAGCATGAAATGTAATTAGTAAATTCTGATGGTAAAATTAAAATGAGTTGTTTTTTAGCTTTTTTTTCAAACTTCAACCTCTTTGAGGCAAGCCTTAATATTAATTGGGATTTTTTAATTATTCCAGTAATCAGTATGACAATACCCAACTTTTAAGCCTGATTAAAAGTTTATACTCAAAATTTTACTTTTTATGGCCCACCCTACTGCATACAGGATCTATTTTATTTTAGTACATATTCATGCATTGTATTCATAATAAGACTTGTAGGCCTTTAAGCTATATACAGATGAAGAAACTGTGGCTTTGATTTTTAATGTGTTAATGACATAGAAAATATTTGTAGATAAAGTATAAGATGATGCACCTATTCACAACTAAGTTAAAGTTTTTCTTAAAAGGGCACAAATAATTGTAAACTAAAATGATGCAAGTTTTGTTTTTCAATTAAAAATATTGCAATAAGTCAATAAGTTTATTGCTAGATATTAAAATTTTAGTTCAATTTTCATGAAAGATTTTTTTTTATTATAGCCTCATTATAAACTGATTTCTACTCACTGCAATATGTGGAGAAACTTTCATGATATTGCAGATTCATGGGAAGTAATCGAAGGAACAATTAAATTCATGGGAGATAATCAAGAGGTTTTAAGTCAACATATTGGACCTGGACATTGGAATGATCCTGACATGGTAACTATATTGTAATATACAGGGTTCATTATAAAGAAACTTTGCCAACATCTGCACTTCTAGAGTCCTTTCCAGTTAACCGATCGGGATGAGATTGCAAATATAGTTATTCGGAGGTAGCCACTCGAGATTCTGTGAATGGCATTACAGTGGTGCTCACGGTTACGGTTATAGTTACAGAAACTTGCAAATGTCAAATAGCAACGCCTACTTTTTTCTGTCTCAAAATGTTCAGTGCATGCGAAAACCTTAAATAGCGTTGAAACGGCACCGATATGTCCGAAAACCGACGTGTTATACACATACAAACAGTCCTTCAAGAAGCACAGAGAAGTAATGCATACGACAGAGACAAGACACTGCTCAATGATGAGAACACATATCGGAGAAAAGAATCTTTATTTACATCACATTTTCTACATGGGTGCCAACGCAGGCAATTACGCAGGCATTGCATGCGGGAGACGGTAGACAATACCGCTGAATGCAACATGGCATGAGGGATGTTTCCGATCTCACGCGGTATAGAATCCTGTAAGGGTCCGACAATGTTTGCAGATTGCACAGGTAAACTCTGGATTTGAGATATTCCCAAAACCAGAAATCCATAGACGTCAGATCTGGGGATCGCAGAGGCCACGGAAAAGGATAATGGCGTGAGATGATGCGATCACTAAAATGCTAATCCAGGAGCCTTTTAACTGACCTCGCTATATGTGGAGGTGCACCATCTTGCATCCAAACAATATCATTGAGTGCATTCCGCTGACGCAACTACGGTAGTACATAATTTTGCAGCATGGCTGCATACCCCGAGAGCCTGTTACAGTACATGTTGCAGGGCCCGTTGGCGTCGTTTCCTTAAAGAAGAATGGGACGAGAACAAGTGTAGCTGTAATGCCGAACCACACTGTCACTTTGGCGTCAAATAATGGTACTGGTGCCACAGCGTGAGGATTCGTCTCTTCCCAGTGCACACAATTCTTTGTGTTAATGTTGCCATTTTAGGCGAAATGCGCCTCGTCCGTCCATAGTATGCGAAGTGGCCAGTCATTATCAGCATCATATCGTATTAAAAATTCATTTGCGAAGTCCAGACGTAGTTGTGGGTCACCCGGCTCCAACATCTGGACGCGCTGGAACCGATAGGGAAACATGTGAAGTACCGAGCGCAAGAGCTTGCGGACCATTGTGTTCGGAATATCCAACACGCGCTATGCCTCTTGCGGTTTCTCTGTGTCCTGCAGTCACTGTATGATGCACTTCCATGACAACGTCCTCAGAAACTGTTGGCCGTCCGGAGCGTGGTTTATCACAGGTGCAGCCTGTATCTTCGAATTTGCACACTAAATCATGCAGAGCTTGCAGAGTACATGGGCCACGTCGTTGTCGATGATTGCGTCGATACACATGTAAGGCTTCTGCAGCGTTCATCCCATTTTGATAATAGAGTTTGATCAATTCACTGCGAACTTTCCCAGGAAGAGTCATTTCGTCGGTATGTGCGAGCTCCCGAATGATGACTTTGCATACCCGCTTGGTATTTTATTGGTTTAGTACGCTGAATATCTGGCGAACGGCGTTCTGTGATTGGTATCTTGCCTCAGACATATACAAATTTACTGTGTGCGCCCAGATCGTGTTTTGTTGGCCGGTTTTCATAACTCTTTTTTTTGTGTATGCATAACACGTCTTTTTTTGGACATATCGGGGCCGTTCCAACGCTATTAAAGGTTTTCGCATGCGCTGAACATTTTGAGACGGGAAAAATAGGCGTTGCCATTCGACATTTTAGAGTTTCTGTAACTATAACCGTAACCGTGAGCACCACTGTAATGCCATTCACAAAATCTCGAGCATACCTCAGAATAACTATATTTGCAATCTCGTCTCGATCGGTTAACTGGAACGGACTCTAGAAGTGCAGATGTTGGCAAAGTTTCTTTATAATCACCCTGTATGTGTAAACTGTTATATCATCTGACACTGAAATGTATTTCTGAAAATAATTTTCTAATAGTAAATATTTGATTCTGAGAGGCAAGTTGTATTCTTCATTTATCTCAAACTTATCTCGAAATCTCTCGTGTATTCAGTATTATTTGGTTGAAGCATCATATATTCTTTAAAAACGAAGAATAAGTTTAAAAAGTCGGTCTTAATTTTAATCGTTTTAGGTTTTTTTTTAATTGTAGGTATGTAACTAAAAATTTTATTTTTATCTTTTTACATACGAATATTAAAAAAGTTACTTTTCCTGTTTGGTATTTTTTTCAAAGGATTTTTAGGCTATAACTTCAATTATGGTGCAAGGGAATTTCTATGTATCCATTCGATAAGAAAAAGCTGATTACTGGGTGTATATATTTTTTCAAAAATTTTTTTAAAAGGGGATGTATATTACCTCTTCACCATATATCATATTTTGAAATTTGTTTTTCATGCCTGTATTTAACAATCTGAAAATTTTCTATGCTATGTTATATTCTATTGTAGTGCTTCTGTGATACTAAAAATATTTTATTTCATAGTTAAAGACTCAATAAAAGCATTTTTAAGTACCAATAGTTATCAATGTATATTTGTCAGTAAGTACATTTATAATAAATTTTCTCTAAGGGTTTTTTTTTTTTTTGGGGGGGGGGGGGGGGGGATTAGTTTAAATTGTTTCCATTTGTCTTCCTCTCAAAGCAACTACTATTTTATATTATGCAGTAACTGCCAATATTTGCGATGATCAGTTAATTAACCGATTCTCCAAAGCCAGGTTCTACCAATAAAGACATTTTATTTCTGAAAGATTTACTAACTCTATCTACAAAATTCAAATAAATTTGTGTGAAAGAGATATCAAAATTATATCAGTGTTAAAAGCAACATTAAGTAAGTTGATGTTCAAAATAAACTACATAATTAAGTAATATTTAACTGTAAAACAAATCCCAATTACTTTATGTTTTACTTAGAGGAGTTTTTAAATCTTTTTATTTGAGTATTAACAGCTTTTAATTTATGGTTTTTTTTTAAATAGGCAGAGTTTGAACCGTACAGTTGTAAAAAATGTTTGACAATACATGAACTTACAAAATTTTATTAAAACAGTAATAAAGGTTTCTTATTATCACGCATTTTTTCCCATTTAATGTAGTAAAAACTTAACAATAATTAATAATTTTAAATATAGCAATTTAGAGCATCCAAGCATGGTGGTAGTAGTTAACAATCAAGCCAGGCATATTAGTAAGATGAAAGTAAAAGTGAGCCAGTTCACTACCTGGTTTATTAATTTTATATATCGCTTGACAATGTCTTGCTTCAGAGTTTGTAGTGCTACAAGTATAGAGATAGTAAAATTGTGCACTATCACGCACTTTCTAAAAGAGATGCATATTGAAGAACTAAGATGGGATTTTGTGCCCATGCAGCAGCCATATTGAGGCCCGCCCGAGGAGTTGTATAGAATAAAATAGTATTAAAATTGTGCCTTTTAGATGCTTTTATATAAGAGTGGCTAGTAGCTTTTTTTAAAACTTTTTTTTGAAGGTGATTCTACTCTTGTGGTTCATGAAGCTAGATAATTTAATAAATTACAATAATTGTCTTTTTTACATCATGCTAATTTTCATTTGATAGTTTAACTTTTTCCCATTTTTTTCATTTATCCAATATCAATATTTTTTTTAAAGTCCTTAAAAGAAATGTAACTTACTTACTTAAATACTTTGGGAAAAAAGGCCAGGATTGAAGACCCCTTTTAGTCTCCCTGACTATAACACAGGATACTTTTTATTAATCAAACTTTAAAAACTTGTACAGCCTCTTAGTCGAGAATTATTTTTTAAGTAATCACTTAATAATTAGTCTTCCCAATCTTACTTAAAATTAAGTAAATACCAAAAGATGGTTTGGAATTGGCACAAAACAAATAAAAGCAACGAAAACCATTGCAACTTTTTAAAAGGAACTTAATCCCAATATTGTCCTGTCCTTCGGCACTTCATTTATTCTTTTCCTCTTGTTGTCCATTCTAAATCAAGAACAATCATAGTTGGCAGTGAAAAATTACTGCCATTATTGTATCTGCTTTAGTATATCAAAATAAAAATATGAGCGCCTGCACATTCGAATTCTTTTGAATGAAAATAGTTTCTTGATCTGTTTTCATTTTAACCTCTTTGTTGCCACTGTTTGTTTTTTCCTAAATTTTTACAGCTATCAGTGGCCAGATTACCACCTTTTACTGCTAGTCAATTTTCATCATTTATTGAAATCACGTTATTGTTATTTCTATTATTGTAGAAACTTGTTTATTATAATGAATTGCCACAACACAATAAAAAGTTTTGAGAAATAAAAATGTTGTTAGAAATTGCTTTCTACTGAATTTTTTCAATGAAATTTGAAAAATACTTTTAACAGATTTATGCAGTCATTTTGTTCTTTGGAAATACTTTTTTTATATAAAATGTTTTATTATTATAGCTAATGATTGGTAACTTCCATCTTTCCCATGGGGAGGCTCGTATTCAAATGTCTGTATGGAGCATTCTTCCTGCCCCTCTTTTGATGTCTAATGATTTAAGAAGTATAGATAAAGAATCCAAAAAGATTCTTTTGAACAAAGTTGCTATTAGTATTAATCAAGATCATTTGGGACTTCCTGGAAAGCGAGTATTGGAAGTAAATAACTTTCTTTTTGCTTTTACATCTGTTGATTTTTTTTATTGAAGTATATATTGGTTTACGAATGATTATTTTCTTTATAAAAGTCTATATTGCACGTTGTATATTAATTTGTATGATGCTTCATTATAAGGTATAAATTATGCACTTTATTCCATATTTTAGTAGAGAAATTTTAGTTAATCTGAATTTATAATATATCATTAGCATAAGTGTATTACATTGACAAAAATCCTCAATCAGTATACAAAAATACTATAAAAAATCAAATATATTTTATTTATGAATCTGTTTTTGTTGAAAAAAATTTCAATAATGCTGAATCAAAGACCGAAATGTGTCTCTGAAACAGTTTTGATAAATGATTTTTAATTTGTTATCAAAATCACTTTTAATTGTTGGATAAAAATTTTTTTACACCTTTTTAATATTTTTATATATTCTCATTTCTTCTGTTTAGAAATATGTAACATGCTTATAATGACTTAAAACCTGTATTATGTCACACATTTTACTGCATAAGTATTGTAATTAAGTGGTACCCGGAATGTGGCTAATTATCAAATGTTTTGGATCATAAAATCTTTATTACTTAATAGAAAAACCTTTTAGTCATTAACATATTATTTCAAAAAAATTTACTTATTCATTCATGTCCAAAATTATCCATTAATTTTGGGGGGTTTGGCTCATAAAATTCCATTTTTTCAAAAATCTTACGTAACTTTCTGACAATTATTTTTTAACAAAAGAAACACCACAATAATTAAAAAATTTAATGTTTTTTAAGAAATAAACATTTCAAGGAAATCCTTAATGTACGTTCATAAAAGTTTACGAAAATTAGTTTGCAGATTGTTTTGCTAATAAATTGTTCTAACTTTAGTATAAGAAAATAACCTGCATCTATATATTTAGGAAAGACATCATTTTTAGTTCGAAAGTTTTTTTTAATTTTCCACCGGTACCATTATTCCACTGAAAGATAAACTAAAGTGGGTGTCTCGATATTGTGTTAGAAGGAAGTGAAACGGATATTTGGATGAATATCAGTTTCGCCTTATGTGTATGAGATACTTTCGAGTTATGAGTATTCATAGCATTCTCTATGAATGCATCAAATATTTTTTTTAAAAATTACATGGTTTTATAATAAACAGTTTAGCTCGGCATAGCATTGGGTGCTATTGACATCCAATGCTATACCAACTGGGCAACTCCTGTCCCAACTTTTAATTGGAACATTTATTAATCCTTTGCTAATGAACCAGATGCTACAAAATTCAATGTTTGAGTTATATATTCATAATATAGTATAACTAATCAGTATTTTTATTATTACTGTTGAAATAAAAATTTAAGATCGAGTGGGTTATTTGTAATATCTGAATGGAATATTTGTAATGTTAAACTTGCACATACTATAACAACTATATAATAAAAATTATAATGCCTTCATTGCCTGTTGACAAACTCATCAATAAGAGATATGATACATGATAATTAAGAATTCTATTATGCAATTTTGGATAGAATTTTTTTAAACTTTCTTAAAATTGCTAGCAATATATTTTCTCCTTTTTCCTCTCATTGAAACATTTTGGAGCAGCACATTTTAGTCTAGCAAAGGCAAATCATATTATAATTATTAGTTGTTTTAAATCATGTTGTACTGAAGCACAAACTGTGGGCAAAAAAAATATTTCAATAAACTGGAATTATTTGTTAATAAAACCAAAGCTGCAATCCTATTAATTCATCCTAGGCCTAGTTAGTCAGTTTTTCTTAAATACCTTTCTTGCTGTCTTTAGAAGTTTGTTATAAAAAATTTTTCATAAAAAAAAATATTTTTACCTTTTTAAAGGTTTTATTGGATATAAGTAGAAAAAAAATCAATAATAAGTCATCCTTAGGGGATTAAATGACTTCTCTATGATTTTGTAAAAGTCATTGAACAGATTGTTATCAATTTTGAAAGACATAAAAAAAGCAATATTGTACGATTTAAAAAAAAGTTGCTTAAAAAATGCAATTCTAGTTTTTAATTGTTACGTTAAACTGAAGTGAGGTGGACAAGTAATTTAATTTGTTTTAACTCTTTAGCTATGTAAATTTGCATTGTTTTAGCCAAATATATATTTCATGCTATTTTGCTTTGCTAAGACCAAAACTGGTATCAATTTTTGCTCTTTTTTGGTCATTAGTATAATTAAGTAGTTTTATTAAATTAGTAATTAGTAAGTTTTATTAGTGTAAAATGTTAAAAAATTGACTGTATTGAAATTGTGAAATGGTATTTTTGAAATCGTAGTACAGAAGCAGTACATTATTATTAATAGAATAACTCAAAATAACAAAAATTACCAAAAAGGTACCAAAATATCCCCTATTTTTATCCCCCTAAATATTCCCTATATTTATTTAAATTCAGTTTATTTATAGAGAATTGGAATATAATAAATTTTTTCACCATTTTTCAGAGTCAAAAATCATAGACCATACAGTTTGACTCACAGAACCATCGCAGGCTAGTGTCATGAAAAAACTTAATGAGCATCACTAACTTTTATAAATATATTTAATTAAAATAAAAAAAATTCAGTGCAAATATTTTTAAATTTGGAATGTTTGCATAATTTACTAATTATCAAAATATGTAAAGCTCCCTACAAGAGCATTTTTATCCTGAAAATAATGATAAAATGTATATTTTCTGACTAATTTTTTGGTTTCTCAATAGATACCTCAATTGGAAGTATGGACCAGGCCAATCTTGCCAGTAAACAAGAAAAAGGAAACTTCATTTGCTGTTTTGTTCATAAATAAGAGTAAAAAGTCTAAAAAAGTAGTCAAGGTAATTTGGAAAGAACTTGGTTTGCTCTCTAAAAAGGGTTACTTAGTCCGTAATGTGTATACTAATGAAGTTTATGGTGCTGTTCATTCAAATAATAACTTTACTCATAAGATACTTGAGCATGATGTTGTATTCTTACATTGTAAGGTAAATGAGTAACTTTTTTAGAAGTGTGAACTGTACGTTAATGTTTGTGTAACAAAACAAATAAATTGAATAAAAAATATTTTTGTTCAGATGTTAAGTCAGTCAATTTTCTTTTTACTCAATGCAATGGTTAAAAAGGATGTACTCTAGATAAACAAGTTCTATTTGTCAGAGAGTGTTACAATTTTGTCACCATTGCAATTGTAATTTATTTTTGAAGAAAAGAATACTTCATAATCTCAGAATCTACACATTAACTATCAGTTCATGTAGGTTTTTAAAAACTATTATTGAACAAAATTGCCTTAAATAATCAATTACTCTTTGAGTACCAAAATGGCTATTTTTTTTTTAATTATGGAAAAAAATTGTAAATTAATAAAGTTTTTTATTGTAAAACTAATTTTAAGTAAATTTTTACTTATTTATTGCTACAGTATTACCTTAAAAACTTACTTCAGAATACAAAATGTCACATTTTGAAGAGTTTTTTTTAATTATACTTCCAAAATTAATTATATTTCCAAAATAAAATTAAAGGAATGCATGAAGTTTATATTATAGTTAAATTTCATTTCCCAGATTACTTATTAATAACATCAGACATTTACTGGCCATTAAACAATCACGGTTTCTATAAACAAAAGCTTGTTGTCAAAAAAACGAACTTTAACATTTTTTAAAAAGAAAATGTTGTTGCCAAGTAACCACTTTTTGAAAAATCAAATTTCCAAAACTTGTTGCCTACTTAATTGGATATTTAACGATAAATTTTAAAAACTTTAAGTTGTGATGAAAATGTTTCTTTTCTTTCACTAAAATAATTATTTTTTCATTGCTAAAAAGAACTTCTTGAGTCACTAGAAAAGTATTCTAGTGAATCAACATAACTGTCTGAGGGAATAATTATGTATTTGCCACAAACATTGTAAACAATACACCATTTTTCTACTGGTTATTCAACATTCTGCAATAAAATAAATTCTGCGAGTTTAGAACACAATTTACTACTATGTTATTTACTAAAATTAATAAATATATGATCAAGATTTTAATCTATAATGACCTATTTCTTTTATTGTATTTTAATCTTAAGATATTTTATGACTTAAAAAATTCTCGACAAAATGCATACTTAAGAATTGATACAAATATTTTTGAAAAACAAAACTTGTCTTATAGGTAATCTCCAATCTTTATCTGTTCATAGGACTAATACTATATTTTTTATCAAACAGCATTTTTTTGTGCAGAAATATTACTTGAAAATACGAAATTTTTCATAAGAGGTAGCAAGTTTAATTGGAAATGAATAAAAATTAATGTGAAATTACGTGTAGTTTGTTTTTAATTCTTATTTTTTTAAAACGTAAGTCTTATGCCTGTGTTTGTGGCTCCATCATTTGAAAAAATTTGAAATATATTTGTTCAGTAATAATTTTAAAAAACTGCTTGTCATTTTGTAATCAAATTTTTTATTCAATTCCAATTAAACTCATTGCTTCAATAATATGAAAATTGAAACATTAGACCATACTTCTGCAAATTGTTGTGTTCGGTTCAATATGGCAAGAGTCCTATGAAGCATTAAGAGTAGGGATCACCCTTAACAAAAATACAGATGGGAGGCAACTTGTTTTGTACCCCATTTGGGTGACATAGGTGACAAATCACACTTCAATTTATCCCTCCCATTTTTTTCCTAAAACAAGCTCTTCAAGATAATTTATAATTTTCTTTTTCAATGAAAAATAAGGGTTCAAACTTTTACTGTGGGAGTACCAAGTTTTTAAGGAAAGATTAATAAAAAGCTAAAAAAAAATAGTAGTGCAAAATTGAAGGCACATTTAAACCAAATAATCTGAGCTCACTTGTGTGTTTCCTTACAATTAAAGTTCATACAAAATGTGTTTTAACTTACAAAACAGCAATGCTTTTCAATAAGTTAAAAAGTAAATTACGTCAGCAAAATGGATAATAGCCTCCCAGATTGTAAATTTTGCTCATTGTGTTAAACTAATAATAGCTGAACATCTTTTAAAAGTAATTAGAACTTAGTTTTTTTTAAGTGGTCCAGATTTGAATTTTTTTAAAAATAACTTTATATACTAGTTAAAATTATATGCTTCACTTTCCGTCCTTTCAAATCTTTTTCAACCAGTTGCAAGACCTAATGTTTCGCCCATGTTTATTGTATACTTAGCAAATACTCCAAAACATTTATTAAAATGTATGGTGCAGAAACCCTAATTAAGTGAAGAAATAGTTTTTCTGTATGATTTTTTTTAGACTATAACTTCCAACTAAATAGAACCTAATGTTTCCCTAGAAATTCACTAATTCGAATTGGAAAAATAGTATTGTTTTGTTTAAAACCATGATTACCCTCTCGCATCAAGTTTGTAAGAATTTTTAGATTTTTTTTTTTCAGAAATATTTAAAAAATTTACATCAATTTAAAAACAAAATTACTACTTTGAGTTAAATGACTCACAGAAACTTCTCCATGGTTTTATGTTACTTTGAAAATTATGTATAGTGAAAGTTTCCAAGCTCTACATCGAGTAGTTAAAAAGGCTTTGTGAGTCACACATACACTTTGTTTTAAAGTTTTGATATTTTTTTTATTCTTATAGAAAATCACTTGTAGAAGAAAGATATATTTATTGTAAAAAAGCATTCTACTCAATACAAACTAAAGGAATACATTTCTCATTAACAATTAACATTGCACTAGAGCTACACAAGGGGTATTAATATGTGTATAAATGAGGTGTTATCAAGAAAAGCTTTATTATGTACTTATTCATTCGAAATACATTCAATAATGCATGTCGATTACGAGGATGGGATTGTGACAACTTCGTTGACGATTCGACTATGCGATTATAGATAGGAGGAAATGAACTCTCTGAAAAGGTTGCAAGTTTGTGATGTGTAGCTCTTTACCCCAAATAAAGGGTTGAGGAGGGACTTCTTAAATCACAAGGCCCCCTCGCCATAGCTCTAATTAAGTCAATTCAACCCAAGCAACAAAAAAAAAGCGAAGCCACAAACTAAATACGGTGGTTGATTGATCAATTGTCATATTAAAGCGAGAAATGCTCCGAAAAAAGTTAGGCTGAATTATCCTCGCACTAGAGATACACTAGGGCTATTTAGAACCACATTCAAGTGACCAGCTGACATCTGAGTAGGCTTACAACACAACTTTTAGCACTAAGAAAGTTTTATTGAATTAGATTGGAAATTACTGGAATTGTCCTATCCTCGAACTAACACTACAACTTACATTAATGTTGTAGTTGGTTGGTATTTTACAGCACAAGAGCCAGTTTTGGCTAAGCTGGGCCACATTAGGATTCATGGCTCCCAATCTCATTACGCAAGAACTTTTTTAACACTTTTACTGTTGATTATGCCTTACGGAATGAACTAAGAATGTGATATGACAAGTTACGCGACAAAAAAACTTCAACAGGGAAGATTTTTAAAGACAATTAGGGCATTCAGGAGCTGGAATTCCTAAATGGTCTGGTAAAGTTCATTACTTTGTACAATTCATCACAACCAGATAATGAAGACAAAATGTGAGCTGTGAAATTAAGCTGGAACAAATGAATCTAATAAACAATAAGAAATTTCCCCTCCATAGTATGCTGTTTTAACCCTTTAACGGAATGCAGTTAATGCCTTCACGTAGCAAAACTTCTATTTTGCATGCTATGTTAGCTTGTTTTAGTTTTTTTCCCTAACTATTGGCAAAAGCCCAAAGAAATTACAGGGTTTTAAAAATTAGTTACTAGCTGTGTTTTGTCCATTTTGAAATGTCCCATTAGAGATGTTGGACCCGGCGTGAATGACAGCGTTATAACAGGCATCTATACAGCAAGGTTGTATGTAACTATAACCTTTTGAAGTTTAAATTCTGGTAATGCTCATTACATGCAAGCCTATTTAAGGAAAATAGTTAAGATTCTTTATAATTGTTTAAAAACAACAAAATAACTACGAATTCATCCTAAACTTTAGAAATCATAAACTTCAAACACTTTTAGAGCAATTTTTCTACTTTCAATAACTAAATATTATATATAATGGCCAATATTATGATTTTTAAGAAAATCCTGAACTACCAGATCCCTAGTCATGAAAGAGGAAGCTAATCAAAAAGTATGAACTCGGAAAAAAAATATTGCACTATTGGCACCATTGCGTGCAACCCTATTATTATTTTTTTATATAGTTTCTGTAAATTGCACATAAGAAAAACATCGATCTCGTCCAAAACAAGATTTAAAAGGCGCCAAAAAGTGGAGAACTTTCATGCCTGGATCAAATAAAGTTTCATGTTTTACCTAGATTGTCCCAAAAAATATGAAAAATTACATTCCCAACACGGAAAGCCTCAGCGTGCTTTACAAATTCAATGAGTAATATCAGTTTGAATTTTTAATCTCAACATAGTTATTGTCCTTGCTAAACTATTCTGGTATTTTTCTGAGTAACAAAACATTGGCTAAAATCTAAAACACATTCTGTTTACAAATGCGATAAACAAGTTAAAAATGTAATATGTAGATTGAAAAGCTGATAAATGTTGTTAAACAAAATACAAGAAATGTAACAGGTAAATGTAGCTCTTTATTATTAATAAGGAAATTTGCATACTGTCACATTATACTACTTGAGCAATTTTATAATTTACAAATACATATTTAAAACATTCATTTCAATAACTAATATTTTGTAGAAAATTCAAATACTTAAACTATACATGTAGGGGCTCCAAGTTAAAACAAATTATTTATTAAAAAATGATATTAGAGTAATAATACAAGTTTAATTAAAAAAAAGTTAAGTTGTAAGTTATTAAGTATTTAATTAAAGAAACTAAACATCACAAACAATCAATTTTCACGTATAAATTTACAAATACATGACTGTTACAGAAAAATATTTTAATTTTCTATTAAATAATTCAGTAAAATTTAGTATATTAAGTAATAACAAAGAAAATACAGGTATTATCTACACTTTAGTTAAATAAATTGTTATATTTCTTACATAAGCTCATTGGAGAGATTATACAGCAAACCACATTTTTTTTTTAGAGAATATTAAACTATACATCAAAAGCAAACATTTTTTTTACTGCTTCATTTTGTCAAGAATTGGCAAGACCATATTAAATGAAGGTCGTTTTCCAGGATCTTCATTCATACAAATGCGGATAAGACGTGACATATGTTGAGAGATTCCAGGTAAAATGGTAATCCTTAAACCTTCCAAAGCAACCTATATATAAAAAAAAACCAGTTGTATATTTTCACTTTTTTTTGTAACTTAAACTGTTCATTTATTTATATGGATAATTCCATGCAAAATTGCCCTGTCGGTAGTATAAGTCACATGTATAAAAATTGATCATCACTACAACTTAATGAAAAAATAATGAACACAAATTTAGCGGAATAACTGATCTACAGTTATTGCAACTAAATAATGCAACATGCTTTATTTAATTTGATTTACTTTTCAAATTTAAAAAGCATTTTTAAATTGTGATTTACACTACAATTACATGGAATTACCCATATAAATTTATACAGTAAACTCCTGATTATAGGCAGAATAGAATGGTGCAGCATTCATGGATAAGGTAATGCGCAGATATCCACAAAGCTAATAAAATATAAACAAAATTGCCTTTAAACGGAGATTTCATTTAATTAAAGTACTATACTACATAAGAGAAGAAATTCTGGTGGGCTGAACAAGCATTAATGGTTACAGTTACGAAATACAAGGATTTACAATTTTACAAAAAAGTAAGTCAATTGTTTCTGATTTTTAGTCTTAAAACGTCTCATTTTTTTTGTGATGGAAGTTTTTTCGAAGCACAAAGGGAGGCACCATCCTGCTTCTCTAGGTACATTCAATGCAATGGTGACTAGTTATTTTATAAGTGATGCTTTTTCACACAAATGTACACAATGGAGCAAGATGCATCGTGTGAATGGGATCAAATACTGTTGAATAGGAAGAGGGGGAATGGACAGTGGCTACTAATTGACTGGCCAATCTGCCTTCAATTTATTTTTTACACAGTTTTAGAAGTGCAATACTGTGGTTTCCGAGATGTGTGCAGTGTACAAAAGGGGTTTTGACAACTAGGCAAACAATTTAAAGGTATTTCAGATAGTTTTTCTTGGAATCCAATCTTACAAGTTTTGAAAAAAGTTGAGCTTCAGTTTCCTGTATTTTATAAAATATCTTTGAAAAAAGGGGGATAGGGTTCTACACTTGGAGAGTCTTCTAATAAACAAAATGCCTTCATTGCATTTTAGCAAAAATTAACTAAACTAATCCAAACCTGTTATCCTAAATTGTGCTATTTTCTGTTAATTCTAATTTTATCTAATATAAATTTTTTATAGTTAAAACTAGATTAAACCAATCTATTTTATCAAAACTAGTAATAACAGTGAATAACTGGTTTTAGCCAGTGGAAATTAGTTTTAACTAAAGGTCTCAGTTAAAACTAGTTCTCACTAGTACATATTTATTATATAATATATGAATGATAAAAGAGAATCTTTCCCAAGAGTCACAAATGTAATGAAGAATGGAATGCAGCAGTATAATTAACAGTGGTAAAAAACGGAAGCTGTTTAATTAACATTTTCTATTTGCACATGCTACAGATTCTTAAAAACTTATGATTGGAATAATTCAATCATCAACAAACTACCCATGATTTACCAAATTTTTAAACTCTAAAAACAATTTTATGCAATGATTTTAATACTGTCAATATTCTATTGTTTACTAAAATCAAAATAGTTTAACTTTATCATTTGTTCATGTGGAAAGACAAGATTCTATTCAAAAGCAACCCTAAAACCAAGATAAGTCAAGAAGCCATTGATAACACAGCCTATTTTACTTTTACTTCAAGTGACTGTACCGTTCTTCTTATTGGATAGTAAAATTGCATTATGAATGCTGTAAATGTGGGGTGCGACTCGATTTTCTTTATATTAAATAGGCAGTATTTTAATTTTATATATGAGAACTTTCATTATTCCACTGTATATTTTTAAGAAATACAAATACATCTTTAACCAAAATAGTCTTAATGTTAAGTTTTATGATTTGGCCAGGAATGATGACTGAAAGTATCTAATTCTGCTTGACTATTTTATGATAGTCTAATAATCTTTTAACCAAATTTAGCTATATTCTTCTCAAATTCATAATTGTTTATTTTTTTAAATAAATACATAAAAATTACGTTAGATGCACTGTAAAATACGGTAAACACAAAGAATTCATATAATTTAAGAATAATAATCAGATTTAAACCATTAGAATCTTCTCTAAGAGCTGGAATATATTTTATACAGAAATATAATACATAGCATGATGCTAAAAAATTTAAAAAAAAAATTAAACTTCACATTACTTGTCATTTTTTTCTTACTAGCCGCCAGTAACAATGGTAGCAAGTAATACCCTTATGTATCAACAAAACTAACAACAAGTCAGAATTACCAGCCAGCTGTGACCGAGAGAACTAACTATCTAAAAGAGCCCTAATGTTCTGGAGTTGAACTATATGGATTTTTATTTAAATATAAGTTTGCATAAAACAAGCTATATATGGAGTACAAACGCATGAATGAGTATTAAATATTTTCTTTTTGCTTTTGTTTACCAAGTTTTAATTTTGGACAACCAAATCACAAGCTTGATCTTTTTGGACCATAAAAATTTCTTTGCTGGCATGAACTCTAGTTATGGTGCTATGTTACAAAGGAGTTGTGATTAAGAAGTTTGGAAAGATAATTATAATAAATAAAATGAAAAATTACGTAGAGTAATTTTATTGTAAGTGTTGTTTATAGGGTGGTGACAAAATCCTTAAAAAAAGTTCCCTGATATTTCCATGATTTCCCTGATACTTTCGCAAAAAATTCCCTGATTTTACAATTACCTAAAAAATATACAATACACACTATTCAATACAGTACAGAAACTTTAATCCAGACATCGCGGTAAGACTTTCCGGATTATGGATCAGCCTACCTAACTTTTCCAGATTTCTGGAAATCAGAATAAGTTCAGAGGAACCACTTGATCAAAGAATAGCATTATAACATAGTTCGTACACTCCTTGAAAAGTTTTGAATGAAAAATCTTATTTTCAAGCTCTTAAAGCCTATATGCTTGAAAATGAAGCTGAGTATAGGGGGAAAAAGTGTGCACCATTTATTACAAAATTGAATCAAATCAAAAAATTTCTCAATGCTAAACACATAATATCATGATATTTTTAAACCCCAAGTTTCTAAACAGTCATTAATAGCTACAGTAGAACTCCAATTATCTAAAGCGGTGATGATTATCAGAACCTTAGAAAAAATTCCATACTATGAAATATCCTCAGTTTAAATCAAAGGGCTATATGTAAGGAACAAAATATAAAAAAATCATAATGATATCTCATACAGTTCCTGAGAAAAATATTTAGGAAAATTAACATGGGCGAGATAGAACCATCCGACTCCTCTTAACTAATTCAAAATGGAAAATTTCCCTGATATTTTGCGAAATTTGAAAAATTCCCAGAGATCCCCGATATTTCCAGAATTAAAAAGTTCCCTGAGAATTCCCTGATGACCAGGTTTTGTTACCACCCTGTGTTAAAATACAGAAAAAAAATATAAATATGATATGTTAAGTAAATTACTATATGAACTAAGCCTGTATTATATTATTCAATGGAATGCTTCTGTGCCAATGGTACTAAACAATGATTTACACTCATTAAATTCAGAAAAAATAACGAGATTTATGTGACAAAACAATTCAATTACTTATTTAAATAAATTTAAGAAACATTTAAAGAAATAAAATGAAACAAAGAACATAAAAAGAAATGAATAAAATATGGATTTTCAGCATAAGAATATTACCTTCATTCCTATTTCCATTGGTGACAGATCAGCAAAGGGAACTTCACGAGTTGCCAACTCCCATAAAAGTATGGCAAAGCTCCACATATCAGAAGCTTTAACATTGCTTTGATCTTGTCTTTTCTGGAGAGCTATGATAAAAACATTACATTAATTAAAAAAAATCTGTATACAGATCAATTGAAACATAACAAAAGTTATAATAAAAACTTATGATTGATATTGTTAACGTGTACTTATGTGCTTAGCTCTAATGTGTCATATTACCACCAAAAATTTCTTAAGCAAATTTCAAATTAATCTCAAGAGCAATTATTGCTGAGTATCGAAATTTTTAACAGCTGCCAAGTGATGACGAAAACGACACAACCTTGTTCATAAATATTATGTAAAAAATGATTATTTTGATGATTTGAATATTTTTTATATGAAATTTTGTAGCAATGGAATACGTATTAACTAAAAACAATATTTTGCATCAACAATGCAATCATAGTTATAATATGATTAAATTAGACTCATGCAATGTTGTTGCTGGCAAAGAGTTAGGATTATTCTTTAGTTGCAGGTTGCTGAAATATTTCAAATCTAAACTCTTTATGTAATAGCAACCTAGATTTCATTCTCTTGCTTTTTGACCGATTCAGCATGATCAAAGTAGCCTTCCAGGAGAGGTTTGTTGAAGAAGTACCAATGTACCAGGCGTTGACCCAGCAAATAAGATATTTTTTTATTTAATTAGTTTATGCAGTAATATTCACTACCACATAATTTCATCAGAACAAAGCAAAGTGTCTGGAGAGTATCTTATATTTGTCACGCATTCATTAGAAATTAAACATTCCACATGTTATGTCTGTTTTGGATAAAGATACTTATTTATCTCAGATAGAAACAAATTATTTTTCTTAACAAGAGAATTCTTTAGGTTTACGATTTTTTTTCACTGCCCAGTAATTTGTATGCATTTCAGACTAAGGGAGGGGGTGCTTCCATAAACAAATAAGCTTCATACCTTCTGAAGTATTAAGAATTGGTCAAGCAAAAAGCATATCAGCTCTTCAGTAGTTTAAGAAATTCAAGTTTGTATATTAAAGAATTTTATTTTTAAAAATATTTAGCACTGAAGTAAAATAAATGATTTTCTATTCTGCAATTATAAATTTAAAAAAAAAATCATTAATTTAATTGCAAATTCGTGTAGTTAAATAGATTAAAATATATCACATACTAATTTAAATGTTCTTTTGATTTAACGAATCAAAGATTTTTATTGCCACTATCATTTTAAAGAATGTTCCATACAATTAGTCCATTGAATCCCATTGTAACTGGATTTTACTATAATACAAACCTCATAATGTGCAGAGAAAAAAAAATACCTTCAGGTGACATCCATGCTGGACTGTACATTTTCCCTTTTTCTTGAAAAGTAAATTTTGCATCCGCCATATTTATTCTGGCAGTGAGATCGTCATCAATCTACAGGATAAAATAATTAACAAATTTGATTTAAAGAACTAAATGATATTTAAAAGAGCATTATAAATTAAATAAAACAAATTACTTTTCAACATATTATCCATGAATTACAAAATATGGGAAAAAATTAGATTAAAAATAATTGCAGTAAAACCTTGATTTTGTGACCTTACAATATAATGACGCCTTTGTTATTAAGACCACTTTGGAAAGTCTCAAATATTTTACCATAGAAATAGTGTTAAAAATAACTATGATAAGAAAGTAAACAGTTCCCCAATATTGAACTGGATATTTGTTTAGAAAATCAGAAAAAAAAAATCTACAGCGAAACAGTTTATCTTAGTTGGCTTCATAATTTTAATTTGTTAAGAGTGCATAGAACCTGTTTGCTTTTGTTTGAGTACAATAAGGAAGTCTTCTCACTTAGGCAACTCAAAAAAATAGCAGTGAATTTATAGCAATGCTAAATTTTTGAAAAATATCCTGGAATCTTCTAAAATCGTGAGACTGCAAGAGATATCTACCATAAAACAAAAGGTTTGAGATCCGCTGACTTTCGGCGGTCTTCTGTACTATAAGTTTTACTACTTAATGAAAGTTCTCTATTATGCAGAATTTGATTTTCTGACCTAACTCCGGTCCCAATTAGATTGGATAATCTAGGTTCTACTGTATTTCAGAATTTGTAAGGAACAACACAATGTGTTTATATAATTGTTTTTCATGTTTCAATACATTCAGTATGAATATAGAAAGCCTTTAATTTTCATTTTTAAACAATTTAGATAGTCCCTAAAGTAAAACATAACAAATACTGAAGAATTCCATACCTCATAATCAAAAGGATGTAACTTTAATTTCAAAATTATTACAGAAGAAAATTAAAATATTTAAAACACCCTGTAAAATTTTTTTAATCATCAAAATAGATTTTTTAAAGTTTTTTTTGTTAAAGTAGACTTCAAATTTAGCCGTGCCTCAAAACTTAAAAAAATGTGTGTTTTTTTTAATTATGACTGACCTCGTTGTCTTTGTGGGTTAGAATCCCAGTTTTATCAGTTTTTTTATTCAATTAAAAAAATAACACAATAAACTATATATCTTACCATTACATGTTTGCTGCTCAAATACAGTTGAGGTACCAAAGGATCAATACTGTGTAAAAATTCCATTCCTTTGCAAATATCAATGGCAAATTTTAAAGCTTGTGCAGTATCAACAACAATTCCTAAAAAAATGAAGTTACAAGTCAAAAACTAAATAATTGTAAGTATTTTGTTGACTATTCTGTTTCACTAATAGGATATTAGTTCCATTATTTTTTTATTAGCAAAAATATTACATAACATTCAAATTGTTATTTTACTGATTAAATTTTGAAAAGTTTTTGTAATTGTAATTGAGATTTAGCTTAAGTTCTATATCCATTACTTCAATATTGGAATCGAATTGTAATTGATTATATTTCAGTCATCAGACAATTTTCTTAAACCAACAGAATAAAATTTGTTTGAACATTTTTTTAAATACTTGCTATACTAGGGGTTTTCTCAATATGTTAGATTCTGTGTTCTTGAATGGTCAATATCTTTCATGAAGATGTTTGTTTTTATTATATGATTACTTTTTAATACATAAAATACTCACAGGGAATACAATTATATGTATATAAATATCATCATTGCAATAAAACTTAAGTGAAGTGTAACATTATCTGGTGTTCCCAACATATATTTCTTAACTTCACAACAAACTTACGACTATATCACATGGATGTGCAAGAGAAATTAATTTTTATCATAATGTGTCTATTTTAATATTTACAATCAACAACCATGAAATAATTAATAGGTTGTTATTTATACATAGTTATACATGTCTTCCACTTTTGTACAATTAACACCCAGAAACAAAATGTGTCGATCAAAAAGAATACTAGTAGGCTCTAAATAGTTAAAAGTAAACAAGAAACATCTATTTTTGCAGTACAGAAAAATTTAGTTGAAGAATAATTTCTTTTATTGCTTATTAAGATTTTTTTAACTCTGAAATTTAGTGTGTATTTATTGAGCATAATTACTCTCCCTCTGGCTATCTCCAAGGCAAGGCAAGCAAGTGAAAAGTTTATGTTTTGTGTAAATTGTAATAACATACATTTTTGAAGTATGAATAACGCTAATAAAGAAATGTAATAGTTTTTCATGTGTTAGGGCCTTTATTTATTGTTTTGTATTTGATACCTCTGTAATTAGTGTCCTCACATAAAATGTTGTTAATGAACAGCAACAACAAAAACATAAGTAGGAAATAATTTAGTTCCAATATAAATTCACAGCTTGTGTGACACTTACTGCTTTCTTAATTTGAGATTTAAGTAAAGAGAAAGTAATCACAAAATAGGACATAACAATGTACAAAATCTAATATGAGAAAATCACCCATATTTAATCTAGAAGATATTTAAAACAAGAATAAGAAAATAATGTGTATTAAACAATTCAAGAAGTTAACATAGAAGTGTTTATAGTATCCTAATATTATGCAACTCTTTTTTAAATTAAGGTTAGTATTAATTAGTACTTAATTTCAGTACAAAATTATTCTTGTTTGTATATACAAACAAAAGAAACTAATTAATGCCATTTTTGCTGTTTTAAACAGGCTGAAAAAATACATTTGTGTTAATTATATATATATATTCTTTTTGTTGTTTTAAAAAAAACTACATACCAGTTCCTTCATGAAGAACGTTATATAGTGATCCATAAGGCATATATTGATTGATGACAATTAAAGTTGGTGGATGACAGCAGCATCCAATGACTGGTAGCACATTTGGGTGTGAAAAAATACGCAATCGAGGATACTCATCGTTAAAGTCTCGAATAACTCTAGCAGTGACTTCTCTTATGTTCAAAATTTTGGCCACTATACTATTTTGTTGCCAAATCCCTTTCCAGGTCTGAAAATGTAATGAATGTGAAACAAATTTTTCTTTTGGACATTTTTCATTTGCAGGGGAGGCAAGTTATTGTTGTTAGCAGGCTGCAAACAAAATAAAAGGTTTCAGATTTAAGCTTTGATTATTAGATTAGATTGTGAAAACAATCAGGCTGTTTAGTGCATAACTATAAAAGCATTAAGGCATGGGGATATTTTAAACACACAATTGTTATTCACAAAATACATAATCAGGACTAATTATAAGGGTGACACAATAATACATGCTTACACATAGGGAACTCTGAGAAAAAATCTTGTTTATTAAATTAAACTGTTATATGTAAAGCTGCAAAAAAATAAAAATAGAAGGTACCCGACTTAAGTAAAAAAATTAGAAAAACTAAAATAAAGTTACATAAACTCAAATATTTTTTCTCCTACAAATCCGTTGGATAAAAGTATGAGCATGAATGCTAAGACAATTACAATTTAATGAGCATAAGTTCAAAGTAATTTTTTAAGCAAAGAGTAAGTCCATATTCCAAAACCATTAAAAATATATCTTGATAGTTTAACACCAAAGGGGACGATAAACATTTATGATACTTAGCATTAAATCAGTGGTGATCATTTTTGATAAAATTATAATCCTTAAAACAATAAATGATGGATAAGTGGGTAAAAAGACAAATGCAAATATGTAATTTCAAATAAAATATAGAATGAAAATAAATTAAAAATTATGATGGGTGGTAAATTTGCAATAGAAACCACATGCAGGAGAATTTTCACATGCATACATAATAAAAAACAGATTACAGTATATATTGGCTGGTGCAGTACATATCAAAACCCATACCAACAATTCAATTATTTTCACGAGGCTTGAATAGGGCATTGCAGAAAATTTAGTATATAACATGATATTTAATTAATTTTATTACATAGTTTGGTTTAAAGAGTTGCCTTGCAATCCACTCGTTGGGTTAAGGATTATAATTATGGTTGCTAATGTTCAGAGTGGACACTTTTAAATGCTAATAAAATATCAAATAAATAATTTTTCACCCTTTTTTAAACTTTAGACTTACTCTATGCACAAAAAAATACTTTATTTCTAATGAAGCACCTGTAAAGCTATTGTTTTAACTGGTTAAGTGCCAGGCAATTAACACTGTGGAACTACAATGAAAAAGTAGTAAGCTTGTTTTGGCAAAAGTCTAAATACAATCAAAAGTTGCTATAGCAATATTCTTCCATCACTCCAGTTAGAATAAAAAAATTATACTTTACATAGAATATTAATAATATTAAAATAATTGTATTCATAAAATATAAATCTTACTTCACCAGATGGCCTTAGTGCTAGTTTTGCATGGAATCCCAATTCCTTTAAATTAATAAATGAATGTTGTGACAAGGTAGCATCTCCTAAAAGTTAATAAATTTTATTAACTCAATTAGTAAAAAGTTTTTTTTAAAGTTACTTATTCAAAATATGTTTTTAAAAAACTTACTGGAACGTGTTTTAGTTCCTAACCAACTCTGATCCTTGTAAGGAATTTTTGCTGTATCTTGTCCAAGCTGCACAGCAAGTTCTAAAATTTCAGTAAATGAACACAACTCAGATTAACTGTGATGCTAAATGTGTAAAAATATCCATATGAATGATAGGCCAAGTGCATTATTAAAAAAATACATTCTGCTTGGCATTACATTCTTTAAAAACTATTAAAAAAACCTGTTAATTTGAGAGTTCAAATGTCTTTTTTTACTACAAAACGCCAAATTAGACCAAGACCAACTGCTTAAAGACTACGTTGGAAAAACTATGAACATTTATGTCAAGAGTAGGATTTGAAATCACAGTACAGTAAACTCCCGTTTATCCGGAATGCTCGGGAAATTGACTCTTCCGGATAATCGAATTTTCCGGTTAATCGGAAGTCGCCAAATAGGGTTACCAAAAAATGCCGATTTTTCCGGAAAATACAATAGATAATGGTTACATCTTATATGCAAAGAGGCGATGTTGCATTTATAATATCGCTATATAATAATATATAATAGATACTACAATATTTTGTATTAAAAAATATTAATATTTATTAATTAAGAAAAAAACGATCGTTACTTTCAAATGCTAAAATCTAAATACATAAATCGTCCAACCGGCAACCCATGGTCTAAAACCAGTAGGATATTTTAAAATAAACAAAATCTAGAGATATTTAATTACAGAATTAAATTATAAAATAACTTACTTTGGATTAGGGTTGTTTACGATTTATCGAAAATCCAAAAATCTTGCTAAGTTTGAAAAACGTTCTTTGGGTGAAATCAGAGAATTATTAATATTATCTTTAAAAAATCTTGTTAAAGTTAATTTGTTAAGGTATCAGTCATTATTTTAATCGTAAATGAGCGACGCGAGTCGCGACGCTAACGCCGAAGCCCAAACTGACCTTCGAATGTTTGCTAATTTTAGCAGCGGTCAAGCTTGGCGCAATCACTTCCATTGGAAGGGATCGAATTTCATGGTAACCACATGGGAACAGCAAAAAAAAAAATCAAAGTATTTTAGTAGTAAAAGTAGGCAGTTTTAGTAGGCAGTTGTTCAAAGCTACAATACTATAAATACTACAGCCTTTTTTCTACTGTGATGGAATTCTCAGAAAATTGGGGGACCATTGAGATCCCTTGCTGATCCCCCTCCTACTGTCTGATAACATACATTGTCTTCGGCTGTGCAGAAAAACGTCCTTTGAAACGAACATCGAATTGAAGCTATTTTGGGTTTGATTTTTTCCAAGCTCGGGAACTTTTAATTTCTGTATAAAGTACGTTGTATTTTAGCTATAAAGATGCTAATTTAATTAAGCAGCACGATAAGGAATGGGGCATTAAATATTCTTTAAGAAAGAGACCAGTTTTGCCGTTATAATAACAAATACAGTTTAAGGGTTAGAACTAATTATTTTCATTTGATTAGGTTTAAATTTTTTGTTAGTTTTTTAGCATTGATTCGATTTGTTGATGTTAATAACCGTGTTTAAATTATGTTAGAAAACCATTAACTAATAAACTTTAAGGTATCAGGGTAGTGAATTAATATAAGCTTGAATCAGAAATACCATCACTTAATTTAGAATCATGATCAGGCGATTCGACGACAACTTGTCATGGATGTTTGGATCCTAACGAATTTGAGAAACTAAGCCAATTAACGTTTAATTATTTGTGTCATCCCAACTTTCCGTATAAATTTTATATTCCGAATAAACAAATAGGTTTAAACCTTAAAACATTTTCGTTAATAGTTTATCCGGAATTCTATCCGAAACTGAATTCAACTTCTATTCTGAATTAATAAAGATTTTGTATTGTTGTGGTGTAAGCTTTTCCGTTAACGGTATAGTTTTATCCGGAATTTAATTTATCTTTGTCCGGACTACTACCGAGGCTGCGCTGGGTGCCAGCTCATATGTCTGCCTACGTCACGGTTCTAAATTACGAGGCAGGGTGCCAATAACCCTCATGTAGTTCTAGAGCGAAACCAGGAATGCTACCGGAATTTACATTTTAGTTCTATGCAGAATTTAATTTTAGATTTAACCGAAAGCAATTTTCAGTTATCCGGAATGTAATTTCGGATCGACTTCGTTTGATCCTAAAGTCTTTTCGGATAAAACGTGATTGAAATGCTGATAGTATTCTAAATGATTTTTCAAAACTTGGAACTTAAAGCCATAATTGACCTGCGTTTAAAATTGCGCTCAAGTAACAAAAAACTTAAATTTAATCATTATCGGATAACCTAAAAGATGCACGAAGGTTGAAACCTTAACCTGGAAGGACACGCAGAATATTGGTGACAGATTTATTATTTTTTTTAATTTCTTAACGGGTATACATTTAGAATTTATTTAAGCATTAAGTTTTTCTAAATGTACTCTTTTTTGAGCTCAGCTTGAAAAATGATGTTACAATTTTTCTCGCCGATCGTTTATGTAATCAGCCTCGTAATCTTTTTTAACGAAACTTATAGTGACTGTTGAATGAAACTTGACAAAGTGACGAAGCAAGAAACGAATTTCATCAAAATAATTTTTAATTAAAAATAAATCAAACAATTTACAATTAAAGCTCAAAAATAAAGATATCTAAACAGTGGGCGTTTTCGCCATGTTATCAGTTCACCGGCGCTTCAACTCAAAATCACCACCAGATTCGAAGCTTATAAAAAAAAGAGTGAGTAAGAAACTTTAAAGCCTGAGCTTAAATATACCGCTAAACAATAGCACCGCAGCCGCGGTAATTGAAAATCCGCATTGCGCATGCGTACCCGTGACGCGAAATGAAGCCCCGGTGAAAGAAAACGTAAACAAACATACGCGGCACTCCGCAGCAAGATGCCGTGACGTCACCGTTTTACGCAGTAGCCCGATGACGTCACCGCTATAGGGAACCGTATTTGCATGAGAGGAAAACTTATAATTTTGCTAACAATCGGCCCCCCTCATGCAAAATACATAAAAACAGTAGAAAAATTACATGTCAAAATTTAACATTGAAATACAAAAGAACTAGTATTTATCATTCACAAATAATTTACAACAAAAATCCTTTAAACGTTCTTTAGAACTTGGTTTTGTGAAAAAGTCCGCCAAGTTATTTTTGCTAGATACATGTTTAACATCAAATGCCCTCTCAAAAACTAAGTTTCGCAAAAAATGGTATTTTACGTCAATATGCTTGGTCCTATGATTTTCCACAGGGGATTTTGAAAAATCTAAAGCAGCCTGGTTGTCGCACAGCAATCTGCAATCTTTGATAGTTAAGCCGATTTTATGGCATTCTGAAATAATATGATTTACCCAGATTACTTCCTTTGCAGATTCAGTGAGAGAAATATATTCCGCTTCCATGGTTGAAAGGCTTACGCACTTATGTTTGAAGGTGCGCCATGAAACAGGGGATTGGTCAATTAGCAATAGCATGCCCCCAATAGATACCCTATCATCCCTATTTGCCGCGAAATCAGAGTCTGAGAAGCATTTGATGTTTATATCTACAGCTGATGAAAGATTTAGCATTAGATTCGATGTACTTTTAACATATCCAAGCAATTTTAGCAATACATCCCAATGTTTTAAACCAGGATTTTCCTGAAACTGAGAAAGCACGTTTACGGCGTAGGTAATGTCCGGTCGGGTTCTGTTAGCCAAAAACGCTAAACATCCTAACAAGCTCCGATAAGGAAAACTCTTCATTTGTTGTATATCCCCTTCACTGGTTGGACAATCCAGTTTCGAAAGGACAATACCTTTAGCAATTGGTAAAGAGGATATAGAACAATTAAAACTTTCGAACTTATTACATACTTTATTTATATACTGTTGTTGATGTAAATATAAATTACCATTTCTTTCACAAAATTCTACTCCAAGTAACTTCTTGGTTTTACCTAAGAATTTCAAATCAAATTTAGAATTAAGCAAATTTATAATAAAGTCCATTTTACATTGAGTCTTTGAAAACAATACGATATCGTCTACATACAATAGTAACACAACGTCATCATCATACAAATAAACACAATTGCACCATTGTAATCTAGTAAAATTTAAATCTATTAAAACACAGTCAATTTCAAAATACCATTCACGGCCACTTTGGTGTAGCCCATAAAGTGCCCTTTTAAGAAGACACACATAGTCACTTTCATTATTTACAACATATCCTTTAGGCTGGTACATATACACTTTTTCTGAAAGAGAAGCATACAAATATGCATTTTTCACGTCTAATTGACAGTGAATCCACTTAAAAATGCCTACCAGAATAACAAAGAAGATTCGTACGATCGTGAAGTTAACGACTGGACTAAAAACTTCGTCGTACGACTCCCCTTTTCTTTGAGCGTAGCCTTGGGCAACCAACCTCGCTTTATATCGTACTATGTCCCCCTTTTCATTTTCTTTAACGGTGTAAACCCACCGGCTGCCAAGTACTTTTGCGTTCTTGGGAGGAGGAACCAGTTCCCAAACTTCCCTTTCTAGGATAACTTCCATCTCATTATTCATAGCCTCTTTCCATTTTTGGTTATCAGGACAACTTACAGCTTCATTGTAACTTTTAGGGATTTTAACTTCAGTTAAATTTACCTCGGGGACGTTAGTTAAATTTTCACTCTCTTCTCCAATTTTCCCAGCAAATTTATTTTTACCGGAAAAATTAAACAAATCATCCCTAAATTCTATTTTACGGGAGTTACAATATTTTTTAATTTCTTTTAAAGACTTAAACCTGGTATTTGTTCCCTCAATACTGTAATATATATCAGTCCGTGATTTATCTTTGCGAAGAACAGGGATTCTTATCCATGGGATTTGAGGACATGGGGTTAAAACTGAGGTAGTATCTAGTTCGTTTTCTTCCTCTTCAGATTCAACTTCATTTTTAAATTCAACCTCACTGTCTTCCAAATCGTAGAAAGAAAAATTGTCCATTTTAAAATGTGCCATTTGCTTTGTGCCCAGGACGACATCCACTGCCCTTAAATTTTCATTAAAATTAACATTTGAAACCTCTACAAGACGTTTTTCATTTGGTAACCAAATACGGTAACCTCTGGTCTTGTGAGCGTACCCAACCATTATGCCTAATTTTGCCCGCATTTCTAGTTTGCTCCTTTTTTGTTTGGGGGTACCTACATACGCAATACAACCAAAAACCTTTAAATGTCGAACGGAAGGTTTATTCCCACAATAAAGCTCAAAGGGTGTTTTTGTCTTTATTTCCGTGGCAGACGCGGTTCCATGCGTATGTGAAGCATACGGCAGCTTCAGCCCAAAATTCGTCGCCCAACCCACTTGATTTTAACATTGCTTTTACACCGTCCAAAAGTGTAAGATTAAACCTTTCACTTACGCCGTTTTGTTCGGGACTGTAGTAGTTAGTCCTTTCGGCATGGATTCCTTCCTTTTCAAGATAACTAAGAAATTGTTTGCTGCAGAATTCCATACCATTATCAGTCCGAATATTTACAATTTTAGTGTTTAAGAAATTTTCGGCCCTTTTTTGATAACGACAAAAATATTCAAAAACATCCGATTTGTTTTTTATAGGGAATACTGTCACTTTTCGTGAGAAGTCCTCGGTAATTGTTAGGAAATACTTATTGCCCCCTTGAGACTCTTTGGGCATCGGCCCACAAACGTCCATATGAAGTAACTCAAGTGGCTTATTTGTCCTAATTTTCCCAATAGACTTAAAAGACACTTTTAGACTTAGCTAATTTACAAGGAATACAATCAGCATTTGGTTTAGTCAGATCTGGCAACCCTTTAACACTATCATTTTTACTGGTGTGAACCAAATAATCAAAATTTACGTGACAAAAACGTGAATGCCAAGTACCCATGTCGTCACTAGCCGGCGATTCAGAACTTTCTTTCCGATTATTAGCCTTGGTTCCAGATCGAGATTTTGGGGATTTATTTTCTTTTACTTTTGAACTTTCTCTCGACTCGTAAATATTAACATTTTTCTTGATTTCGTATTTAGGGCGAAATATATACAACCCGTCCCTTCTGTTAGCGAAAAATAGCTTTTGCCAGTCGGGAGTATATACCCAAATTTTACCGTTTGTGCCAACAAAATGGCAGCCAAATTCCTCAATAACCGTCCCAGAGAGGAGGTTTCTTCTTAATTTTGGAGCATAAAAAACATCATAAACCTTTATGTCACTTCGACGACCGTTAATCATAACGTGGAACTCAATATCCCCAATTCCCTCAATTTCGCTTTCAATACCACCAACCGCTAAAGTCATTACACTATTATCAGTTTCCCGAAAGTTAACAAATAAATCCTTATTGTTACAAAAATGTGCGGTGGCACCAGTATCAATTATCCAAGAAAATTTATTCATTTGATCACTTAAAGCTTCTATAGTTGTACTATTTAACACTTCCGCATTTGAATCAATCAACTCTTTACTTTTACTTTTTAACTTACTTTTAATCCCACATAAAACATTACCGTTTCCTTTACTTTTAATGAACTTGGGATTCTGAACTTTAACATAACAATTAGCCTTTAAATGCCCAAGTTTCCCGCATTTAAAACAAGGACCAATTGTATTTGGTTTACTTCGAGTAGGTTGATTCAAATTACGTTTTGAATAATCAGTACGAAATGCAGTAGAACTTAAATTTAAACGTTCACTTTTAGAGTTATCAATGTCTCTTTCAACTTGCTTTAATCTGCTTTCTTCTACAATTAATTCTGCTTCGATATTCTTAAAGTTAAATTTTTCCTTATCCCATCTATAAATAAGTTGTACAATACCTTGATATTGGGCAGGAAGGTACCTTATTAGCTGAAAACCTTGGTAGAGGTCCTCAAGCGGGTGTCCCGCTTCCTGAAGACGCTTCACGACAGCCCGGAGTCGCGCACAGTAGAGACCGATGGATTCGTTGTTATAGTCGAAACGCATGTTGAAGAATTCGTCGAGAAGTTGGATGACGCGTGCTTTCGACACTGGCTCGAAATACGTCTCGAGGATTCTCCACGCATCTCGGCCATCGGTTTCCGAAACTATTAGTTGGCGGAGGTCAACAGATGTCGCGTAGTAAATTGTTGTGAAACTCCGGGCTTTTCTGAGCTGGTATTCTTGTTTTTCCTTTTTCGAAGCAGTAGACTCAAGCGCCGGTTCTGTACCGCTGATAAACCCCCACAGGCCTCTGTCCATAAGTAGTATCCGGGCATCTTCTTTCCAGGTATGCCAGTTTTCCGAGTTTAATAGCGGAAACTGGCGCTCAGTATCTTGTCTTTCCATCTTGAAATGAAGTGCCGGCGGCCCCCGTCGATAAGGTCATCAACGTCAACGTGAAATGAAAGAGTTCAAGTTCCGGCCACGTGTCAGGTTCATGGGTTTTTAAGGCCCATAACCAATGTTGAATGAAACTTGACAAAGTGACGAAGCAAGAAACGAATTTCATCAAAATAATTTTTAATTAAAAATAAATCAAACAATTTACAATTAAAGCTCAAAAATAAAGATATCTAAACAGTGGGCGTTTTCGCCATGTTGTTATCAGTTCACCGGCGCTTCAACTCAAATCACCACCAGATTCGAAGCTTATAAAAAGAAAGAGTAGGTAAGAAACTTTAAAGCCTGAGCTTAAATATACCGCTAAACAATAGCACCGCAGCCGCGGTAATTGAAAATCCGCATTGCGCATGCGTACCCGTGACGCGAAATGAAGCCCCGGTGAAAGAAAACGTAAACAAACCAACGCGGCACTCCGCAGCAAGATGCCGTGACGTCACCGTTTTACGCAGTAGCCCGATGACGTCACCGCTATAGGGAACCGTATTTGCATGAGAGGAAAACTTATAATTTTGCTAACAGTGACAACGACAGATTTAACGTGCACCAGTCCCATACACTCGGCATTATTTATTGCTTCTTTATTGTCTAGCACGATCCGTTTATGACTTAGATGAGGATAGAACTTGTGGAGGTATCCATCGTGGCATGATGCCTTGAACCACCGCGCCCTGCCAATTCTTTAACAGTCTTTGAAAAACACATTAAAAAATTCGCAGCGAATTAGTTAAAAAGCATCATTGATTTATTCCGGATAACGGAAAAATGCTTAGGTTAAAACTAGATTTAAATTACGGATAGAACATAGAATTAAAATTTAAATTCAGGTAGAATTCTCAAAATGAATTTACGTCGCACACTAAAACTAAATGAGGATTTTCGACGTTGCGCCTTGTAATTTGGAACTGCGACCAAGTGATGATACCGACTTCAGAGCTGGTACCCAGTGCAACCTCAGAGCGACATCGGTACAGTCTGAATAAAGTTAAATTAAATAAAATTTATCTCGAATAAAACCAAAGTTATAACATGCCTGATAACGGAAAATCACTTTCAGTTAGAACTAAAATAAATTCCGGATAGAATATATTGAACTAAAATTAAAATTCCGGTAACATTCTGGGATGAATTTACATCACACTAAAGCTAAATGAGAATTTTCGGCGCCGCGCCTCGCAATTTGTAACTGCGATCAATTGACGAGGCCGACATCAGAGCTGGCACCCAGTGCAACATCAAATAGCAGTCCGGATGAATAAAGCGAAATTAAATAAAATTTATTTCGAATAAAACTAGAATTGCATTTCGGATATAGGAAAATTAGTTTCGATTAAAAAATAGAATTCTGCTTAAAAATATATAGATCAAAAATTTTAAATTCCGGGATGAATTTATGCATCGCACTAAAGCTATAAATGATGATTTTTGGCACCGGGCCTCGTAATTTAGAAAAGCGAAACTAATTTAGAAAAGTAACGAGGCCGACAGAGCTGGCACCCAGAGCTAACTTATATAACAACATCGGTAGCCATCCGGATAAAGCTGAAATAAAATCCTGTTCGCAATATATGGTTAGCGAAAATTCTTACAAACGATAATTAAAAATATTTTTATTTATTCTGGGTATAAGTAGAATTAAACTTCCGATAGCAATCCGGATAAATAAACTATAATTCAGTTCTTGATAATATGTCAATTCCGCAAATGTTAAAACCGATAAAATAAATTACTTATTAATTTATTCTAGTTACGTTTCGATGTGGACTTGTTAACGCGATTCCCTAATTTAATTCCGGTTAACACTCGGATTTCGTATAGTGGAAACATGTAAATAAAATGCAACATAAAAAATGCTGAAATAGGGCCATACCTGGCGTTAAACCAGACTTTCAGTTTCTAAATGTTGTCACCAAACGAAATTTTTTCTTGGAAAAAGAAATCTAAATTGTTTTTACTATATTTGGCAAGAAATCGCAATTTTGGGGGAAAATATTCAATTTTATCGCCAAATCGGAATTTGTAATTTTCCGGATATTTGAGCTTTCCGGTTAATCGGGAGCCGGATAAACGGGCTTTTACTGTATTTGTTACCAAGAGACAGCGGTCCAACCACTTTTCCAAAAAATAGGGAAAATATTGTAGTGAATTTTAACATAAGTTATTTAGAATCGGTTTAGATTTGTCAAATTTTTAGGGATAATGTTAAAATTTAAAATTTTATTCTTTATTTTAGAACAGAATAATCTTTATCTTAAATATATATTGTAAATAATAAATATTTCAACAGTGTATTTTTTAGAAAAGAATGGTTATTGATATTCAGCAAAATAATGTTTTTTTTTTACATTGAATTATTTAAAAACTTATAGGCTATGACCTTTTAAAATATTGAAGGCACAATAATTTGTAGTTTAATATTTTTAAAATGGCTTAGAAAATTTGCATCAAAGTTGTTTTCCTTTGAAAACATTTTATAATAAATAAATATTCAAATACATTTTCTCAGATTCATTTTCAAAGATATGGATAAAATAAGTAAAAATCTAATAAATAAAAAAGAATTCACATTAGCTTTAAAATTTAACTGACATTAAGAATCTAAATTTCATATCTAAATCACAAAACTCTAAATAAAAAAAAACCTTGATTAATAAAGATGATTAATAATATAACATTTGTGTTTTTATACCTGACAATTTTGTTGCCAATTGTCCTTTGCATTTGTCAAGTGGAATCTCCCCATACCTATTGCTGATGGCAACCATTGCACCATTGTTAATTAAATCCTAAAAATATTTACATTATAATTAATTACAGTTACTGATTAATACAAGAAAGCATTTAATTTATAACGTTCAAAATTATAATTATTATACTATTAAAATATACATCATTATAAAATTAAACATTGAAATTTTATATACATGTACTTTAAGTACAACTACTAGGGGACCTATGTTACTATATTTCATTTGATTCTATTGGGGGGGGGGGGGGGCACAAGCTTGGGTCTTTATATTTTGCCCAAACAAATGTGAAGTACACACATCAGTATGTTTGTTAGAATAAATCATTCTGAAGAATATTTTTCATTCACAACATTTATTGATCATGATCCCCCCTCACTCAACACAACCACTCCTTTCCCGATATCATATTTCGCCTACCGTCACTCGACTGTTTTTGTTTTCTGTCGGATGCATGCACGATTCTGATGATGCAAGACCTTCGTCCTTTGAAACATGTCAATTTTTACACAATAAAACTATTTGCACCAAGAATCAACTTTGTCTCTTTCATGTATCTTCATACACAATTTTATGTCAAATCAAACAAAAATAATCTAAACAATAGTCTAGGCAAACAGACTGGGTGTTTGCTCAATACTAGACTGTGGTTCTAAATTACAACATCATGCACCAATAGCCCTTCTGTAGCTCTAGTGCAACAATAATTCAACCCAACCCTAGGCAAAACAGTTCTCACAGAGCCTAATCTCTGTTTTTAAAACCAAAACATAAGCCCCGGGTAGATAATCATACTTCACACAGAAACCTCCAGAGTTAAGTCAAATCCCAATAAATGTTGCTAAACTGTTGTCATTACATATAAATGATATAAACTTTAAGCTCCATTCCACTCATTTAAGGGAAATTTAAGTAGTTTTAGAGTTAAATAAGCTTCTTAGAGTTCAGTGGCTAACTCATTTTGAAATTTCAATATTTTTAATGCATATATGCTGTTTAGACCACTTAAAATCACTTCTTTATAAGAACACTTTCTAGTAAGAATAGTAGTGTGGAATACGTCATTTGAAATATGTTGTCAAATAGCATTACAAAGATGATAAAAGTTATTTTTATTGCTAAAACAAAGTACAAGTTCCCTTAAAGTAATTTATCTAATCAACTCCATAATTGTGGTTGTTTTTTTCTAATGCCCTGTTCAGTCAAAATCTTCCTGTTAAATAACTTTGGCAAAATCTTTTTTTTTTATAAAGATAATTTTAAAAATAACTATTATTAAATTTTACCGCAATGAATAATATACTATAATGAAATATCTTTAAGAAAAAAAAACAGAACAGAATTAACTTTCCATTTTATTCTTACACAAAACTATGTATAATTAATAAGCTACTTACTTCGGCAATAGCCTGGTATCCCCAAAAGCAAGCATAATGAAGAGGCGTATTACCATGTTCATTTACAGCATTTATATCAGATTTGTTTCTTAACAACTATAAAAGAATTTAGAATTATACATCTATATTCACCATAATTAGAGTAAACATCTTAAAGCTTTCTGGGGAGCAACGAGGAATTGCAAAAAAAAATTTGAAGTCCTCACAACATGGGAGAGATCGTGGAAAAATATTTAGTTGAAAAAATTCTGTGTGGAAAAAATTGGTACCACTCCATTTCTGTATTTTCTAGACTAAAACCCAAAAAAGAAATGTATAAACTTTTTATGATATTTTTAACAACATAACTTAAGCTTTCAAAATGAGATACAAGATTACTCAATAAAATAAAAAAATAATTCTGCAGATCAGGATTTCAATTTTTTGCATTACGTTTAAAATGACCGCTATTTGGCTATTGTTATCTAATATTTTTATTGAAAAGAAGTCTAGTAACCTATCTAGATGACTTATAACTTTAGTGGGGCGGCCCCTCAGGGCCAAGCACTGCGACCACTGGTCTATTGTACTAACTCCATCGTTTAACCTTGAAGCAGGCCGATTGCTGAAATGAATATCAGAATTTCCCTGATTGGTAAGTTTTCAACCTCCCAGGCTTCGATACAATGGTATCTATCTAGATAGAATACAACTATTCCATCAATAATTTTGGAGTTTTAAATTTGCAAATAAAAAAATTATCATTAAACAAACAGCAATACGACATCAAATTTCTCTTTTAGAAAAGGTGTGAACTAATTCCCCCCAAAAACCAAATCTCAGCCACATATCCTCAAAAGCCACTCTTCTAAATTTAACAGAATTGTATATATTTAAGTTGGATGGACTGAAGGTCATAAATACTGCGAGTTAAATTATGGGCACCCTGTATTATCACCTGTATTTATCATGCTTAATTTAAGCAGAGAAAAAATTCGTATTAGAAATTTCGTCTTTATGTGATAAGATTTTTGCTTAAAGTAATTTAGTTTATAAAGATTTATTTAAATTTCAAATATCGTCAGTGCGGGTAACTTTGGCCAAAATCATTGTTTTTTTTACAAAAGAAAAATTAAACTACAAAATCGATTTAAACACTAAATCACTATGCATTTTAAGTATTGTACTTTTAGGAATAATTTGCAGGCATTTTTGTTACATTTTATAAGTTTAAAAAAATGGTACTAGTTTAAAAAATTAGGATACGATTCGAGTCTAGGAGGGTAACTTTGGCCACAAGCACGAAATACTCACTAAACGTACCATTTACTGCTTTTTGGGCTGTGTAATAGATTTAAATTGCAATAATAAAAATACTAAACATTAGAATTATTAGTTTTTAAAGTTTATTAGGTGATTTCAGGATAAATACAAGAAAATTCTTATTTGTTTCAGTTTATGCTGCATCGTCCAATGATTTAGCCGCAATACTTCTGAACACTTTCAGCTGACATTTTTAAAAATTAATTTACATTTCTAAAAAGAAAATCAACTAACGCATTTTTGAAAACCAGATTTAATGATAATTATTTTCATAATCAAAACGCAAACGATATTATAATGAAAAGAAAATAACATATTAGTAATTTGGAATTCTAAAAAGTTTACATTTCTAGCATTAGCAATTTTAAATGTCGGTTTATATTATGTTTAAAAACAGTTTTAAAAAGACATAATATAGAATATCCATAAGAATAAAATTAAAAAGTATTATTTAAAATTAAGTTAAAAAGAATCTTGCTTTTCATTCATTTTTTAAAGAGTAATAGAGCATAACGAAATCATTGTAGCTATGGCCAAAGTTAGCTGCATTCGTGGTCAAAAGTTTCCCGGTGACTAACAATTAAATACAGCTTTTGAAATATTCAACATAGAATAAAATAAATGGTGGGATATTATTCCCAATAGATTAAAGAATCGCATAGAGTATTTTCTTACTCAATATTCAATAATTTTTGAACAATTCTGAATGAAAGTTTACTGAAGTAGTTTTTTGTTCTTCAACGCTTGCAGAAATAAAACACTTTTTTGGTGTTGCCAAAACTAAAATAGAAAAAAAGTCTAATATTAAATTAAAGCCAATGTTGCCACCTTTCTAAAAATGCTAACTAATTTAAAGTCTGATGATTTTGAGCAGAGAAATTTTAGAACAAATCTTTTTCCGATGAGTGGCCAAAGTTACCCTCCATGGCCAAAGATACCCGCTTTGCCGGTATAAAGATAAATTAAAAAGAATTTCAGTGTCAAAATTATCCTAATAATTATTATTTTTAACTTAAAACAGTAAAACACTTACACCACTCTTGCGAGAATACTAAACTGGTTATAAAACTATATAAAATCCAGAGCAAGTTTTTTATTTTGAACAGGGTTTAAGAAATGAATTGGGATAAATAGTTCTAGAGAAAAAAAGATGGTTGGTTGAATAAGTATCATTCTAGAGCTGTAATCTTAAATTGACACTGTGTAAAAAAAACCTCAGCCCTGGTTAATCGGCCACTATTGATTCGACATATTTAGTTATTAGTAAATCAGACTTCTCGAGTTGAATTGGATCAATCAATTTTCTTAAAGCGTCATCTTCATATTATAATAAATTTTAACTTGATGCTAACACCCAATTTTAAAACCTAGAGATGTCCAGCACTGAAAAGATACTTCAAATCCTGTTTCTTTTTTTGTCTGACCAATACTTGCAGACATTTATTCATCCATGCTGCTGATTGAAAGTATTAAGGAAGTTTTTGCAATTCTACAAGCCCCATAATCAGAATTTTATGATTTGTTTGTTATAAAATGTTTATATAAGAAATTAAATATTATATGCTTAAATATTATAATTGCAGTACAAACAACACCCTTGAATATATATTAGTGAAATTATATTTATTAGCAAATTTTAAGTATGCAGACCAATTGACTCGTGTTAAACCAAATTTGTTTCAGTGATTAAATTTTCAACTGTGAAATCATCATTAAACTTTCATAAATTATATTTTACTTATATTGTTTTAATTTTGAAAAACTGTAACAAATTAAATGAATATATATTCAGCAATTTTCATAGCTAGATAACAACCTATTCTATAGCTAGATAGTTAAATAACAACCAATTTATAACCTGTGTTTAGTTGCAATATAATTATAAGTATACTTTTGACATTAAATATTAAAATTATTTGTACATTTCATTAGTTTTTTAAGTTTGTTATTAATTAGTTAAAAAAAAACAGAACCAGGTATTTTCTTCTTTGCCAAAATTGAGAGTGAAAAACAAAATACAATCATAGTAAACTAATGAATAATTATATATATAACAAGTGATATAATTAAAAAAATCCAATAGAACATATACAGTGATTTTACAAAGTTATATTACATACATCAAATCAGTTTATGTTTTTAACAAGAACCGGAACTGCTATAAAATGGATTTAAAAAAATTCTAATGCACTTACTGTAGGCTAAAAGAACAAATGAATCACAAACTGAGGATAATTAAACTATGGCAAAAAAGTATAAAAGTAAACAAAGGGAAAAAGATAATAAAGACTTAGAAACTACTAACCATATGAACTATATCTCTATGACCATGGGCAGAAGCTAAATGTAGGGCTGTATCATCACCCATGTTTGTAGCATTGATTTTTGAACCTCTCGCAATCAGCATTTCAACAATATTTGCCCGTCCTTCTTTTGCAGCCCAATGCAAAGGGCTGAAGCCATGGTCATCACTGAAATATGTATTTAATTTACAATAAAAAAAATTAGTATACTTAACATATATATTGTAACAAATTAAAAAGATTGTCTTTATATTGGTTAAGATATAAAACAATTTATTTTAGAGGTATGTAAATTATTTATATTATATAGTGTGGAGATTTTGATTATGGTTTTTATATTGTATTCATTAATTTACAGTTTAAAAAAAAAAAATGTATAACTAAAAAAAAGCTCTAATTTTTCCTGTAACAGGTCTAAGGTATGCAGTAAAAACAAAAATTTTCATGATCGAAAATTCAGTGTAGACAAGTGTTTATAATACAAAATGTGTAACCAGTTTTACATTGTACTAATTTTTTATTTAAAAAACTGCTCGAGATGAAACAAATAATATAAATACAATAGAGAGGCTGGTAACCATACAGAATAGCACCATATTAAAAAAAACAGTTATTGAAATTTAAGGGGTTGGGGGACGTACATAAATTACGCTATGCTCAGAGGGGGGAGGGAGGGGTATGCGCCAACCTGACGGATCATGACATGGAAGGGGGTAGGGGTAATCGCTTGCGTGATGTAACGATTCGAAAATTTCCAATTTTGCAAGGAAAATCTGTTTTACATAAAATAAAGTTTTTGAGAAAAAAATTTGAAATCTTTTTTTTTATAAGAAACACTTTATTTCAGAAAGATGGTGAAATTATTATATGCAACAACGTCAGCATTATTAGTCTCCTATATTTTACAGACATTTTCGTAACTGTACTTCGCAACACGCAAAATTGCGACACTATCATGACCAATTAGAGGACTGGCCACTACCTGGACGAACACCAAAAGACCCAGAACTAGACAGTTCCGATTACTCTTAGAACTCAGACCCCCTTGTTTGGAAGACATTAGCAAATGGTTAGTTATACCTTGGACAACGGAACTGTTAATACAATGTTGGTATATTCCTATGAATAAACTATTTAACTAAGATAAATTTTTACATTTTTTTCCAAGTTAATTTTTTTTTTAAATATAAAAATGTGCATTTTTCTTCAAACTTCAGAAACAAAGGGAAATATTAAAATTAACCTTTTCTTTAAGGGGGGGGGGGGGGCAACAACATGACGTAATTTTAGGGGGAAGGGGTTCGATCAAACATGACGTAATTTTAGGGGGAGGGGTTCTATCAAACGTGACGCAGCGTGACATAGGGGGAGGGGGGTCCAAAAAGTCAAAATTTTGAGTGACGTAATTTAAGTACGTCCCCTAGTAGCTGACAATTGTATAAAAATATTTTTTTAAAATATTACTTTTCTTACTTTTTAATTTAACAGACAACAGTGGCACAAAAAAATCCTGGTAAAAATTTAATTATTAGTTAAAGTCATTAAGTATAGACGGAAGCTAAATGCAATAAAAAAAACAGCTTCCAATTGAAGAGCTTAGTGAAAGATTGTGCTAGGTGACATCTCTGAAAAAATTGAGATTTTTGTGTCAATAAGCAGATTATTCCATTCTTTAACGATAACAAGTTTCCCCATTTTCATAAACTTGAAGTTCAGTATATTTTTTACCGTTTGAAAGTACTATTTTTGCGCAATCCGTTACTTTCAGTAACAGATTTAGATACAAGCTAAAAACTTTTAAGCTCATTTTTTGTTTTCACCTTTTTGTCACTAAGCAAGTTCCACTAAGCTCTTCACTTGGTTGTGAGTGCCATAATTTATTCATAATTAGCGCCAGTAACTGTTATTGCGCAACTCAACTTTACTATTTCGCTATCTGATTTCTTGATTGTGTGTTGGTCTTCGGTCAATTGTGTTTTTATTTTGTTATTAGTTTGAAAATATATAAATGTAATATATCGTACAAATCTCTATAAAGTTATAATATTAACCCCAAAAATATCTATAATATTCTAATATTCAGTTCTTTCTCAGTTAATGACTAACTCTCAGTTAATGTCTTGCCGATCCATCGAACAGTTCCCACGTTTTAATAGGCGTCAATACATTCTTTCCCAGATAAATCGCAGACGCAGAAGACTTTGTTTTGACTTCTGATCCACTCTTCTCACAACCATTAAAAAGAGTCACTTTTTAATTCGACTTCAAGATGTAAGGTTGTGTGCTCTTTTTGGCGGGCCGAGCTTCGGCTCCGGACTCCGTCCCGTTAAATACTTTAAATGATTTCTTTATAATAAAAGATCTTGGACGTCCAAACTATCTTCATTTCTGTAGTTAACCAAATAATAATCATTCTCTACTGTGAAGTAGATGTTATTCTACTTCATTAGTCGGCAGGATATTTCACCTGCATGCGCGGATTATCTCCAACAAAATTAAAAACTTAGAAATGGCCAAGGCACACTACTATCTATAACGTCTGCTCAATTATTTCTCGGCTGCTGTATGGACTAATTACAAACTATAAACTTTTCGTTGTTGGCTGTAACTTGAATTTGACCTCGTCTTATTTCATCTCTACAATATCATAAGTTCCTGGTTGACTCTTCGATGGCTGCTGAAATTCCTAACTTGGGTGTGGTCTCTCGCCTCTGCCTGTCGTTTGCTGCCATGGATTGCAATATTGGATACCTCTTTCTATCTGCTTACACAATTCTCTGCTGAACATAAATGATTTAAACTCTTTTCGAGAAATTAATCGTCGTTCGAGTTCTTCAATTGTGTGTATTCGCCAATTTGTGCTCAACGATGTCTAGTTCGAAGATGCTATTCGAAGTGCTAAGTTACTGTTTTTAAGATCCCAAAACAAACAAGATGAACAAGTATCCTTTGAACAGTTATTAAAATTATTTTTTACATTTAGCATTCCAGAAAATATAATTAAGTATTTTATATAAATTGATTATTCCAACATTTGCATTTTAAAGTGAAATCTTTTTCATTACTTTATAAAATGTGTGAACAAATTTATATTATATTTTGATACTCTCAATTTTCATGTACTATAAACATGCTTCATTTCTTTAATATACTCACTATTTTACTACGAATACAATTTTGATATTACTATACTATTGTGCTTATTACGATTAATTTTGCTAATTGCATTTAACTAAGTGAAGCATTTTATAATCTGAAATTTTACCTTTGTTGTTAATTAGTTGTCACAATGACACTTTAAAAAATGAAATTGTTATCTTGTTGATTTTTTCACATTTAAGTTTGAAAATTTTATTGATTTAATTTAATATTTTAAAACTAATTTTTGTGTGACGTGTTTTGAGTTTTCATTGTTATATTCTAAATTTTCAAATGTGGTTTTTGACTTTTTTTGGTTTGTTGTTGATTGAAAGTTATTCAGACAAGCTACAGAAAGCAACGCTTTTCTGTTTGCTTATAAAGGAGTACTTTTGTCAATGTGACGGAATTGTCGAAAATTTTCACTGACGTTTTCTGAGTAAACAAACTATAGCATGCTTCATTGGTTGTACTTATCTCTTAAAGCGGCGGGAGCGGCAGTGGACAAATAAACAAGCAAACAATTAAACACTAATCGCTAATCATTTTTTTTCTTTTTCTGCAAAAAGTGAGGCATGTTATATTTGTCCTTTCATAACACTGCATTGTTATTTCTTTATTACGAATTAATTTTACAGCAAACCGTCACACAGAATTTGCTCTTAAACATTTTATACTTTGATTTATCTCAAGTTTTAATCAGATTGTTTAAATTTCTTTTATCATAAATTTTACAAGTGCAATAATTTTTCAATTTAAATTATTATTATTATTTCAATTTATAATATTTATTTCAATTTATAATATTTATTTCAATTTATAATATTTATTTCAATTTATAATATTTCAATTTATTATATTTCAAGTACTAATATTTCAATTTATTATATTATTTCAAATGTTAATGCTATTATTTATGCTTACTCTAAGTGTTTTCTTAAGTTGCTATTGAACATGTATTAATTTTTCTGAATATCAATTTAACATTGAATACATATATTGTTTTAATAATTAATATTGTATGTTGGAGAAGAGTGGATTAACAAATTTAACTAAGTTAATTTCTGTGGGTTTTCTTGTTTGTGGATTTGATAGCTTGATAACCTGTCAGGTTCACATCGGGCCAAATTTTGCAGTTACAACATTTAAAAGCTGGAAATTTTAACTTTACTTCTTAATTTTAATATTAACTCTCCCACCGGTCAATAACAGCTTGTGAGGGGAGATATGTAATATATCGTACAAATCTCTATAAAGTTATAATATTAACCCGAAAAATCTCTCTAATATTCTAATATTCAGTTCTTTCTTAAAATAACTCTCAGTTAATGTCTTGCCGATCCATCGAACAGTTCCCACGTTTTAATAGGCGTCAATACATTCTTTCCCAGATAAATCGCAGACGCAGCAGACTTTGTTTTGACTTCTGATCCATTCTTCTCACAACCATTAAAAAGAGTCACTTTTTAATTCGACTTCAAGATGTAAGGTTGTGTGCTCTTTTTGGCGGGCCGAGCTTCGGCTCCGGACTCCATCCCGTTAAATACTTTCAATGTATTTACGGGATATACTTTTATACTTTAATTGTATTTCTTTATAATAAAAGATCTTGGACGTCCAAACTATCTTCATTTCTGTAGTTAACTAAATAATAATTATGCTCTACTGTGAAGTAGATGTTATTCTACTTCATAAATATGGAAGTCGTTCTCACCAAAGTTTGGACAACTTACATAATTGTTTAGAAGCAATGATTTTTTAAAGGAGAATTAAGAGTTTTTCAGAAGAAATGTAAAAAGTCAAACTTGAAAGGTAAGATATTTCTATTGGTTTTACATCAGTTGTTCCTTGCATTTTTATTTAAAGTAACTTAGTGCTGCTAATTATTTAAAATCATTGGTTATAAGTATTGCTAGATTTAGAATAAATACTTATTAGTAATAGCAATCTAAAGTTCGTGCTGATTGATCACCTCTGACAAGGTTTTAAGAATTTGAATAATTTAGTTCAAACTTATAAGATTATTATAATTTAATGTTGCAAACAATCTTTTATAGGAGTCAATGAGTAGCCATTACATACTTTTGTATTATTCTTAGTAATTTTTAGAAAAAAACACTAAAAAGCGAATGAATAGTAAAGAATTGTGCCAATTTTAACTACAGAGGCAAATTATGTATGATTAATTGAATTATTTTTATTGTTTATAACACACAAAAATGTTGATCACAATAAAATAAAGACAATCTAATGTTACACCCAAGAACTTACGAGTCATTTATTTGCAAATCTAATGACCAGGCATGCAGTAAACATTAATTGAAGTTTTTTCAAAAATGTGTTCCTATACTAAGCTGTTTTTAAATTAAAATGAACATGTTAATACTTAATAATATAATAACACACAAAAGAACTAATTAAACTTCTTACCCTTGGTTCATATCATGCTCTGTATCATCCAACCATACTCGAACTTGCAAGACATTGCCTTCTCGGCACCAGTGGAAGATATCTTCCATATTTACTTTTGTAGGTAAAAAATAAACTACAATAAATAAAGATCACCTACATTAAAAAAACATGAATAAATTAAATTATGGAAAAATTTGACGGTTAAAATCTTACTAATAAAGTTCTGTTGTTCAATCGAGTTTTAGAAATAAAAGCTAGATGAAACATTTGAATAGTTAGATTTGAATTTTATACACATAGAAATACTGCAATTATCATTTAGGCAAGTAAGTAAAGACTAAAACAATTAAGACTGAAACTGAAGAAACAAGTAAAGACTGAAACAATTCGAATGCAAAACTCAATTCGAATGATTAGAAGAAAAAATCACAACCTTGTATGTCTTCGATTATTTTAGCTCTAACTTGGTTAGCCACAATCGATATCATCTCATTTTGAGAATTAGGGCTCAAATATGCTACTTTATAAGGTTTTAGTGCTCTATCTTCCATTCATTTCTTTATAAGAGGATTGTGGCGAGAAATCAAGGAGACTATTTCGTAAAAATTACCACTTTGTTCAATGTCCTTTTCGTTGTTTCCTCGAAAAGCTCCTAGCCTGGCCATTGTACAAGTTACATCTAACAATATCTCAATAATTTTTCGATTGAAATTTTGTTCCCCCTCCACCTTTAAATTAGACAGAGATTAGAAATCTGAGGTTAATGTCGATATAATTGTTTCTTTGGAGGAAGACTGAAACAATTCGAATGCAAAACTGAAACAATTCGAATGATTAGAAGTATGCCACCACATAATATCCAGACATAATTAAAAAGTTTAAGATCTTTTAAAGACAGATTTTTTTGGAAATTAAATTAACATACAAAAATTAAATAACTCAAGTAGGTAATATGCATTACAATGTAAAGAACCACTATTTTGCTTTGGTATCAATAATTTTAAGATTTATTTTGTCGAAGCAGATTATTTATTAAATGTTTAAAAGACTTTACTTAAGAGAATTAACTACTATGGTATTTATAAAAACAGAAGGTAGTTTACAAAAACATCTGCGAATCAAACAAAAATTAAGGACAGTCTGAATACTGGAATATATTACTGAATAAACAAATAAAGGTAATAATTAAAATGAAAAAAAAAAGGTACAAATTCTGTTTAAAACCATTTTTATAAGTTTAAACAATTTAAATATAATAAAAACAAAATATAAAACACCTGTAAACTTCAGCGACCACTTTCAAACACGGCAAACTTGTCACTCTTGTCAAACAAATCCATAAAAGGTTTGAAAAGCGATCGGGTAACATTCGCTTGAAGACAGGAAAACTCCAAAATGAAAAAGAGGGTCAGTCACAAATATTATTTCCGTGGGAATGTTTCAAAATATATGTAATGCTTGTTTCATTTTACCATGTCCAGCGATTTCATTGGTTGTTTCGGTTTTACTCTCAAAATGACCGTCATAGATGGAAAGAAAATTTTCTTTCCAGCAAAGCTTTCTTTAACAAATGATTCGAAAACCAAAAGCACAGCATGAAGTTGGCATTTTAAAAATTTAATAAGTCGTAAAATATTCTTAGAAAGATCATTTTCGAATACCAAAACAAAGTAATTCCAGACAAAAAAAAAAACAAGACCTCTAGAGCTGTTGTCATTCACGACATGAAACAACCTTATTTCCTTAATATAAGCTTTCTTTGATTTAAATAGGAATTTTGTCAAAATAAACGATTTGATATAAACAAATAATATCCCAGAAGAAAATTTCTTTTAATGTGTCAGCTGCTTTTTTTTTGTACAGATGTTATATATTCGTATTCATGATTCGATATAGTACATCAGATAAGTACTATAGCGAGAAAAAAATATACTGCTTTTAATACGTCATTTTATCCTTCAGTATGCAATTTCTTATTCTTAAGATCAATATTTTTTACATAAACATAATGGAGAGCGAATTATCAAGGCTTAAAATCACTCAAAGAGTGCAATATAGAATCATTTTATAACGGTAACATCTTCATCATACATTATATAATAAAAGCGTTTTTGATTTTCAGCACATTCTACTTTGTTTCGGTGGTTTATTCAATTTGTAGACAGCCCTTCTGTAAACTACTTTTTTTTATGTTTACACAATTAGGATTTATCCTCTCCCTACACGCTGCCGACTCAAAACATGTGGGATTGCGAGTTTTTGCGCAGGCGCGGGTTATGCAGTGTCCACACTGAACTACTCTTGAGTCAACGTATTTTTGCTAAGCGCAAGCAAATAATACGGCCGTTTTTTTTCACCAAGCCGTAGGGCTGGCAAAACGCATGCCTCTGCGATGCCGGTGTGCTAGAAACTAGAGAGCCTAAATAAAAGAACGAACTTGTACTTCGTACAAGTATATAAGAGTGGCGACACTGAGGAGTGACTCTGGCAACCGGCTCTCCCCGCTCTTGCTCGGTTCGTGCCAACCTAGAATCGTTATCGCTTTTAACGGCGTCAAAGCTAAACCGAAACTGAAGTTATTTTCGCTCGGGATCCTGACGGGGGAAATTTGTATCGAATTCTTTTGGATAGTACTCGATTTCAACTTAAAGAAAAAGCTTAGCGCTTTGGGTTTTTTTGTTTTAGAAAATTTTGTTGTGTATAACATTGATTTTTTCTCTTGTTTCTAACAAAACAGTTTGAAAAACTTTGGAATTTCAATAATTTGTATTTATACATTTCCTTTTATTTTAAAACTTCACTTTACATCCATATACGATTTTTGGAGATATCAGATTTTAACAATAAAAAAAAACTCCTACATCTAAAACAAATTAGGATAGTTTTAAAGGTTTATTTTAATATATTTAAAAACTGTATTGAGAAGAATAATCGCTATAAAGTAAATAATTCATTCAATTTTAAAAAGGTTTTGCATGGAATTTATGACGTAGAAAAATAGGTATTCATTCTAGGCTAAATAATTTATTTTTTAGGACTTCCTTATATATTTGGGAATTTCATTATGAAGTCAAGTACATTTCAAATTACTTTAGAACAATATACCATATCCAAACTTATGATTTTAAAATTAATAAGGGCTACTGTAACGGCTCCTATGAAGCACTTAATAATAAACTCACCTTTAAAAAAAATCGTATTGCATGGTACTTTTTATGTTGTATCTTAAAGTGAAAAAAAGACACATGGATACAATTATTAAACACTTAAGACTTTTTTTTAATTATTAAAGATACTTTAAGTTACATTATAATAACCATAAAAATACTCCAACAGTGCTATTCATGAATAATACATTTATTGAAAATAACAAAAAATATTTATTGTAATCAGTTAAGATACTTTAATACCCACATGTTTGATTTAAAAAATAAAAAAAAACCAATAAAGATTTGACTTTTCCATCATAAGATCTAATGTTCCATCTTCAAAATTCTTTGAAATCGTTTGAAAATAAAGGGAATTTGTGACACAACTGCTTCTATTTATTTAAGTAGTTAGAATAACATAGTTCTAATAAATTATATAATGTAAACACTTAAAATCACCAAATAGATTTTAGGTACAACCTTAACTTTTCTTTCAACCTTTACTTACAATAAAATGCGCGTTAAATAAGTTTTAAAATACAAAAATAGTACATTCCGGAATAACACTCAATGCCGTAACAGACTTTCATTTGTTTACCTTTCAGAAGAGCGAAAACACTTGGAGCCAACTCGCGTCAAAACGTGGTCAAATATCGTCTTCACGCAAATTCCAAAAATAGCCTATTTCACTTAAAATAACAACTATTTTTAGCTTTTACGAATTCATAGTCATTTATTGAATATAATACTATAATAAACAGTACTTAAAATTACAATTATTAGGATTATTATTAACGAAAACTCGATAAAATATACAATGCAAGTTGGAACAATTCTAAAAAAACTTAAATTACACACCTTAAAACTTGCTAAATACAAAAAATACTTAGTGGAAAATGTAGCTCAGACAATTCCTTATTCATAATATACAATAAAAAAGTTAAACATACCTAAAATTTTGCAGATTAAGCAGATTAGCATAGAACACTCATAATTTCAATCAACGCGCTAAGGAAAAAAAATACAGTGGTCGAAAAAGTGGAAAACGGAAATGGAGCACAGCCGATCGGCCAATGAGATTGCGGATGCTTGCGTGCGTGCAATCGGCAGGGAAGCTCGGTGTCGCCACTCTGTATAGTACTTACTATTTATCCAGGCACCCTACTAGAAACGAATGGGAAAATTTCATTGCTTGCGATAGCTTGAATGAATGAGTTTAATTTTTTACAAAAACATGAAATTATATTAGTTATTTAAAAACACAATCTAACAAGTTAAATGGGCAAGTTCCACGTTATGAGTGGCAACAGTACCAGAGGTATTGTTTTCATTTTTGGTCCTTTTCTGGAATTACATTTGCATTGGTGATAATTTCAATTTAATATAAAAATATTGGAATTTCTAAATAATTTTTGGACAGTATGTTTTCATAGCAATTTCGATCTTATTTTCTCTTATTGTTCGTTTCGTCGTCTGTGCCTTATTATTGTTCGTTTTACGTTGCGTGATTTATTGTACTGTAATCTGTTGACTAATTTTATCTAAATATTAAAAAAAACCCTACTAAATACGAAATATCCGTGTTGTTTTTTTACCAAGATATGAAAGTAAAAACCGAAACAACCAATGAAATTGCGGAAGGCCATGAATGAAAACTGGAAACTAACGTTAACGTCATCTGAAGCAACCAAATTGCAAGTTTTATACATTCAATTTTTAAATAGTTAAATGTAAAAAAGGGTCAAGTCCATAGGAAAATTTTCCAACACGCTCTTTCCTTTTAATAATTTCATGAAAGAAGCGTGTTCGGAAATCTTATCAATTTGATCCCTTTCTAATGAATATCAAAAGTGTATTACGTAACGTATAAAAGCTAAGAAATTGTACATTGACAAATTTAATTCATTTATATTATGTAGTCTGTCTCGAAAGTTTAGACAAAAAACATTTTGAGTCACAAAAGCTCACTGAAAAGGTTTAGTTGACAAAAGTTGTGGTTGTAAGGATCAGGCAGGTATAAATAATTTAAAATATCATGAATCACAAAAGAAAATAACAAATAATAAATTTTATTTAAATTAATTGTGAAAAGTACCTAAAAAAATCTGTCTCAAAATATAGAGAAAATCGATTTAATTCACGTTTAATGGCCTAATTTTAATGTTTTATTGCTTGAACTGTATTTTTGATATGATAAATTAAAAACACGATATTCGATGACTGTAAAAGATTTAATAAAATTTCTGGTTCAATTTTACACCGAACCAGAATCTCCTAAAATAAAAAAGTTAAAAAATATATATATATAAGTGCTTTTACCTATCTGCCAAAAAAGATAATTACTCAACAGCCAACAATCTTTGAATGTCCTCTGGCTCAACAAAGTTTGAGGTCCTCCAAATATGAGCATCGTAGGTGCTGCCAGGAAACTTAGCATTGATGTTTAGTATTCTAAAATTGTTATACGATACCTATGGAAGCCAAGTTGCACAATTACAAGCAGGGCCGTAACTTGGACATTTTATAGGGGAGGGGGGAAGGACCACGTTTTGGCGCCCTCTTACATTTTTTGGCAACTCGTCAGTAATTTTATGAATCGTTATTAACAGCTAATTACATTAATTAGTACTTATGAATTAATTTAACTTTCTAATCAAAATGTTTCATTACTAATTAAAGCATTTTTATTATTAATTATATAATTATTAAATACCAATTAAAAAATTATTAATTACTATTTAAAAAATTATTAATTACTATTTAAAAAATTATTAATTACTATTTAAAAAATTATAACAAATTAAATAATTATTAATTACTAATTATTAAATAAAAAATTCATTGCAAATTAAATAATTAGTAATACCTAATTTAATAGTTTAACAATTTGTAAATTGGTTCAAACTAAATTTACTTAATTTTTAAATAAAGACTGAATTAGTTATATAAGATAAACTTAAACCTACAATTTATTGGCTTGATAATAGTTCCTTGTAAAAATTCAAATTTTTACAAGGAACTACTGAAGTTCTTTTTGCCCCCCGGATTTGTATGGAGTATTCGTTAGAAAAGAGTGAGATTCCGTGCTAAAATCTAAAATATGTAATCCATACTCCATTGTAACTGTTTAATAAACTGAAAGGCACAACAGCAATCGTGTCAAAGAAAAAAGTACTTATAAAAAAATAGTATTAAGAATTTTTAAGGAAAAATAAAATAAGTACTCAAATAAAAGTATAGAAGTAGCCACAGTACTAACTATTTTAATAAAAAAAATATACCCCCCCCCCAAAGCATGCTTTCATGTACCAACAACTTCATAATACAGAAGAAAAACATATTTATCAAGACATTCATTTGAAATGGCAAATACCTCAAGAAGCAACAAGCTCCTTTTTACGAAGAAATGGTCGTTTGAATTTTTCGTTTTTTAAAGTGGCCCCTTCCCCTGACTGCCAAAGTGATATCCAGAGAATGGAATATTGATTTTTCGCACTTAACAATCATTAAATCATATCATCTATCGTTTGACATAGTTGTTTGTAATGAATTTTAACAAGTTTTAGTTGACTAAAACTGCGTTCATTTGAACTAACTCTAAAACCTGCAGTCATAAACTTAATTACTTCAAAGTTTAGTTTTAATATAGATTTTAACTTTTTTTTATTCTATTATTAATTCGTTTAAAGACGTGCTTGCTTTATACCTGTCAAATAAAATTTGCAACTCAATTTCTACAGCATTTACATCTGGTTTTATCGTTGAAGAAGGCATTAAATCGAGAAGTTCTTGAATGTTAGGGATGGTTGTTTGGTTTTGAAAGTGGAAAACTGAAAATTTGAAAAATTGGTTTTGCAGAATTAAGAACTGTTTTAACGTTTTCCTTAAGCCTTGCGATTAATGTGTCTATTACACTTTTAAATTCTTTTCTATAAAAAGTTTTAAGATCCAATTGTGTTTGAGTATTATTTCTTTGATCGTATTTTCTTGGATTAATTCTTCTTCTGTGGTGTTTTCCATAATCACTTTCTGCATCAAACCAGAGTTGGTTCGCAAAACATTTCGCGCTTTCGATTTGATTATTTAGGCAATTTGTGTCACTGATCATTTCTTCCAGTAATTTTAACAGTACTTTCTGTTACAAGTTTGCAATCAATTATGTTCAAATCTGGAGACTCAATTGTTTCAGTGAGAATTTTTACTTTAAACATTACAGTTTTCATCAACATCATCGAAACAATGAAGTCAAAAGACAACAACTTAGTTTTAAAGCCAGAGGACTTGCTTTTGGTTGTGGTGTCTAGTCCTGTGTACTGACTAATTTCTTCTAGTAACTCTATAATGGATTCGTATGAATTATTTACTGATTTTAGAGTCTCTGCTCTCGCTACCAACCTTGTCTTTGAAAGATTTTTTAAATTCGTTGCTTTTGAAACGCTTGAAAGTTTTTCATCCAGATTTTTAAATCGTTTCGTACTCGATGTGAAAAACACATACAGTTCTCGCAACGTGTCAAATAAAGCAGAAACTAAATTGCTGCCTTTGATGCAATGTTCTAGTGCCGTATTTACCCGATGATTTTGGCAAGGAATGTATAGGGGACGTTGTGACCAACGAGCTTACTGACTTTCTTTTGGGCCCCTTTAAATTCTCCCGACATTGAGCTCGCAAACTCAAAGGACTGAAATGCTAATGATTTAGTGTCAATATCATTTGACACTAAAACATCAATGTCTTTTGCAATACCTATGCCCGTTTTGTCAATGCATTCTCTAACTTCTAGCAATATTTCATAAATGCTTCCTTCTTTGTCGCATATCCTTATGACCACTGAAAGAATATCTTTGTGAGACAAGTCGGGGGTTGTATCGGCCATTATAGTAAAAAATCATAACCTTGTATGTCTTCGATTATTTTAGCTCTAACTTGGTTAGCCACAATCGATATCATCTCATTTTGAGAATTAGGGCTCAAATATGCTACTTTATAAGGTTTTAGCGCTCTATCTTCCATCCATTTCTTTATAAGAGGATTGTGGCGAGAAATCAAGAAGACTATTTCGTAAAAATTACCACTTTGTTCAATGTCCTTTTCGTTGTTTCCTCGAAAAGCTCCTAGCCTGGCCATTGTACAAGTTACATCTAACAATATCTCAATAATTTTTCGATTGAAGTTTTGTTCCCCCTCCTCCTCCTCCTTTAACCTCAGATTTCTAATCTCTGTGTCTAATTTTATGTCGATATAATTGTTTCTTTGGAGGAAGCAGCAGTAACTCTCCAAGGCTGCTTTATGGCTCAAGGAGGAAAAGTGGGCTAGTAGTTTGCCTAATCTTCGTTTCCCTCTACTTTTTATCTTTCCCCAATCAGATACGCCTAATTTGTTCCAGTTTTCTTCGGATTTTTCTCGCCCAGGTACACTTGAAAACAAATAACACACGTAACAATACGCTTTGTCTTTCGCTGTGCTGTACTCTAAGAATTGGAATTCCCTGTACCAGTTCGGATTGAAACGATCTTTCCCATCACTCGGAAAAGTTGCCAATTTTAGCTGATGAGGGCCAATAGTTATCAAATAACGTCTCTGATTATTTGACTCAATAGGTTCCCTTAATCTAGGATCATGATTGACCAAAGAATTCTCTACAAAACATTCGCCATGTCAAGTTTTCATTCTTCATTTTCAAACCTTTTCAAAATGTTTTCACCTAGTTTAATGCTTTTATCACAATCTTCTTTTAAGGATTTTAGGCACGAAAGAGCTTGAACAGTGTAAAATTTTTCCTTTATTATTGAGTGCCCTTTTAGTTCATTTAAGAGTTTCTTTGACTCTTCTAAAATATTAGTTACGTGAATAAAGCTTCCAGCGAAGTGTATCCACGAAGTTTCTTCTTCATCAGTAGAGTTAACTGTAAAAAATTTTGCATTATATCTTTTTGTATTTTTTAAAATTTTAATAAGTTTTATTAATAGACAAGCTTGTAACCTTTTTAAATATGTAAACTTCCACTGATCTAATCGAGTGAAAATGAAACTAATTATTTTAGTTCTATAATTATTTGCGTTTAACAGAATTAGCTAATTATTTTAGTTACATTCTGTTAAACGCACAACAAAATAGTAGTTCATCCGCTTTATATGGTAGGGGAGACCGGGGCTAGTTTTGTAATAGAGTAAGTTTTCAACCAAGCCTTGTTTTGGAAATTAGCAGTTAAGGGAATCGGATGGGTGTTTGGGTCAAAAATGTCCATTTTCTGTTTTTCTTTTATTCTTAATCTGCATATCTATAGCTTTAATTTAACACTAAGAATATCGATTTCTATTTAGTAGTTTTCTTTTGATAAGCATTTTTCAGAAACTCTGTATATCAGTAATTTTCTTTTGCGTTTTCTGAAATATAAGGTTTTTCAACAGTTAGGAACAATAGTAAGGTTTTTCAAATCAGGAACTATGAAAGATATCAACATGATTTGTTTTATTATTTCTTCCCCATTAATAGCTCTTTGATTTAAACTGAGGAATTTTAATTATCTCTGCTTAAAAAAGTTATATAACATTAAATCGGATTTCTTGAGTTTTTTTCATACATATTTTAAAAAAAAATCACTGTTAAAGTATTTTTTTATACTGTGAAATATCCTCAGTTTAAATCAAAAAGCTATATGCAAGAAACAAACTTTAAAAAAATCATTATGATATCTCATAGTTCCTGAGCAAAATGTTCCTAAACTTAGTAAAATTAACATGGGCGAGATAAAACCACCAGACTCTCCTTAAAGGACGCCATTTGGTTTGGGAAGCAACACTTCATATTACAAGATCAAAGTAAGCAGTATTTATTGATTGTGTGGAGAATTATTTTAAAGTGTAACATCAATTATTAAAATTTGGAAAATTAATTTATTAAGATTCAAACGGTTATGTGAATTTATCACAAAACTACAATTCGAGAATTTAAAACCACCCCCTGAGCCCAAGCAAAACCCTTACAATTTGGACCTTAATATCGAGTGGAAGTTCTTGCGGCTCATAAAATTTCTCTATGTCATGGTCATCGTCTGTAGGTGCGATGATGACTACATGGGTGCAGTCAATTGTTTCAATGACACCTGGTAGTACTGGCAGAAGTCCAGTTTTATTTGTGCAAGCTCTCTGAAAATGAAAATTCTTTTCATGACATTTATAATGACAGGATAGTAACATAATCTGCCATATTTCTTGAGAACAATTTAACTATAAATCTATCCCAAATATTAAGAGACAAAATAAAGTATCAACATCAAAAAATGATGTCAAAAAAGTGGAAATAAGAAAACTTTTTAATTATATAAAACACGTCTTTTGTAATGTTATAGCATGATGAACTATGGACACATATGTATTCTATTCCACTTCCTACAAAGCGACTATGTAACCGATTCTAATTCGCAATAACAATAAATCCTCGATTCATTATATATATTTTTTTTAAGATTGGCCAATAACTAAATATTTTCAGGAATATGTATGCATGCAAATTTTACCTATAGGGACTTGGGCCTCCCTGCCCCCGCATCAAGCTTTGTCAATGTGTAATAATAATGAAAGGGTCCTTGTAAAGTTTTTGGGTTGTTGCACCCAGCTTCTAATAGATTGAATTGAATGAAATGCTCAAATAGATTAGATTCGCAATTAAAATGAATAAATCGTGTACAATTTTTAATTTTTAATGGAAAAATATTGAGAAGTCAAAGGTATAAATATTTTATTTTTAAGGCGGAATTTTGAAGCTTATAGCAATAAGAAAATTACAGTCTTGTGTTGAACAGATCATATGATGCATAGACATATTTTGCCCGTTTAAAAACCTTTGGAGGTGAATGGGCAGTTATTATTTTGCATAATGTTAGAGGCAGATTAAGAAATTGTTGTCAGAGAAGTAAATTCAGTTGCATGTAGTCATTTTTAAAATATGTAAAATCTTTAAAATTATAATTGCATTTACAATGTCAGACACTGTTGAATTAGCAGCTAAAATCCTAGAACATCTAATTGAACAGCCAACTCAATTTTTTTAAAAAAAACTAAACTCAAAAAGTAACAAGCTTTTCATTCCCGCTTTAAATTTAGAATAATAAGAACTAATTATAATTAGTATAAATAATTAGCAACATATTAAGGAAAAAAAATTCTTTGTAAAGAGTTAAAATATTTGACAAATATATGCTAATAACTATTTTTGATAATAATACTACAAGGTAAACTTTACAATGTTTATTTAGAGAAAATATCTGTAGGGAAAAAATTGTGTACAACCATTGATGAGAAGTTAAAATTGTGTAGGGGAAGATGTGTATTTAAACAATATATGCCAAACAAACCTGCGAAATAAGAAATCAATCAAGAACCTTTTATATTCATAATATGGATATATATATATATGCCGGTATACGACCATGCACCAGTTTCATGTTATGCACGTTACCACTTTTTATAAAATAATGATCATTGTTACATGAATGAAAATTATTTCGCTATTTTATCATAGTTATTTGATTTCTAAAAATGAAAATCTAAATGTGGAAAAGACAGAAAATCCAAAAATGAATTAAATAATTGGTCAAAATGTTTCACAAATATATGCTAGGAGCACACTAATTCAATGTGGACTTGAAATCAAGGTTAATGTAAGAAAATTACTTTAAATAAAGCTTTTACTACACGTAAACTATGGTTGTTAAAAAAATAGTTTAATAATCTGCATACAAATTTGGAAAATCTGTTGAGCATGTTACATGGTTTTAAGTTAATAAAAATACTTTTACTCTGTATCTCTGAAATAGCAACAGCTTTAATCTTATCATAAAAATATAGCTTACAAACTTAACATGATTCTGTAATCGATTATGTCCACTAAAGTTAGAAGAATTAAACATTATAATTTTTGTCATTAATGCATACATGTCATTATTAAGTTTTATGAATTTCCGGGTTCATAGTGTCATCTTTCAGTTTTATAATAGAATCATTAAATTTTTTGACTTATGTTCTTTAACCATATACATTACAGAATTTACATTTTTTTTGTATACAGCAAGCATTTTGCAAATCAAAATTTATTTCATTAAGAGCTTGCGATTCTTTGTCATCAGGATGAAATGCTCTAAAATTGGAAATTGCTGTCAAATCTGAAGCTTTTGAGGCTCTTTGGACTCGCCGGTACGTCATTAACTTGTCACAAAAATCCAAAACATCCTCTTTCACATGTTACATACTATTATACATCTTTGTATAGAATTAAAAAAAAAAACAGTAGCAATTTGTTGTAGGGCACCTTTTGTGTCATTAATTTTACAAGATAGCCGAAGCCACTTTCGAAGGTTAAGGCCGAAAACAGCCAAAGTGGGCTCCACACACCTATTTGGAAATATGTAAGAGCAAGTGAACTTTAAAGTTCATATGAGTCTTTCGAATTCAGTTACATAAGAAAATAGTGAACCTGCCTCATCTACCTCAGACTTGGAAACGTCTTTTTGCAACACTAAGTAAATAGCTTTTGACAGATGTGCAAAATGTTTAATGTATTTGGCTGGCAAAATATTTTCCAATCAAGGCACACAATAGAATAACAGCCAGGATCTCCACTCATTGGCCTTCCAGTGAAGCATATATGATAATAGTGAGGCCTTCTTGAAATGTTTTGAGGTGGTTTCTTTTTTAATAGTTCACCCACTTCGTTTGGCTTCCGACAAGAAATAATCTTCAGTGTGATTCGAGGATGTTGTCCACATGGTGGAATAAAGTTTTACCAGTTTACCACACCAAGTAATACACTGTACAAATAATCGATGGGGAAGCCATAATGTCGAGTATGGCAGCATACAGAAAGGAGAAAGACCTTTCACTCCCCTTTTAATACGTCAGTTTCTCTGCTTCCATTATATCCTGTCTTATGTCTATTTTTTCGACTATAGGATATATGGTATTGGCGGGAGATACCGAATTTGGTTTCCTTCTACAAGTTCTCCAGGATGATAGCAATAAGGGCAACCATATTTCCCATTGAATTGTTTTGTGTTCTGTAGTTTGTATAGCTTAGCAATCGAGTCAGCAACACATAAGAGATAAACTTTGCGTGGATTTTATTTTGGATTTTTTTTCTGTGGATTTTATTGCCCCAGTCGATACCCTTAGAACTCAAATCAAGAACCTCATTTAAGAAAGGAGTAAAGAAGGTTGCCATCTCAGGCTCTTTTCGTCCAAACCAAAGTCTACAAACAAGATTACGGTGAGAAACAAACTTTTTTCTAAAGGCAGTTCATTGAGGGGAAACTGTATTGGCCATAGTGTTTTTGACGGATTCATAGATTGGTGAACCAATAGTATTGAAAGTTATCGATAAATCTTTTTGAGCATTAAACGAACCTTTATTAACCAGTTTTGAGAAAGCAGTACCATCTTTCAAATCAGAGTATTTGTTGTGGTTGTAATTAATGATGAAGAAAATGGTTTTTTTATACATGCCTGGCTCTTCAAGAATAAATGTTCAATTTGTGCAGAAATTGGCATCATTCCAAATCTTTGAATTTACTGTTATGCCGCAGACTGCATAGGCTGTAGGCTTTGATGTGCCAGATTGATGCATTTTCTCTTAGTATGCAAGATAATTTCTACAGTAGAAATGAATATCAAACTGAAACTCACACCTCATTTGCTCTTATAGAAGAAAAAAGCTCAAGGTTATCTTGGCTAAGTTTGTGTAAGGGCAATAATTTCAAAATTTTCGGGCCGATTCAGGTTGAATACAGGTGAAGGATGCTCTTATGCATACTTGGAAATTTATAACCCACTTTCTATTTGACGAAAGGATTTTGTTTTCAATGGCATCAGTCAAGCCCTTTTAGTACTCATAGGCCTTTTCAACAAAGATATTTGATTCATCAAAATTATCCTTAAATACTGTTTTTTTTTAGTTTACTGAATTATTTCTACTGTTCCGCATATCAAATAACTGATTAAAGTCTTCAATTAATTTATTACAACAAAAACATTAAGCCCGAGATTTTGACACTGTTCAATAGCATCATCTACTTATGAGCTTAACAATTGAACTGCAAATGTGACTTATTTTTTGGTTAGCAAACTCGATATTGGCTTTTCTCCATTTATTTGCTAGGTACGCGCCCATTCTGTTTCCTGCAGTTCATTGAGTTTTTTTTGTTGTGTAAGCTCATTTTATAATGACCACATATTGTCTTTATATGACCTATAACCAAGAGTGTTCCTTGCCAATTTTATATCATATGTGGCAAGGGTCCAAAATGACTGGAACTGGGTAATCTGTTGTGGGATGATTAAATGTTACTTTTATATCAGGCGCATCAAAACAGCCAAGTGCGTTGGCATATGCAATGTTTGTTGCAGTTCCATCTAATGTTAAATTCACAACATTTGCCCCAACTTCAGCACGTTTGTTTAGTTAGACTAGAGATATGACTGGCATTTACTCCATTTAACTAGAAAATAGCCCATCAGGAGTTTCCAATTGGAGTTAATACAGCATAAAAGAGCACTTTTAGCTATGGGCAAACAGTCATCCTCAACTATAATTGCCAAAATCTATATCCTGGAATATTTTTCAACTGCCCTTAAATTGTCATCTTGAATATAGCTTTTTATTTAAAGCAGAAATAACATCCAATAAGTTGGCCGGTCTTTTTTGATTCCTCCTCAAATTTTGATGGAGAATGTTCTTTCCTTTGTTGTTTTTTCTTACTATTCTGTAACTTTTTCGAGTTCTTTTGAGCAACAACTTCACTTTCTGGATTTCATTCATCATCTTCTCGATTTTCTGGTGAGAGAGAAGTAAGAGTACAGTAAGTTTGAAAAAAAATTTATTATCCGAAATTTTGATTTTCCGATTGGGAACTCTCAGTTGATTCGAATAATTGGAATTCGACTGTATGATTGATATCAATAGCGTAGCAATATCAACGTTTTTTAAATTTTTTGGAGGGTCTGTAATTGTTTGTTACTTTTATGGTGACAGGAATAAATAGTCAATTACTACTTCTACATACTTATTTTTTAATTTTTTTTAGAAACAATTAAAATCAATGTATGTTAATATGTCATTTATTAATGTATGTGTGTTTCAAAACTAAATACATCTATGTATTCGTTTTATTTCCATTGATTATTTCTAAAATACTAAAAATACTTTACATTTGAATGTTCTATTTATACATCAATGAATTCTTTTCAGTAATATACACTTAATATATCAATTTAGAATTGTATATATATTTACAGATTGCAAGCAATTACTTAAGGGATGCACTGATTTCCTATATATGAAGGTCTAGGTCCAATTTGAAGGTAATAAACAACGGAATCATAAAAGGAATACACTTTTGGGAGTGCTTTTATAGGTTTCTTGCATCGGTCATTTATTGCGATTGTAGCCATAAAGGAATGCATAACTTTTGGATGTAGTGAATTGATAGTAAATAGCTTCGGAAAATTGTGTGTTTTACGTAGCGAATATAAAACAAGTGCTTGTTGCGCTTATTTCCAGCATAAAGGTATTTCTTTTTGGTTAATTATACAAAAACTCAAAGGCAGCTTTCAAAATGTCTGCAAAATCAGGAATTTCTAACATAGTTTATAATAAAAGATTTGTTAACGTATCATATTTTGGCACGGTATTTATCACTTCAGAAAATAGGGAGTAACAGAGAAGGATTTAGAAACAAAGACGGGGAGAAGAAATACTTTTTAAAAACTAATAAATCACATAATTTCTCACCGATTTCTAATTAAATCAATATGGTAAGGTAAGTTTGAATTATCGTCACACTAGAGCTACACGAGGGCTATTTTAGACGGGCGTCGTAATTTCGAACCACAGTCAAGTGACGAGCCGACATCGGGACTTTGGAGCTTAATGTGTACTCCCTCCACACGGGGTATTATTCGTCGGATATATTTTGGCTGCATGGGCCGTTTATAGGTCGGCAGTTATTTTGGCGATGCCCGGACCCGAACTTGTTATCTTCCGCAATTAAATCAATATGAATGGGGTACAATCTGGAAATACTTAGAATTTGTAAGTTTGAGCTTAAATGAATTTCCTATATAAGAGAACAAAGTAAAAGTCTTGGAACAAGTTAGAGTTAAAAAGCAAAATACTTTCGTTATTACTTAGGAAACTTACATAATTAATAGATGATAAATGCAATAATTGCGTTAGATTTAGTGATCACTAAAATTTGCATTTGGGATTCATTATTTTTCCAAGGCTGAAGTTTCAAATGTCTCTTTTTTTAATTGTTTGAATGAGAATTGCACCTTAAGCACTTTAAACGTTTTGAAATGGAATTTTCATAATGCAATATTTTTCTTATTTAACCCGAGTACTAGTAAAATAATTTAGCAAGTAATAAGTAGATTGTCACGAATTAACTGCTCGTTCTCTTGATTATTTACAATAAAACCTATTGCCGAATTCAGATCAAAAGAGCCTAAGATTGTCTCCAGATTTATGGAAATAGTAGCTTGTTTTTTTTGTATTTGAAAAGAATAAATTTGAAAAGTTGTTTACTTGTGTGATTCAAAAGTACCCATGCAATTATATAAAAAAATTTATTATAAGGTTTCTTGTATACACTGTAAAATTTAGTGTGTTGTCTACAACTCAAAGAAACACTAAGAATCTAATCTTACATTAAAAAAAATCCGACAAAAAAGAGCATTGTTAATATCACGCAATTTTTTTTATTATCGATCCGTTACAGAAACGGGAAACTTTAACGCGCGCGCGATGCTGAGGATTTAAAAAATAATTTGACGAAAGAGTATACATGTAGTAAACCAAAGTGTTAAACTACCGTAGGCTAGGCAGTATCTCGACTAATGACTTGGACCATTGTTGCAAGCACTTAATAACTCGTACCTTAAAGAAAGCATAATAAAAGACAGACTTTCAGAGCAAAAACGGCCAAAATTATTGTTGTGGTTAATGCAGTTTACCTGCCTAAGGAAATAAAGATAAATAAACTAACCTATCTTAAAGCACACTTAAAAAAAATTTACCTTCTAAAGGCCATAAGTAAACTATTAACTTCTTTATTTTAAAATCAATTAAATAGTCAATGAAATAGTGTTTATCCCTCTTTCAACACTAATTTAGATCAACGAGAAACCCTATACCACAAAAACATTAAAATCAATTGATGACATTAGTAACGAACAACAGTAGTGCTTCGCGACTTCTTATTACCTGTGTAACATAATAAATTTCCTTTTTACCTGTTCCCCAGTGTATGGACATTAACTTTAAGAATCTTGGATACACGTATTCACTTCATAAAACCAGAGTTACAGATGCGATAAACCTATTTCCCGTAAATAATTTCATAGCAATAAATCCCTCTAATGCCGTAGAAATGGGGATTACTACTAGACAAATTTCAGTTTACTGTCCGAGACTGATTTATAATCTCATTTTGGTAAATGTTTACATAATAATTCAAATATCATAAAAGCCACACTATAAAAAAAAAGGATCAACAGTTTTGTATGAATATATGAAATGATAAATTTCGAAATAAATAAATTCCAAATTAATTTACAACATTTACGAAAAACGTTTGGAATTTATTTAGATCAGTTTATTTAAAAGAGTTTGATTCGATCTAGCAGTTACATTTCAAAACGTTATTTGGTTCGTAATAAGTTAGGGTAAACCGGGGGAATCGCGCCACCTTAAAGGAAATTGAATTTCCATGGAGAGTTGTGCTAGAATTAATTAAAATTGTAACAAACATAGCATACTACATTTCATAATCTATCTTGTAGTGATTTTCTTGAAATCTTTAATAGAAACTGAATAAAATTGTTTTTTTTAAAGCTTGCAGAGTGGCGGAATTACCCCGGTACCTGGGGTTAATCCGCCACACCATCAAAACACAGCAAATATTCAATGAATAATGGAAAATATAATAAAGCACAGAATATAGTACTAAAATAAGTTTCATTATATAAAGAAATTAATTAAAAAGTTTAACAAAAATCACACATGTAGTAAAAGGCTATTACTTATTCTCTGCCAAAGTCTTACCATTCTTAGCAAAATAACACTTGTAGTAAATGACTATTAATTAGTCTATGTCATACTATTCGTAAAAAAAACTGCGTAGACCTAGTAAATGGCTAATAAGTCTATATAGTTCTAATCTGAACAAAAAAAAACATGTGTAGTTGTCTGAGGAATCGTAACCACTGCACTCAAAGTGTGCCCATTTTCCACATATTACACACCGATACCACATTTCAGAAGAACCACACTCCCCACACACTAAACAGTACACGTTTTTTTTATTCTGATTTCTCCCGTAACGTCAAATTGTTCAGGGTACAGCTACAATCCAAACTAACAACGTGATAACATAGCCAAATAATTACTCTTTTCAATGATATGCAACTGATTTATCTAACTTAGGGATAACAGTCACTTATCTCTTAGTTTCAAAGGGCTCAAAATTAAATTAAACTCACTAAAAACCGTATTTTTTAAATAACTTTACACCGCACGGCCATAAGCGTTTCTATAAAAATTACTGTGTTTTCCGCTACAGGTCAGCCCCCATCCCACACACACCGCTGGCGAGTTTAGTTTGAATTATCGTCGCACTAGGGGCTATTGGCGACGGGCGTCATATTTTTAGAACCACAATCAAGTGGTGAACCGACACCAGAGTAGGCACCCAACGCAACCGTTAAGGACGACATCCTTCGCAGCGTTAGAACTTTGAAGGATATTTAACGTGCACTCCCTGCATACGGGGTATTATTCGTCGCACATTTCTGTCCGCACGGGCCGTTTATAGGTCGGCAGTTATTTTGGCGATGCCCGGATCCGAGACCTTCCGAAAGCTAGGCGAATGCCTAAGCAACTGGGATCCCCAGCCCCTACACCACTGGCGAGATACAAGGGGTGGCGGCATTGCCCAGTGTGGCGGGATTCCCCCGGTCTCCCATATGTGATAAAAAACATTAAAAATCAGATTTCACAAAATAAATTAAACGAGAAGATCGGTACTTTGTAGGTCATATTTAAAACCAACGAAAAAAGCATTGCATTATAAAACAGTTGTAAAATGAAAGTACTGAAAAAAAAAATACTTTAAGCTGCAATACTGTTTTTGAAATGTTACAGAAACAACAATTACAAAAAAGTTTGGTAAATCTGCCTAGAAATCTCTTTTCCACAGTTACAAAACTTTCTAGTATTTTTACAAAACTTCTTCGAGCAATCCATACCAATTAGGTTCTTTGATGCGAAGTTACGCGAGCATCCTTAAAATATCTAAAACTAATGAGAGCGGAGGCGTCATGCTACTAAGAATACTTTTCGCAGTTTTCCCTCGCCTGAGCCATCCCATCAGGGGATCGCGTTGAGTAAAAAAATCCAGTCAATAACTATCCCCATGTATCTGGGATCGGTACACGTTAAATTTATTGTCATGAGAATTGAATTGGGTGATATCTCAGGTGTCGCTTCCGTCACTTGACCGCGGTTCTAAAATACGAGTCTTGTCGGCAAAAGATTGTTGCTTTAGTGTGAAGTCAATTCAACACAAGCCACTATTAAATAGATTGAAGTAAAACTGCCGTAGTTATTTGAACCAAACCGATCTTAATAGATTGTTAAAGAAAAACGTAGGTATTTTACTAATTTAAAACCATAAATTGTACGACAAATTTTGCAGTGCATCTGTGAATGATACATAAAAATAGGCTTTAAGTTTTCATATGGAAAATGTTCACGATTTTAAAACATAAATGTAAAATTGTACAAGATCAGAAAAAAAAACATAACTAGACTGATCCTAAAATTCCAAATCTTTTCGTTTTAGCTTTTTTCTTGCGAAACATTTGAAAATTTGTTAAATATATTTCTAAATAATAAAAGATCTCATCTTTTTGATTTATCAAGAAGTTCTTGTTAAGCTACACACCCGATAAAATTTGGAAAAACCGCGCCTTTGAGTAACTTTTCCGGCATTTAAACTCAACTTGTGATAAAACAACTTCTACAGGGCAAAAGGGATTTGTTGGAACTACCGAGAAGCCGAACTACAGTAACTAAAAACAAATTAAAAACTAGTAATGGTTTAATATTTAAAAAGAAAATTCGCCAACATAATATTGATAGAAGACAAAGGGGGACATATAAATGGGAATATCGTATAAGTGTTTCCTTTTGTCATATTTTATTTCGATAAGGTTTTTTTAACTTTATTTCTTAACAGCTTTCGAATGCTGCAATTCATTTGCAATTTAATTTCGTGCATTTGCAGGTGTAAAAGAAACTACTTTGAAGTTTCTATTGTGTCTATATATGTTATTTGTGTCCCTTCCAGAAGTTCGCAAATATTTTTATATTATATTTTATATTTATAATTATGAATTATCTTGAAAATCTACAATTAAAGTTTCTATGAAATATTCGAAATTGTAAAAAATATCCTTTGATTGCACAGAAATTCTGCTACGACCATAGTTTTTGCATTCGTGCTATGTAGTAGTCTTTGCTAAACTATTTTCATCCTTAAAACGAAGAATGCGAAAACCGATTTGACAAAGTTAACTATAAATAAAATAAATGAAAAAGTATAGTTCTTAAACCAAAATGGGAGGAAACAATTGAGAATTTTCACCATCTTCTCTCTCTTCGGATTGGCTCATTCAAACGCCAGATCAATCGATAAACCAATCATATCACTCGGAAAACAGAACAATGGAAACCAATTTCGGAAAACCCCAAAACATTCCACTCAAAGAAAAGAAACCCACCCAATCCAATCGAACCGAAATGGGTTCGCAATTAATGAGATTGCGAACCTATCCCATAATCCCTTTTTCCCAGAGAAATATGAATCTGATTTGGTCATCAAATATTCCCTGGACCGGACTATAACGTTTCTGATTGGAGGAATTTTACGATGGCGGGAATGTGTAGGGTGCTATTAAAGTACCGAGGGTGGGGGCCAGTGGTTGATATAAATTTGTGGGTGGGATTAGGTTGTGTTAAAAGGGTGTTAGGGAGTGAAAGGGTGACGCCTCAAGCGATGTATTCCTCATTTAGAAAATGCATCCATGCTGTGGTGAAGAAGAATTTTCGGGAAAAGTAAGTTTTTCTAAGTGATCAAAAATTAATTTAAAAATGTCAGTTTTACAAGAGTAAATAAGTTTTCGAATTGTCAGGAAAGTTATGAATTAAGACTTTTTTTTAATGAAATGCCAACAAAGTTTTCAAAATATTTTCGGATTAGTGATATAACGTAATGAATTCGCAAAGAAACATTGTTTGCAAAAATAGTATCACGAACTTTTACGACAAAATACTATATTAAAAAGCTCCTTCAAATGAAAATTCGGGGATTTCTTATGGTTTTTAAAAGATTTTTTTAGTACTTTCCTTACTTAGTTAAAACAAACTCAAAACAATTTGTTTTGTCCTTGATGCAAAAGTACCCCTTTTGAAGGACTCAAGTCCAAATATTTAACTTATTTTCTTCAGTTTAGATTTTTTTAAAAATAATTCAAGAAAAAGATACTACATGCGTTATGATAAAACACCTTGGATTTGAAAAAAAAAAGTAGATTAGAAGCTGTTTAAAATTCTTACATAACGGACAGAGAAATTATGCATACATAAGTTATTGAATTTGGAATGTTTAAAAATTTTCAGTTTGATTTTTTTTTGGTTTGGATAATGTAAAGAGGACGATTCCTAAGCTGCCACCCAATGCAACCAATTTTAGTTCGAAAAAATTCAATACTCATTTTAAGAAATTAGATTTGCTGACAAGTTCAATTTCTGATAAAGATACATATCTGAAAACAACAAACGCATATTGTTTCCAGCTCAGGTGTTGCCACTTTTCCCTAAACATGTTTTAAATTTTTGGGACTTTTTTAATCGTTATAGATATAATGACAAGTAGTCCTAAGTGATGTTATATAATATAACGAGATCAGCGAAAAATAACGAACGACATCGATACATCAGTGTTAAAAATAAGACACTATCAGGTGATAAAATGTTAACTATGAACCATACTGTTTTTAGAAATATAAAAAGCCTAATGATTAATAAAATAAAAAATATGCATTTTCAATGTTAATTAAGCACAATATTCACTAATACTTAGTTGTTTGTTGGAACTTCAAAAAATACTTTTGAAAGCATCTTTTTTTTTAAAAAATTAAAAGTAGAATTTCGAAAATATATAGTTACCAAAAAAGGACATAACGTGTTTAAACATCTCTATTAAAAAATCATTTTTTACTGCTGACATTTCCTAAAATTACGCAAACTTGCATCCAACTATGTAATGAATAAATTCAATACTATTTTTATCTATTGATAAAAACTAAACTCTTATTCCAATCAAAAGAAAAATTTAAGTGCATACTAAATATAAGAAAAATACGTTATGAAGCTTGTAGTTACAAAACTCACATTCTCCAAAGTAGAACTAAGATATATGGTCTGGTCCGTTCATTGGCGACTTGATAATTGTAAAATCAAATACAGGAAGTTAAAAACGAATGGACGGGAGCCCTATTTTAGATATACTTTGGAGAAAGCGAGTTTGGCAACTGTATGATTCTTATGGAAAAGAATTATATATTTAGTTTGTATCAAAAGTTTAGACAAAAAACATTGACTCACAAAAATTCACTTAAAAGGATAAATAATTAAAAAAAATAATGAATCAAAGAAAATAAACAATGTTTTATTTTAATTGTGAAAATTACTAAAAATCTGTCTAAAAAAATATAGAGAAAATAAATTTAAAGCACGTTTAATGACAAAATTTTGCATTTTTATTGCTTGCTTGAATTGTATTTATTTTTGATATGATCAATTAGAAAACACGATGTCCGGTGAATTTAAAAAGATTTCGTAACACTCCTGGTTCAATTTCATACCAAACATCCATTATAGCCGTTTCAACTCTTTTGCGGTGAAATATTACTGCCTATTTGCTTCAAATGTACAAGTTAACATCTCCAAATACGAACCGAATGCCTACCAGGCCATCACTTTTTTGCCACGAAGTTTTGCCACGAATTTGCAGATTTGGAGACATGCATTGCCAATTTTCTTGATGAAACGCGCAGTCTTTCCCATATAAAATCACAAAATAACCAATTGTTCTTTTTGCAATTTGGTACAATATGAAGAGAAAGTCTCCTCTTCAACCCCCCCCCAAAAAAAAAGTGTTTTTTCAGCACATAAACTCACTCCACACTGTTACAAAAGTTCAGTATTGATATATTGCAGTTAGCAGTCTCTTGAGAAAAAAAACGGTTTCTTTTAAACTGTTTAAAACTTAACCGGTCTCTTTAGTGTTATTTAAAAGCGTTCGGAGTAACCGAATATTTATAAATAAGCTTTTGAAGAAACCGGGTTTTCTCCTCAAAAACTTTAGTATCAAGGTGCAATGTGCACTGTTTGAAAATGCATGGAGGGAAGTTTTGTTGAAGGGACATACTTTTTTTGTCGCTTTTGAAGAAGTCTATCTCAGCATGGTGCTAAAGTGCAAAAAGGTACAGCTTGTTGCCATTTTGAGATTTTAAATGGGAAAGACCACGTTTCATCAAGAAAATCGGCCAATGCATGTCTCCAAATACACAAATTCACGGCAAAACTTTAAGGTGATGGACTGTTAGGTACTCTGTTCAGATTTAGACCGAAAAGAGATTAATTTGTAAATCTGAAATAAATAGGCATTAATATTTTATCGTAAAAAAGCTAAAACGGCTATAATGAATGTTTGATATAAAATTGAACCAGGAGTGTTACTAAATCTTTTAAATTCATCGGATATCGTTTTTTAGTTTATCATATCCAAAATAAATATAATTCAAGCAATAAAAATGCGAAATATGGCTATTAAACGTGCTTTAATTTTTTTTCTCTATATAAGACTTTAGTAATTTGCACTATTAATTCAAATGAAATTTTATTATTTGTTATTTTCCTTATGACTCAGGATATTTTTAATTATTTATACATTCCTGATCCTTACTACCACAATTTTTGTCAACCAGACCTTTTCAGTGAAATTTTATTGCCCCAAATATTTTTTTGTCTATATTTTGTGACAGACTATAAATCTAAATGTTCGCACTGGTACTGAAATGGAAAATTGCACAAAAATAGGCAAAGTAGTGAAACAACATAACTTTATTAAAGTATAATATTAAGTATGTATTACGCTAGATCATAATAAGGCATTTAAATTTTAGAAATTACAAAAACTATAATGGTTTAAGGAAATGCATAAACTGCGAGAGTTGATAAGCAATGTTAATCATTCAAAATGACCAATTAGTACAAATTACGACCTAAATAACAGTTGAAAGTTTGGTTAGTTGAATTACGTCGCACTTAGAACCACATTGACAGGTCTGAACCACATTGACAGGACGCGGTGTAAGGAGTTTGTACCAACAGATTTTACCGTAGATAGAGACGTACAGATGTACCGTACAGCAATACTATAAACACACTTGTCGCACTGAAAATGGTGAACATATAAAAACAATTAATACAAAATATTTAAAGATTGCTCTAAATGGAAAAGACGATGTGTGTACAACATTCAAAACACCAAGTAGAATAAACCTACACCAAAGAGACAAAAACGTAGATCCTTGGATGAAGTTGAGAAAGCAATTAGAAAATTAAATAAGAGTTCGGAAGTTGATTATGGTATCAAAGCAAAGCTCTTGATTATAAGAGTCCATACTTACCAACGGAATACATCACGGCCAACTTCAATAACAAGGCCGGAGAAGCTCTCCCAAACATGAGCGTAGACGGAAATTTTGACGTCACTGTTCCCAGTGCCGAAGGTCGAGAAACCAGTTCGGACGCATTCGGAACCCTAAAATTGTGGCCAGCCGTAAACGAGTGGTTCCGAACAGGTTTAAAAACAGGTTGTCTTCATCTTCGGAACAACGACACTCGGAACTATGACGTCAAAATTACCGTCCCCGAGCGTGTTTGGAAAAGCTTCTTCGGCCTTAGTAGTTGAGTAGGCCGTGAATACATGCGATTATTTTAAATGTATAGGCTACGAAAATATTACGTACTGTGAAAGGGAAGGGATCCATATGGCTGATTTACGAAAAAAAAGAAAAGTAAAAGCTAGAATGTAATAACAAAAGCATGACTTTTCTAATACATCCTATAAGATTTTATCAAATATCCTAACAGAACAGCTAACTGTTTATACAAGCAATACTACTAGAGAGTATTAAAGTGGTTTTCAAAAGAGTAGGACAACTACTGAACCTAATCCATGCTCTCAAGCAAATTATGGAAGACACAAAATAGTATGACCTTGACACATACCCATCTATTTATTGATAGATTTTAAAATAGGATTACTACAGCATTGACCGGGAAAAATTATTTTAAGCCAAAATTTGTCTTTATTAAAAAGTACTTTATAGTACTTAAGCGGTGTCTTAATTATCCCAATGTCTAACGTCTAGAAGACAACCTAACGAAAATTACAAGAGGTTGTTTTGTATATGGGTAATGCCAGGCGAAAAAGGAACAGTACATATTTACCTTCAAAAACTACCATTTTTACTGAGGGGTCATTGAAAGTCGTGAGGTGTTACACACCCTTAGTTGTACATTTATAAGGAAAACAGCTTTAGCCTATCTACTAAGCATCCTAGCATACATGCGTGGATTTTTTTTCTCAGAGAATTTAAAATATCGCAATACGATTAAGAATGAACAAAAATCAAAATGATTTAGCATGAAAAAAATACTATTTACAACCTTACTAGACTAAATAGTTCTATAATATATTTAAATTGCTAGAGCATATCAAAATACAAGAACAAATCAGTGGGGTTACAGACGCAAAAAAAGCGGTTCATATTCCTAACTACGGAAACTCTTAGATTCTGGCTTTACCCCATTTTCTTCCTTCAGCTACCTCTCGCTAATAACGCAGTTTGTAATCTACACTGCTCCAAGGAAAGGGGAATGCATGGTTTAAACCCTTTCACTCCCAACGATTCCATTTGGTATCATCAGCATGCGATTTTTTTCTCACTAAGTTGAGCTCGCACTTATTTATCGTTAGATAGAAGAATCATGTCTTTTGAAGAACTAAATAATGTTTGTTTTAATTAAATGAAAACATGAAAAACATGGTAAAATAAAATTCACTCCCAAAAAATTTTATGCAATAAATTGACCCTAAATCCTTCACGCTTGCATGCTTAGATGTTTAAAAATTGATTTTAACTATTTTTAACAAATTAAGTTTTGAAAAAATTAGTTATAATGTATTCAAAAATTATTCCAATTTGTTCCCTTAAATTTTAGTTTAAAAATTAAGATTTTTTCCCCTGTTTTTTACCATTTCATTTTAGATGCATAATGAATCTATTTCACCAATTTTAGATTTTTAAAATAAAAAATAAAAAGTTTGAACTAAAAGGATTAACAAAAGTACGGAAAGTGCTCTCCTAATTGTTTTGAGCAGTGTAGTTTGTGAACTTATCGTATACTCTCAATTTAAAGATTTCTCTATTTAATGGAGCCATTGTAAAGTACGAATTTTTTGACCTCAAATAATTTGTATATTTTATTTTGCGTTTAAAAATGATAATTCGCATATTCGTGCATTACTATTTCGCTACAAAATTATTAAGATTTTATTGGTAAAGCTTCCTTCGTAATTTTAATTCAATTATGTTTAAGAGCGATGGTCAGTCCCAGAAATGCAGGGATTTGAGTAACTTGTTCATTGAAACTTTTTTTTTATTTTTGGTAACGCCGGGTAACGCCGTTAGATTTTTCAGAAAGTAACTGTAACTTAGTTACTTTTAGCGGTAACGAAAAATTTCATTATTTCTCCGTTATTTCTCAAGCCGCTATTCACGGATATTTTCAAAGTTTGGCATAACTAATTATTTTAAATTTATCTTTTAGCAACATTGAATTCTTGTTCTTAACTTTTTTTTCCAATTGTCCCTATTTTGTTTAGTCTTGGTTTTTTTTGAAAAACGGTAAGATGGTTAATTTCAATTTTTCTTATAACTTGAAATTTCTAAAAGTAACTGTGATTAGTTACTTTTCGCATTAACTGTAACTAGTAACAGTTACATTTACTTAATATGAATAGTAACAGAGGTACAGTTGCAGTTACTTCATTAAAAAAGTAAGTTATTTTTTTAATGAAGTAACGGCAACTGTAACAGAGTTACTTTTTAAAAGTAACTTTCTAATCCCTGCATAAATGTATTATTTTTGAAACCCAATATCTGTCAAAGGATTACTTTATGACTTCTTTTTTTCCCACTAGGTATACAACTAGTACTAACATAGCAATAAAAAATAAATTTGAAGAATAGAAATTTATATAATTGAATAACCATATTATGTTTTGAGTTTTAAAATAGCAGTAATTGTTGGAAGAGCCGGCACTACTTTTTGAATTTTATAAATTAACAAATAACCAGATGATATTTTCTCTTTTAATTTGTTTCATTTGTTATTACTACTATCATTGCCTGGTGAAAAAAATCAAAATTTAAAATAAATATCTTTTCAGAAATGTGGATTTTAAAACTAACGAAATGTTTTTAATGAAAAAAAGAAAATAACATCGAATTAAGAAAATAAACAAGAACTATTCTATTTACACTCACGTCCAAAAGTATCATTACATAATTTTTCGAAATTTTTTTAAATTTCTTAAAAATCTACTTGGAAAAGTCGACGCCCTTTACAACAGCATTTTTTAGAAGGATATTTAAGAATTTCTACGTTGCTAAACGATAGGTTTTGGGGGCCTAGGATGTCAATTTGCATACTCGTTTAAAATTTTAAATGAACAGTTAACTTTTTTAATTTTAGTTTTATTTAAAAAAACTCCAGTAAAATTTCTTTGAAAACAATTATAAAATTAAATCACATCAAAATAAAACAGTTTTAACACTGATGACAACAGCTTTTTACTATCTACTAAGCATCACAGCATGCATAATGACTTGGATTTCCCCAAAAATTCAAAATACCTCACTATAAATCAATAATAATCGAAATATAATACTGCTACTCGCCACCTTACTAGGCTCAAATTTAAAACATCGAAATATATTAAAATCTAATGACAAATCTGTGGGGTTACAGACGTAAGACGCGGTCGATATTAGAGCCCGTCGATAATCCCAATTCAGGGAAACTCTTCGATTCTGGTTCTACCCCATTTTCTCCTCTCTTCAACTACCTCCCACTAAAACCGCAGTTTGTAGCCCAACTTCGAGAAGTTGTCGAAGTTCAGCAATTTCTCTGTTTAAAGTGCCATTGTAAAATGAGAATTGTTGGGTAGACTTCCCAAATTGTAGTTATTTTAATTAGTTGGTATCTTATTTTCCTACTTTGTATGTGTTACTTTGGGTTTTAAAGATTTGCATATTCGTGCACTGCATTATTACAGTTACAACAAAATTATTAGCTTCAGCTGTTAATGCATGGAAATATTGGAGATGTTGCTTTAAGTTCTACGCTTAGTTATTTTCATCCAATTAAGTTTCACTCATTAACGACGATTGGCAAGAAAATTTGCCATGCGAAAATAAGCTTTTAGCTTAGGTTAATCTAAATAAACAAAATGTAAGACAAAATAAAACCTTAGTACTGATAAATTTATCCAGGATAATTTATGAAGTTATCGAAGTTTCTCTACTTAGAGATTTCATTATTTAATAGGGCTATTTATTGTAAAGCAAGAATATCTTAATGTATATTTTAATTGCATTCAAAGAAGATAAGTTTGCATATTCGCAGGATAACTTGTTTTGCCACAAATTAATATTATCCATACAAGCTATTAAAGCAAATCCTCTAATATTTCGATGTATTTATTTGTAAGCATCATAACAACCAATCAAACAATAAAATGTTTAAAGTTTTAAAATAGCCATGATTGACAACAGTGCTAACACATTTTTTTATTTTATCTAAATAAGTAACCGTATTATATTTTCCCCTTTAAATTTGTTTCAATTTATTGCTTTCAGACTGTCATGCCTGGTGAAAAAATAAAGTTGGGTTAAAGATCAATACTTTTAAAGACATTAGTATTTCAAAACTAATGCATAAAGCCTATGCACTAATAATCCCTCTTATATCCATTCAATATTTAGTTTTAGCAAATTGCTAAAGTAAATTGCTAAATACTGAAATAAATTGATAAAAAAATATTTTTAAAAATGTTAAATTATAAATAAATTTTACTGATAAAATTAAGCACATCAAAAGAAAAATTATATATTTTTAGCATTGTGAGGACAACAGCTTCTTACTAACTACTAACCATCACAGGATACATAATAACTTGGATATCTTAGAAAATTTAAAATATCGCAGTGTAAATCAATAATAATCGAAATATAAAATTACTATTTGCTACCTCACTAGACTAAAATTTAAAATATCACAATATATTAAAATCTAATGACAAATCTGTGGGATTACAGACGTAAGAAGCGGTCAATATTCCCAATTTCCGAGAAACTTAATTCGTGCATTGCATTATTACAGTTAATACAAATGACAATAAGTCAGCATAAGCTGTTAAAGCGCAACTTCTCCAATATTTCGATGCATTAATTTCTACACTTAGTAATCGTCTTACAATTAATTCACTCATTAACGACTATTGGCAAGAAAATTTGCCAAAGCTTTTATGCCAAGTTTATCGAAATAAACAAAATATAAGACAAATTAAACCATAGTACTAATACATTTATGCAGGATAATTCATGAAGTTATCGAAGTTTCTCTACTTAGAGAGTTCACTACTTAATTGGGCTATTTTAAAGTAAGAATATCTTCGCTTAAAAAAGTAGTATATTTTAATTGCTTTTCTAGAAGATAAATTTGCATACTTGCATTAGTTTGCCACAAATTAACATCCATATAAGCTATTAAGGCAAACCCTCTAACATTTTGATACATTTATTTGTAAGCATCATAAATCTCAAGCAATAATAGACCTAATGCATTAGTTTTGAAATCCTAACATCTGGAAAATGATTGCTTTGCGACTTTGCCTTTTTTGCACGAGGTATGAAACTATTGTACTAACAGAGTTATATAAAATAAATTTAAAAAACAAAAAAATTAAATAACCAAATGATGTTTAAAGTTTTGAAATAGCCATGATTAATGAAAGTGCTGACACTTTAAATTTTTTTATCTAATAATTAAATAACAAGATAATATTTTCCCTTTAAAACTTTCGTTTTATTGTTTTTTAATGTCATGCCTGGAGAAAAAATGAATATTGGGTTGAAAATCAATACTTTTACATACATTAGGATTTCAAAACTAATGCATAACGTATATGATTGCATTAATTATCACTCTTAACCTTTCAAGATCTATTTAGCGTCTGTAATATATTCAGTTTTTCGTGTTTAAATCCAAATCCAGTATTGTGCCAGGATTTATTGAGTAGACCTTTTACATAGTTAGCATTTTTTAATTTCACGTTTAAAGATATAATATACGAACGTGAAAACGGTAATTGAAACAGTTTGTTAAGCAATAAAGTAAACAATATTTTAATATTAAAAAAATTTACTTTGAAATTTTTAGAGCAACCCACGTTTTTAATGGAAAAACAAGAAATTGACATCGACTTAAGAAAATCATAACCCAGAAAAAATCCATTTATATAACATAATTAAAAAAAAGATTTTCAATTATTTCAAAGTGCCATAATAATTAAATATTACATATAACGGTTAAATACATTATGTGTTGCATTGAGACTTCAATATTGGAAAAATATTTCGTCATCAAATGTTGCATATTTGCTAGTATAAATGTATAAACAAGTTTTCTCTTAGCAGAATATTTAAGAATTTCCACGGTACTAAACAATATAGGTTTAAGGTTTTGGGGCATAGAATGTGGATCTATATACTAGTTTAGCAGTCAAAGCAAACAGTTACACACGGAAATAAATTGATAAAAAATAAGTTTTATTTAAAAAAATGTTACATTTAAAGAAATTTTACTGATAAAATTAAACACGTCAAAACAAAAATATATAGTTTTAGAATTGCGAGGACAACAGCTTTTTACTATCTACTAAGCATCACAGCATGCATATAACTAATTTCTCGGATATTTTTTATAGAATATAGTATAGAATAATAGCAATTAAAAAAATGAATAATTTTTGCAGCCTTACTAGGCTCCAACATGTAAACAAGTATTGATGTTCTGTTTAAATATCAATCAATTAAACAGAACATCAACCAGCATACATAAAAAAAAACCACGCATCTGCGTTGTTGCAGACGCAAGACACAGTCGATATTCCCAACTCCAGAAGATTCTGGACTTACCCTATTTTCTTCTCTCTTCAGCTACCTCTCTCTAATAACAATTATAAAATAACCACATCAAAATCAAATAGTTTTAACACTGATTGCAACAGCGTTTTACTATCTACTAAGCATCACAAGTAGAGTGCGATGCTAAAGTTTAGACAATGATGTAATTTAGCTGTAAAATTTTGTATTGTGATAGCAGAATTACAAAAGCCTGTAAAAATATAAAAAAAATATTTTGAAATGCTATAATTGAAACATAATTGTTTGATTTGATATAACAATACTGTTTTGCATAAAACTAGAAATTGTAGGTTGCAAAAGTTTAGACACAAATACGAGATTATGCAAATTTAAAGTAGATAATGGCCTAATTTCGCATTTTACTGAGGAATTTTATTTTTTTATATGATAAATTAAAAAAAAACATGATATCCGGTGAACTAAAACGATTTAATAACAATATTGGTTCAATTTTACACAAAACAGACAATATGTTTAAATCTTTTATGGTGAAAAATTACTGCATATTTGCTTCAAATTTACAATTTAATGGGATACGGTACCTAAAACATTATTTCTAGAACTAATAACAAACTTGTAAATTATAGTGGTTTTATACAATGTTCACTCTAAATAAACATTTTCTAGCAATAAAAACAATTATTTACAAGTAGTTTTTCATTTATTTAAAAAAGTCAAAATTTTGAACTTTTTTAAAACGCTACTCCTCCTTCAATTTCAAGAATAACTCCAAACTTTTATAGTTTGTTTTTAGTACTATTTGTTCAAGAACTGTGCATGGATTTTAAAATGTGAGCTAATGTTAAAAAGTAACATGCATTTATACTGAAAATCACAAAAAAAATTTCAAATTATTGAATTCAACCTTTTTAAATAACTATGCATAGTAGACCTGATTCCATGCACAATTTTGTGCACAATTTATATAAGAACACAGGTTAAAAATATCAAAATTCTAACTTAATTGGAAAAAAAAGCCTTAAGGATTTATTAAACACAAAAATTGAAAAACGCGAAACAGAGGAAAAAGGTTGGAAGCTGACGAAATACGTATTCAAACATATAGGAATGACTCCAGAAAATATTAAATAACTTTTTTTCTACAGAAGATATCATTATGAAGCTTTCAGTAAATGTTCAGAAAAATTTTGTAAATAATAAGAAGTAAAAACTGAAAAATCGACATTTTGACCGATTTTTTAGGGTACCGTATCCCCTTAACATCTCTAAATACGAACCGAATATACCTACCAGTCCATCACCTTAAAGTTTTACCACGATTTCGTGGATTTGGAGACATGCATTGGCCAATTTTCTTGATGAAATGGGCAGTCTTTCTCGTATAAAATCACAAAATAGCAACATATTGTTCTTTTTTTGCACTTTAGTACAATGCAGAGATAGTCACCTCTTCAAAAACGACAAAAAAGTCTGTCTCATCAACGTTATTCCCTCCACACCATTATAAACGTTGCTTCTTTATATGCAATTTGCAATTTCTTAGGAAAGAAACCGGTTTCTTTGAACCAGTTACAATTTAACCGGACTCTTTAGTGCTATTTAAATACGTTCGGTTTAACCGAATATTGAAATATATAAGCTTTTGGAAACACCGGTTTTTCTCCTCAAAAACTCTAGCATCAAGGTGGAATATTTATAATGGTGTGTAGGGAATAACGTTGATGAGACAGACTTTTTGTCGTGTTTGAAGAGAAGACTATCTCTGCATTGTACTAAGGTGCAAATAACAATATGTTGCTATTTTGTAATTTTATATGGGAAAGACTGCACGTTTCATCAAGAAAATCAGCCAATGCACGTCTCCAAATCTACAAATTCGTGGCAAAACTTTAAGGTTATAGACTGGTAGGCATGCGGTTCATATTTACAGCTGTTAAATTGTAAATTTGAAGCAAATATGCAGTAATATTTCACCATAAGATTTAACGTGGCTGTATCGTCTGTTTTGTGTAAAATTGAACCAATAATGTTATTAAATCATTTTAGTTCACCGGATATCGAGTTTTTTTTTAATTTATCATATAAAAAATACAATTCATCAATAAAAATGCGAAATTAGGCCCGTATCTACTTTAAATTAGCATAATCTCGTATTTGTGTCCAAACTTTTGTAACATACAATTTTCTAGTTTTATGCAAAAAAATGTTATAGCAAATCAAACAATTGTTTCAATTATAGCATTTCAAAATATTTTTTTAATTGTTTTCGGGCTTTTGTAATTCTACTTTCACAATTCAAAATTTTACAGCTAAATTACATCATTGTCTAAACTTTTGCATCGCACTGCATGCATAATGCTAATATAAAGCATTTGAAGAAAAAATGTTTATCCAATATTGAAGTCTCAATGCAACACTAAATCAATAGATTTAACCTTTACATGTAATAGGAAATTTTCATGGTACTTAGAAGTAATTACAAGTATTTTTTAAGGGTGTTATATAAATAGAATTTTCTGGATTGTGCTTTTCTCAATTCGATGTCAATTTCTTGTTATTCCATTAAAAATGTGGGTTGCTCTAACAATTTTAATGCAATTTTTTTTTTTTTTTTTTTGAAATCCTAATGTCTGTAAGTATCGATTTTCAATCCAACGTTTTTATTTTTTCCACCAGGCACGTCAGTATAAAAAGGCAATAAAATGAAACAAATTTCAAGGGAAAATATAATCCGGTTATTTAATAATTAGATAAAATTTTTAAAAAAACAATAGTGTCAGCACTGTAGTTAATCATGGCTATTTTAATTCTTTAAAAGTTAATTATAAATATTTTTTATTTTTCAAATTTATTTTATATTACTCTGTTAGTACTAGTTTTATACCTCGTTCTAAAAGGCAAAATCGCAAAGCAATCATTTGCCAGATGTTTCAAAACTAATGGATTATAAAACTAATCTTATTATCTTAACTGGTCTATAACTTAAACATTTTTGCTTAAAATTATGACTTGCTTACATAATGATATCTTTATGAAATACCTGCATAAAATGTTAACGATGTGAAAATTAATGGATGAAAATTACGATGTGTAGAAATAATTGCATCAAAATAATGGAGTTGTTGCTTTAACAGCTTATGATGATTGATTTTTTGTAACTGTAATAATGCAGTGCACGAATATACAAATTAACCATTTTGAAACCCAAATTAACACTACAAACCGGGTAAATAAAACCAATTCAATAAACACTACAATAAAGTCTACCCAACAATTCTAATTTTATTACTATCATTTTAGTTTTTCTCTCCCAAGAAAAGCTCGTATTTCAGGAATGGAAAATGTTAATTCATTTGGAGGGGGGAAGGGTTAAAACCCAAACTAACACATACAAACTAAGTAAATAATGTATCAACTAATTAAACTACATCGAAAGTCACAAATTCACAATTTACAACGTTCCCTTTAAACAGAGAAATTACTAAACTTCGATAACTTCTCGCAACCTGGGTACAAACTGCGTTTTAGTGAGAGGTAGATGAAGATAGGAGAAAATGGGGTAGAACCAGAATCGAAGAGTTTCCCGAAATTTGTAATATCGACCGCGTCTTACGTCCGTAACCCAACATATTTGTGATTAGATTTTAATATATTCTGATGTTTTAAATTTGAGTCTAGTAATTTAGAAAATAGTAATTTTATATTTCGATTACTATTGATTTATACTGCGGTATTTTAAATTTTTTGATGAATCCAAGTTAATATGCTTGCTGTGATGGTTAGTAGATAGTAAAAAGCTGTTGTCATCAGTGTTAAAACTATAATTTATTTTGATGTGATTAATTTATCGTTGTTTTCAAAGAAATTTTATTGGCATTTTTAAAATAAAATTTTAAAATTAAGTCAATTGTCATTTCGACTACAAAACGAGTATGCAAATCGACATCTAGGCCCTAAAACCTATTATTTATAGCAACTTAGAAATTCTTAAATATCCTGCTAAAAAAATTCTGCTATAAATGGCATACACATTTCAAAGTAGGTTTTTAAGAAATTTCAAAAAATTCATGTTAAGATAATTTTTATGTGAGTGTAAATAGAATATTCCTTGTTTATTTTCTTAATTCGATCTTAATTTTTATTTTTCATAAAAAAATGCATTAGTTTTGAAATAATTTCTGAAAAGGTACTTATTTTCAATTCACATTTTGAATTTTTCACCAGGGCTTTAAAAGTGCCTGCATTTTTGCGTTAAATTTCCTAATATGAAATATAAGGTATTGAAAGTATTGCGATGGGTTTGAAAATCCGAAAGAGATTGTGTTTTCTACACGTTTTGGAGAGTGACAATTCTGAAAATTGTTTTTTTTTTACATTTAGTGCGTATTTCAAACTGTCCTAAACCACTTTACAGCCCGAACAAAAAGCCTACCTATTTCGGAACTTATGTCCAAATATTTCTTTAAAAAATGTTAAATATCCCATACTACGAAAAATAGTAAATTCGGGGTTGTCTGACTGTTTAAGAATGCAAGATTTTTATGTAATGTTTGATTAATGATACGATCATATTTACACATAAACTTTCGCGTTTTCTTTAAAAATTGACTTCCCATACCACATATGCACAATATGCAATGTTTTTTTCGTAATTTATTGAAAGCAATTTCTTTTAATGGCAATGAAAATTTCTCGAGACAACTCAAATGTTGAAAACAACGACTCCCGTCCCTCAGACTTATTTTCCAATCCAAAAAAAATAAAATCTTTGTTTAAAATGATCCAATTTTATAAAATGATAGTTTTAAAAGAAAATAAAAGAAAATTATAAGAATAATATGATTTAAAGATGATAGATAGAAAAGTAATGGCTAATTGGTTTTATTTTGGCGTAACAAAAGAAATGTGGTTGTTTTAAATTTTTGTGTTAGTCTTAGCTTGAACAAGTATTTTTTTTAAGTTATAAAATTTTGATAGGAGTATAATAGTCGACTTTTGAATATTTTGTAATCCAAAAGAAATATATTTATGTATTCAGAATTATTTTTGATGTCTATAATTTTTTTTTCTCTAAGCAAAATTTCTGTACCCCAAAAATGTTTTTTTAATGTTTTAAAAAATTTTATGTTTGCAATGAAAAAAATTCCAGAAAAAAACATCCATATTTATACTTATTTTAAAATCCAAAATAGTGAATAGTTTACGTTACTGCGCCAGTGCGTGAAAATTTCATAACGTGTCGAACATATTTTTAAAATGAGAAATTGTAGTATTCGATTATAGAGGGCAGCACGAGCCTATACTTATTTTGGGATCGATACATCCTTTCTCCTGTTGCTCTTCGGCGTTAGTATGGGGCAATTCCATATCAGACTAAGTAATAGTCTGATCATACTAGACGCATCGGAAATTAAAAACTTTTTTCGAGAAAAGTAGTTAAATTATCAAGGAAAAATTTTTTCGGAATAGTAGATTTTGAATTATTCATTTTCGGAAAGTTAAAAATTGGTCAAATTTGGCATTACTATTGGCAAAACTATTTGATATATGGAGACAAAAAATAAATAAAAGATCATAAAATTCAATGCCTCTTTAACTGATATGCATCTGAAAGTGTTTTAAAGTGTTTGTGAAAGTTCAAGAAATACGAGTAACCCAAATATTTGAAACACGGTTATTGTATGCGTAAATGCACGATATTCGTAATAGGATGGCAATGTCTACATAGTTAAACAAAAATATTGTGAAAAAATTTAGATTTAGTTTGTGTTATTAATAAAAAAATCATTTCTATCTAAGTTGGAGGGATATGTACTTAATCATTAGAAAAAAAGTGGTCGGTTATGAAGAATTTGAAAAAAATTCCCCAAATGAACATTATTTTAATTTTATATGATACAATCTCATTTCAAGTCCCTCAAATTTCATTTTAAAAGAGCGTATGCGTTTCCCCCCATTTATTGTCGGTTTGCTTTACGATTAAAAAGTTTAAAAAATACATTTATGTGAAATTTCAGAGAAGAAAAAGCACTTATTTCGAAAAGAGTTTAAAGAACTTCAATTTGATATGCAACAGTTTTAAGTTGCATTAAAATATTCCTTAATTTTAAAAATATTCCTTAAGTAATAAATTTGTCAATATCTAACTAAATCTATGAAAGTTTCCTTTCAAATGATCTTACATATAACCATCTAACTTATTAAATTCACAAGCCATTTTTAATATATCAAAATTTTTATAATGTTTTTCAAAAAAAAAATAATTATAAACTCGTTGTCATCCCATTATTTATTTTGACATACACATAGTCAACTCTAATATTTAAAACGTTTAGAACAATGAAATATAAATTAAAATGTTAAAAATTTTGTGCTAGGTTTCACCATGATATTGGTTCCTAGTAGCTGCGGCTGAGTGGTGAAATGTTTCACCTTTTTTTCGGTGTTTAGTTGAACCATTTTTCTGGATTTGGAAACAAAACCTGAAAAGTGGTTCGACCGAATACCAATAATATGGTGGAACGTTTCACCATTCAGCCGTTGCAGCTACTAGGAACCAATATCATGGTGAAACCAAGCACAAAATTTTTAACAGTGTAGAGTTCAAACAAAATTTCATTAGGTGAAAGATCATAGAAATACGAAAAGAATGCCACCAATTGAATCTTCATAGTGCAAAGAGTTCGTTCTAAAGCCAGCTGTTTAAACACATAAGTGTTGATAAATTGGAACTCTAGAGTTAATAACCAAGAGGACAAAAAAAAAAATAGTTTTGCTTGTTTTCCATGTAATCCTAATCATGGATCTACTTTTAAATATTGTATTCAGACAGTTTTATTAAGAATTTTATGAATGAGGTTTGTAAAAAATAAGATTAATAATGATAGATAACAAATTAAAAAAAAAAAATTGGGAACTAGAAAAAAAAGTATCACGTTACAAGTCTGGTATTCTGAACACTACTTTCATGTTTTTTTCTTATCTCTAGTTTAAGATATTTATGTTGTTTCAAAGATTTGCTCGAAATCAATGTTAACAAAAAAAAACAAATTTAAGTTTTTAACGTTTTTTTTAAAATGTAAATGATTTTTTTCGGAATTTTTAATATGCTGAACTTGCTTGTTTTTCTGTACCTTTAACGATTTTGTCCCAATAGGATTTTTTTCTCTAAAAAATGTTCATTTTCCCACTTTTTCTGATTATAATATTGTTACTATTTCTCCAAAAAATTCTCATTTCGGTAAAATTTAAAAGGTTTTTAGCAACCTTAAAGCATAAAAACGTTTTTATTGCTAAGAAATTGGCATACCCTAAACCAATATTGGCGTTTATCAGAGTAGTTTATTTTATGCTTTTTGGTCTATTAATAACTAATTTATAGCTTTAAAATCTTTAAAAAAATATTGTGTTATCAGTCACAGAAAAAAAAAACCCCCAAAAATGCATGTGTTTCATATTGTGACAAAACAGGTAGATGTAGAGAAAAAACATTCCTGTTCAACATCACACTATGCAAGAAAAAACAATTATATTTTAAACAAAAAAACTCGTAAAAAACCAAGAATTATTTTTTGAGTTAACACGGATTTTGAACCCCCCCCCCCCCCCCATCTTTAACACAAAAAGTAAATCCCTAAAACTTGAGCTAGCGAGAGTTTTTAGTGTGATAATAGGTGGAAACGGTGACGGTGGAAAAATTTATACTGTATCAGATTTATAAAAGTATACTATACTGCGTAATTTATTTAGGGCCTCAACTGATTATTTTTTTTAACTTTTCGATTATCTTAGAATTACATTTAATTCCTAATAGTTTGAGACTTAAAAAAAAATGCTCTATACTAATCAGGGTCTGACCATGACGGGTTGTAGCCCAAGGCCCCGGATACTTTTGGGGGCCCCTTTCGGACTGTTATTGTAATAAAAAAAATACATAATTGAAAAAAAAATGACATTTTAAAGTAAGGTCAATCATCAAAGTTAATAATATCAATCTATCATAAAGCTTAATTTTTAGAAAATCAAAAATACTTAATTACTTTGACCGTAAAATGATACGAAATTGTTCGGTGTGAAGTAAAATTTATAGGTTTGAAGGCAATTTTGGGGCCCACTTAAGTAATGGGCCGAAGGCCCAGGCTATGTAGGACTAGGTAGGTAGGTAGGTTTGAATTATCGTCGCACTAGAGCTACACGAGGGCTATTGGCGACGGGCGTCGTAATTTAGAACCACAGTCAAGTGACGAGCCGACACCTGAATAGGCACCCAACGCAACCGTTAAGGGCGACATCGTACGCAGCGTTGGGACTTTGGAGCATATTTAACGTGCACTCCCTCTACACGGGGTATTATTCGTCGGACATTTTTGGGCTGCACGGGCTGTTTATCGGTCGGCAGTTATTTTGCCGATGCCCGGACCCGAACCTGGGACCTTCCGCATGCAAGGCGAACGCCTAACCGACTGGGCTCCCCAGCCCTATGTAGGACTAGGCGATGATCAAGGCTGATAGTAATACCTGCATTTAACTTTGACTGACTACATTATTGATTTTTTGAGAATGCAAGGCAAACAGTGTGTAACGTACTTTCCCATTTTAGCTTCCACACTACGTTTATAACGTAAAAAGTGGAAGGTATTATAATCGTTCAGTCCGTCTGTCTGTCCGTCACCCACTTTCATAGCCGGAACTACAAATGCTATACGGACAAGTGTGATAGTCGAAAAATTCAGCTCATCGAAATTAGAACACACTGAAAATTTCAGAAAAGAATTCGAATTACTTCAATTATTTAAAAAACTGCAAAATTTAATGCTCATTTAAAAAGCATACACTCTTAAAACAAACGAGCGTTTTTAACTCAGTCTGAGTTAATTTCCACTCCTTTCCGGTGCCGAAAATGCACTTCTCCTATAGGAGTGGATTTCACTCTTTTGTTTTAAGAGTGTAGAAAGCCATTTTTATTAGAATTTAATCACCATTGCCATTCGCAACAATCGCTCGAGAAAATGTAATTCTTTTAGACAATAAATTAAAATAAATTTATTTTTGCGACATCGATCAGTTTGAAATGACGTCAAATATATTTTCACTACGGGATTCTTTGTATGTTGACATGAAATATATTCATTCTTTTTAAAAGCGATAAATATTACATATTTATTCTTTGAAATATAAAATAATTTTTGCAAACGATAAGTAATAATTATTGAATTTTCGAAATAAAATAAATGAAACTAAACAAATTTAGCATGTAAATGTTTAATATAGAATATCAATGCTGTGTTTGTCGCCTTTTTACCTGTTAAACACAATTGTTGTGTGGAAGCGGGTAAAGTGTCAGTTTCTGTTACAAACCGACTTGTTATTTTTACAACGAACGATACGTATCCACTGGAAAAAGTTGATTTATATTTGAGCACGTACAACATTAAAGTAATCATATGACAATCCTCCACAATTTATACTTTTATACCAAGTATTATTTTGAAATATCTAAAGTATATTTTTTTTAAAGGAATAAAAAAGGTCAAAAGTATTCATTTACACCTGGAATATTTTGGTATTTTAAAAATTTATAAAAAACTGCTAAAAATATACGAAATGCCTTTGATGACATGTAACACGTGTTACGGATACACGTTTTCATGCATACTGTCTTTAATGTAGTTAGATTGCACGCAGAATGGAGCTAAAAACGTTTTGAACCCCCCCCCCCTCCCCAATCTTAAAAATCTAAAAAGGATTAGTCCTTTTGTTGAATTAGAAATTTAGCCTTTGATTTGGTTACTATGTAAAATCTTTTATCTAGAATAGATTAGGATATATAAGCATTTAAAAAAAGCAGCAATCCGTTGTTGGAGTTAATATTGTTTATAATACTTTATTTTTTGATTAAAATAAAAAAAGGACCATTTGACTAACATTGTGAAGTGTATACCATAAAATGTTTTAGCGCAAAATAGCTGCATTATCTACAAATTTATAGATACGAGAGAGCTGCTTATGTACAAATTGACCAAATTAGATCGCACGATTTTACTTAAATGATTTTCTTGAAAAATCTGGTACTCATTCGTGGAAAAAAGATCAATTACTATTAATATATTCCTAACATTAGACATTTATGCGCGGTAACTTGTACCGTGACACGTGTATAAGTTATCAAGTTATCAAAAGCATTTGATGAAACTTTGGCATGAAAAATTTAATTGTTAAAATTTCCATTTATAAAAAAATTACGTATTCAAAATGTGCATTACTAATACTAAAAATAATTTTCGTAATTTAATTAGGCTAACAATGGAAACCATCTTTAAAAAAAATTATAGAAAACTTAAATTGATACTTAATATATTGCAATTACAGTAAAACTCAATGTGCTTGTTTCACGAGGGATCTGGCAACAGCTCAGCGTTCTTGTTTTCATTTTTCTCGAATTACTTTTGCCTTGGTATTCCAAATCGAGTTTTCTAAGAATATTTTAGTTGTTGGAATTTTAAAAACTAATTTCATTTAATGCAAGTTTTTCTTGATAAATGATTAAAACAAGCAAGAATTTGTAATTTTTAAAAAATAACTAAAATAACTTATTTTTAGAAAACTCAAATTTCGAATATTAACAAAAGTAATTCGAGGAAAATGGAAACAAGACCGCAGAGCTGTTGCCAGATCCCACGTGAAACAAGCCCATTACTGATTAATGCACTCATGAGTTATTTAATTCTTGTGCGCTTTTTTCTCAAATCAACACCAAAGGAATTACAGAGGGAATTACTAGGTTTTCTTTGGTTGAGTTAACGTCGTAACTTATATTCTATACTAATATTTTGCTTATATAAATCATTGAAAAATCTTAAAATATTTTATTTAAAACGTTATAACAAGAGATATAAGAAAGGAGATTAACGGAAATGGTCAGACTTGATGTTAACATCTAAAACATCAACTATTCGTATTAGATTAAAAAAAAAAGTCTTTAAAACAACAATTGCTCTAGCTATTGTCTATTTCATTCAACATTTAAATGATTTGACGTTATTTTAATGAAGGTTAGCTCGCATTTCAAGTTGATTCGGAATCAGGCCACTTTAGATAATAAGGAAGATAAGTCGAGGAAAAAAATATTAAAATGTCTTATCTTAGGACTTCTTAAGAAAGTATTTGGCGGGATTGGAGAAGTAATAATCTGAATCAAAGCATGGTTTAGAATTGGAATTTGTAATAACACTTTTTGGTTAATATTTCGCATAAAAATAGTTTATGAATGTTATAAATATGTTTTTAATAATGCTCAATATAAAAAAAATAGAGAATACTCAAATACTCAGAATAAACAGTGAGAATACTCGAAAAACCTTCAGTATCACAAAATGCAGAATAATTAAGTTTTCTTTCTCCACGCGCACGGAAGATTGTCAAATTAGTTATATATATCACCAATAGATGGCAGCAGCACATCTTTCTGCTGCGATTTATTGCATGTTCAGTTTTTAGAGTTACAACTATAATAGTTACGAGTTATGGTATTCTATGGAATATTCAGTTTAGCCAGCTTAGTAAAAAAATTAATTTAAAAATATCTTTAATTAAGGGTATTTATATTAAGATAAATCGGACATTTTTTGAAGATTTGCACTTTGAAGTAAAAAAAAATACTGCCCCTATGAGTTATGAATTGAGGAAATTCAATAAAATAGAGGGAAAAAACATTTTTTTAGATACAAAAACCAAAAAAAAAAATCATTTTTTACTCAATAATTAAATTTTAAAAATATCTGTTTTAATAAATGCCATGAGAACATGTTTTTATTTAGAGGGATTATGAAATTAGATGACGAAAATGTGAGAATACTTGTAGCGAAGGTTTTTAAAAATTTATTTTACTCTAATATTTAGAGATTTTTTTTAGTTATTTCCTTTGTTTCTTGAAACTTTTAGCGAGCGCTTCAATGTCTTTTATCAAAAAAAAGTAGACAGGTAACAGGATAAAGGCTCCTCTATTTAAGATATATTTATTGTTGTAAAAGTATTTAAATTGTGACTTTTCAATCCGAAATAAAAGAAACAAAAATTTTTGGAGTTAGTTTTTAGTTAATAACCATTTGTAAACGCATAACATTTTGTACTTTAATTACTACAAAATATTCATAAGCAATAGCTTTCCTTCATACTCCAGTAGTTATAACCATCAAACTCAACACTACAAAAACATCCATTCATGATACATCCCTCTCCGCCATTCCCCAGACCCCCCAAAGCCCAACGCAACACCACTTCTACAACTTCTCAAAAAAAAAAAAATCCCATTCCAACTCCCGGCCCTCGTGAGATCAGCTGGACCACGTGACCCGAACGAACCAATCAGCGCGCGGCCTCGCTCCTGGCTACGAAGCCGGGAGTTACGGAGCGAAATCGGCTTCGCAGACTTCGGCACTTGTGTCCGTAAAAACGCGGCGTTTGCAACTCGCCGTACCCACTTGGGCACGGCCCGTAACACGAGGACCTGAGATGACTTGTTGTGATTTCGGTTTGCAGTCATGGAATTCCCGTAGAGATCACTTGTACAAGTGAATATCATGAAGATTAATTGGTGAGGAAGAGTAGTTTTTGAATTAAATTTATTGAAATATTGGTAATTGGAAAGCTAATAGTCCTGAGAGTTGAAAATAGTCCCGTTTTTCATAATTGTTTTTTGGTGATTTTCATTTTCGGTCATGGAATTCCTGTAGAGATCACTTGTACAAGTAAATCATGAAGATTAATTGGTGAGGAAAAGTAGTCTTTAATATTGTTTTATTGGTTATTTTTATTGGTAATTGGAGAGTTAATCAGTATAATTTGAAGATGATCTTGTATTGTTTTCCATTATTACTTCATTGGTTTTTTGGTTATGGAGTTTCAGTAGAGATGACTTGTATACCTGAACCATAAAGATTAATTGGTGAGGAAGAGCAGTTTTTGAATTACATTTATTGAACTATTGGTAATTTGAGAGTTGTCTTGAGAGTTGAAAATGGTCTCGTTTTTCGTTATTTCATTGTTGATTTTCATTTTTGGTCATGGAATTCCAGTAGAGACCACTTATGTATCTTAATCAAAGATTAATTGGTATGGTAGAGTAGTTTTTAATTTAAATTTATTGGTTATTTTTTCACATGTTGAGGTACAATGTTTATTAGAGAGTAAATTACATTTGAGGATAGTCTTGTCTTTTCCTGAATTTTATTATCTTTCGCGATTTTCACATGTATATTGAATTCTAGTAGAGACCAGTACTTGTGAATACTGAAGGTTAATTGGTGGAGTAGTTTTGGATATTATTTTATTGGTTTTGAAGTTGGTTATTGTACAATTTGTTGAAGCACATTGTTAACTAGAGAGTTAATCAATTGTTTCAACAGATGGTCTTTTACTTAAAATCTTAAAAGTATATGACTTTCAGTAGAAATCGTCATTAGAAAAATTAATTTTCGAATTATCTAATTTGTTTTCTTGGTTAGCTTTTAATTTGCTGAGGAATATTGTCGAATATTTTTTTTTGAGAAATTTAATAAAATTTGAAAGGAGTGTTTAATAATTTGTCCAATTTTCTGCAATTTGTACATTTTCGTACAACTATTGAATTATTAGTAACCGGTACTTGAGATAAAGATTATTTGCAACAAAGAAACTTCATTCTATTTTTATCGGTTTTAATGTTAAGTTTCCAGTTAAACGATCTGTTTATTCACCTTATTTTTTGAAAATTAAATACTTTAAGTTTATTTAAAACAATTATTGTAATTGTGAGAGCAAAACTTTTATCAATTTAATTTGATCCCTCTAATCTAGATTATCCATTCCTATTTTATTGGTAATAAATCAGATTTATTTTATTGTCTTGGGTTTATTTTGAATTAAGCAATTTATTTCAGCAGTTTATTTAGCAATTCAGAAACTTGTGCACATTCGAAATATTTGTTTTCAATGCAAAATACATAGTTATTTCACAATGTGTAAGTTTTATAATGGAAGTTTTTTCATTGGATTTTATATTTACAGTTAATTCCCCTAGTCTCATGTTTACATATATATATTATCCCACTTTAACATGAAGTTTAAATGGGGAAAGTATTTTATTGTTTATAAATCTGGTTTTATTGTTTATAAATCTGGTTTTATTGTTTATAAATCTGGTTTTATTGTTCAAGTTTATTTCAGTTGTTGACATGCTTCAATCTAACATTTTGATTAAGAAATTTTATTGATGACAATTTAGTCTTGTTTCTTAAAATATAAACTTTATTTGAATCTGTCGGTTTATGTATAATTTCTTATTTAACAGAGAATGCAATGCGTTAAGATAATTTGATGATAACATAAAGATGAACATTTATTGGTTATAAGAATAATTTTTTAAAGATTTCCACTGCTTTTTTAAAATCTTAAAAAATATTAATTTATATTATTTTAGGATTTAAAACATTAATATTAAATGTGAGGCAATATTTTTTTTAGTTTTTTTAAGTGTCTTTTTAGGGAAATATTTTAACAGTAGAAAGAATAAACATAAAATTACTCATTTTTTTGCATATAATAAGGATATGTTGTCAAGCCTAAATTTTAAGAACTTTTTGCTTTTAGTCTTATCCCAGTTACTGTATTTTTATGCATGTGTTTTCATTTTATTGAGAGATGATAGTTATGACCCATTTAAATGGCCGATAGTATAAATGTTGCAACATTTATTATTTCGTATAAATGTTTTCTGTTGAAAAAAACCATTTCATTGCAATGCTTATGACATAATGACAATGTATCTATTTTTTAAATTCTCAATAGTTTCATTGTCATGATTTTAAATTAATTTTTTCACTCATTTCATGAGTTTTTAAAAATAACTATTAAAATACAAGATATAACAGTTTGTTGTGATTGTGAATCACTGCAATTTCAATTTACTATGATGATTCTGAAAGTTACAAGTTATATCCAACGATTAAATAAATTTTAATATCTTAACATTGCCACGTTCAATATTTACGACTCATAAAATTTGTATTTAAAGTCATTAAAATACAGCGATAGAACTCCAACAATATAACCAATCATATTCTAATTTCGCCAAGCTATACATGACTCACTCTAATTGGTATCACAAACGTTATTTATGATCAGATGATCAATTTATATCATTCATGATAAATGTGATGTGCTCAATTTATACGAATGATCCGATCTAATTTTGATGAGATCCGTTAAAATATTTGCCAAAAAATACGCAAAAATTCTAATTTTCTTTGGCATTTTACGATATTGACAGCTATATTGGCTAAAAATTATTTCCAATAAAATATTTTTTTAATCACTTGGTTCATTTCGCCTAGGTACAGCGAAGAAGAGGAGTTCGCTCCTACAGCGTCCGGCCCGGATCAGCGGCTACCGGACCTAAACGGCGGCTACGATGAATCAAACGCCAGCCGGACCAGCAACGGAGAACCCCCCAACGTCGCCCTACAACCTCTACACATCCCAGCAAAACGTCTGACCCCCACCACAATAACATACCCACCGCCGGACTGCAGCGATCCGGGCGTTATCCGGCATGGAAATGGACAATGGACCGGGTACTCGGACTTTGTAGACGTACCCCAGTACAACCCGCAGTCCGGGTACAGCTATTATAACCCCTTGGACAGGAAGCCACAGGTCAAGTTCTGGTCGAACTCGTACGATGCTGGGCCTAGTACTGTGACCCCGGTACCGGCCGACTCGTGCCAGACTTCGTTCGCCCCACCACAGACTTGGTGCAACTACTCGCCGTACCCGGGTACTAGGGTACACCCGGGACATATCGAGCCGCACACGCCGCAGCCGATGTCCTATTTTCCGAGTCAGGAGGATAGGACGCGGGTGCCGATTGAAGGGTATACGCAGTCAGACGCGTATGCGATTCGAAGCTTCCCGGCTGAGGGACACTGTCCTACTACCTTCGTCCAAACGGGTTCAGGTAAGAAACTATTTATCAGTAAAGAAATTATTTAACATCCCCCACCAAATGTTATAATCTTAGTAAAAGTGTCGTACCTTAATATTGAAAGAAAAGCAAAAATGTATATTTTATACCATAGAAACTAGAAAGGTAATTCTACAATTCCGGCAATGTTATTAAAATAAAAAACAGATTATTTCGAATAGGAGAAATACAAATTTTTAAATTAAAAATTCTGTTTATTATCTAACAGCTAAAAACACGATAAAATAGAATTTCACTATTTTTGTTAAACTGAAATAAATGAATTGAAATTGTAATTTTTATTGCATGTGTGGTTTATATATTTTAAAATTTTGGTTATGGAAGATCATTTGGTTCAATAGTTTGACCAAAAGGTAACAAAATATTAAATACAGCAACGTATTTCTATAATATCGTTAGAATGTTTAGTGTCTTTCCGAATAATTGAAAACTCAAACTAAATTAATCACCTTAAAATTTTTATTAAAAAAACATAATTAAGAACAAATATTGCACAGGTTTTAATGTTCAAAAGTTAATATTAAAAAAAAGATGTTAATTTCCTTTAAAATTTATTTATAAAATGCCTAGTCAAAATTTTCCTAAAACTAGTTAAGTTATTTTTATATTTTTTAACATTAATAAAAAGTTCTAATATATTGTTTTTAAATAAAACACATGTAACTAAAAGTATTCCATTATAACATAAATACCATATAAAACAATAACCAAGCTTTCATTTTGTGCAACAACTTTTTTGAGTAACTTTTAGGAAATAAAATATTTCAATATTAAACACTAAATGTGAAACATCTTAAAAATACAAATATATAAGCTCATCACATGTAATACTTAAAAAAAAATTACTTCCGCTTGTCATTTGTTAGGCAATGTAGCGTGAGCTTAACAAATAACCATTACTTATAGATATAAAAATACGTTAACAGATTACGAAGTAAAGCGTGTGAAAAATTTCTATAATACCCAGGATTTCTCACTTTAGGTGAATCCGCTATGAATTATATTGTTTTAGGTGATTCCAATATCCATGTTAACCAAGTAAAGTCTTATAGCTATGTTTTCAAGAAACTAATGTTTGATCAAAAACTTGGCTTTTTACAATATGCTATAATATTTAGTTTTGTTTAAATATTTATCTTACGCAAATACAATCAAGTAGTTAATATATTTTGATACCATAAAGAATTAAGCCCTCATCCCATGTTAGTGAAATATCTCATTTAATTTGGTTTTGTTTAATTATAATTAAAACTAAAAATACACTACTGTTCATTTGTAAATTTGAAGAAAACAATGATAATATTTTTAAAAATAATTTGAAAAGAGACTCCCTACTAAAAATATTTAATGTTTTTAAAGGCAAATAAACCTAATACAAACCAAAAATTGTAACTAAAGACCGGAAGTGTCTTGAATGGTTAACAGTTGTGTAGTGATAGGTAATACCATTTCAGTAAGTGTTGGGCCTTTAAATAGCATACGGCACGAGACAGTGGCGATAATTTCAAATTTAATGGTCAGCTATTGCTTAATAAAATGGGCCGTAAATGCAGGAAGCGTCGGAGTCATAAAAATGAGAATAGTAATGACTTTTTTGTTGTAAAATATGTTGTACACTTTCATTCACACTAGCTATGAAAGGGTTTTAGGATTTGTTGATGTTTGGATTTCGTAAATAATAAATGACATACTAAACAAAGCATTTACACGTCCAAGATTTGCGTTAGTTAAAGCACTTTTAGATGTTACTTTTTTACATAGCCTTATCACCATTATTAATATAACAAATCAATATTTATACACATAAATTTAATAAATAAATCAGTGACAGTTTTAGTAAAAATTTATGCGTTAGCATTGGTTTTATACAAGTGTTAGCAAACTTAAAATTATATTATAAAACATTTTTTGCTTTAAAGCTTTTCGTCGAATTCATGTTTACTCTACTACATATCATAGCGTACGATAAATTTTAAACTCTTTTTATAATGACTGAAAGTACATTCGCAGCTTTACGTACATATCACTGCTTTAGCGGCAAATTCAAAACGTTTCCCGCATCCCTTATGAAATTTGCACAATAATTTATTAACGCGAAATTATAAAAATAAAAACTATTAGAAAGTCTTCTGCAAAGTTCCGTATTTATTTTCTTAAATACTTCAAATCAATCACTCAAGACGAGAACTCAAAATAAAATCAATAACCAACCCAAAAAATCACTTTCCCACATTAATACATCATACTCGGCTACAACCTAACGATCTAATTTTTGGCGGCCATTACCAAAAAGCCCCGCGTGTAACTCCTCTTTACCCATAGATTAGAAAAAAGCACAATTGTCAGATCTTTCCATGAATTAAAGATCACGCTTCCCTCAACATCTGGGCAAGATATTCTCACTTGCTGAATAGCCCTGCCATAAATTTTCTCTATGGTGGTCTCGGAACCAGACGAGCTTGGAGACTTGATATCCAGCCTTTGGGCAGAGGCCTATTGTTAAAAGCCTAGGCCAGGCTCCTTTTGGGCATGGTTGTAATCTTTAGCAATCTGTTCGGTGCCTTTGCTGCCTTGGACATAGAGATTGTATCCATTGTCGCTTTTTTGGATTTACGTGTTAATTGGAGGACAATTTGCCGCTCTTTTTTGTCGGGGGCTGTTAGAGCGTTGAGTGCTTTTTTGTGTGCTAGTTTTATGGTTAAAGGTCACTGGAATCTGTATATTGGCAGAACTGTTTCATAGAATTGTTGACGTTGAAGTGTTTCGATGTTGACTTTTTATGACGAGGTAAATAGTGAAACTAGTTATGAATCTGTTTATAAAATTTGTTATTCCTTTTCCGCGTGTTATTGAGAGAGAAGCTAAAACTTTGAATGTTTAACTCATCGGCATATTTTTGTTAATTTTATTTCTACTACAATTCTCTTCAATTGTTTTAATTTTTGAACTCTTATTCGAATTGAAAGATGAGACTAAAGTTAAAGAAAAACGAATCTTTCTTTGTAATGGTGACGTAGCAGTTAACTACTTTGATAATTTAGGCTAAGCTTACACATTTCTTCGAAACTTCTTTAATAAAAAAAATGTTTTTTACAAAATAGGAAAAAGTTTAAAGTGTTAAAAAAAGAAAAAGTAAAAAGGCATAAGAATGCAAAAATAGTTTTTCACGTCAATAAAAACTTTAAACTGAAAGCAGGGACTTAATCAGAAGTTGATAATTACTTAGTTTTCGGAAAAATGATAAGTTTAGTAGTCTTAATTTGGACATTTTAATAAGAATGTCCTTGTTAAAAACATGGAAAGATAATAAATATAGATCCCAATGAATGAGGTATTAATACATTTTATATAATCGTCCGAACTTAGTTGGGCAACAATGTACACATTTTAAAAAAGTCACATAAGCATTTTTAAACAACACTGTCGGGGGTTAAAACTAACTAGTGTAGTTTTATATATTTAACATATTTACTTATTTCAAATATATATATTGCCTAATACTTGCTTCAGAACACCATTGCAAAATACGTCTAGTCACCAAACCGCAGTATTACCCTTTACCAAAAATGATCACCTGTTTACTTCGGGCAGGTGATTTCCATACAAATGACACGGAAATCCATTTTTAATTTTAATATTTCGCTTAGCTCTCCACCACTGCCATAGACTTGGTGACTAATTTACGAGAATGAATGCAGCAAATAGTAGAATTTTCGATTGATATTGGGGCTTCCCGAGTCGAGTCACGTCTCCTGCCTTTGTCGTATATCTTCCTCGTCTTCATTGGGATTCAGACATCGTCTTATGTTATCCTGCTTAATCTACAAGTAGCATCCAGAGACAAGCTTCTTCAAACTATCTCGGACTAAGTCCTGTCCAGGATCGGCATTAACATATGGTTCATTGGAATCGTCCATCTTACGTTTTTTCAACTTGATTGGGAAGTAATGACTGTTCCCTTCCTCGAATGCTGTTAGCTTTTGCCTTGTTTATGGCTGTTTCATAGGAGGAAATCAGGGTATTTACATAGAGATCGGCGTTTGGCATTGCTGTCAATGCAGAAAATGCTTTATGCGAGTGATGACATATCGCACAGCGGGAGGGAATAGTGACCAGGGACTCGGTATCCATGTTTTATTTCTTTAAATTGATTGGCAAATATTTTCGATTAATAGGTGCAAAATGGTCTAGCAGATTTTATGTATAAAAAATTAAAAAAATTAGATTTTAAATTAATTATATATTTTAAATTATTAAATAAAAAAATAATCGACGCATACTTAAAGCCTTGCTTCTACGTCATATTTTTTTCAGTGTTTTTTTTGTAAGAAACATTGAATCATTCTTAATAACTTTAGGTATTGAAGTTTTGAAAAGGGGCATATTTTCGGAAAAATCTTTTAGTGAGCAAACGAACTTCATGAAAATACGAATTTCAGGTTTTTTAATGCAAATAAACTGTTTATCAAATAATTTCACTATAGATAGCTTTCCATAAACGTTTATTGGAGTTTTAGCATTTTCAGAACTGGTATACGTTTCCAAATATTACAAACCAAGTAATATCAGTTGCAAGAATTAAATGGAATTTGAACATTCATTGAAAAATTACAATAAAAGGGCTTTTTTGTAAAAAAAAAATATATATAATTTTTTTGAAGCTTTGAAAAAGCATACTAGAGAGTTTAAATCTTATTTTAAGACTGGAAAAATCGATAATTTTATCGATTTCGGGGTGCCGAGTTCCCTTACCAGAAATATGAACTTTGAGCTAAGCCACTGTTATATGCAACATTAAAGTCTAAAAATAAGGATATTTCTGTTTATTAATTCGGATGTAAATTGCTGGTTAAGTATTATTTTGTTAAGGTTTTGTAAGGATGATGGTACCCCATTTTCGTCATCGAACAAAAACAATATCTAATTAATACCGTAGAAAAGCGTATATTTAGTCTTACAATCGCTAATTATAATTTTACTCAATAATTTATTGGAAACGAATAGAAAAGGGATATGTACCGTTAATGTTAAAAACGAGTTTTGGTGTTTTATTTTCATTCTAAAAACTATACTATTATATGTGGATAAACAAAGGCTATATTTTAACGAACGCGATAAAAAAAATACGCACATTAAAAAAAACGAGTTTAGAAATTACACTGGTAAATAACTATTAATTTAATCTTAATTTTGGCAACTACAGAAACTGTTATGAAAAGTAACGTCATTTTCAACGACAAATAGCACACTTTAAATAGTGTCACATCAAGTAATAACAGTTTTACGAGACTATCATAACATTTTATGATATATTAAAATAATATTTTATGATATCGAGTCCTCATTAATATGTTTAATGCCAAATAAATCCTAAACAGTTCGCACACCCATTTAGTATATCAGATGGTAAATAATATCTTAATGCTATTTGAGAAAATAAATATAGTAACCAATTTTTTATGCGCTAAACTGGTAACATTTAAAAATAAATGTTTTTAAATAAATTTGAAATATCATAAGCAAAAGTGTTTTCTTCTGCGTTTCCTAAACTATTTTATCTTAATTTTATATGAAGAAATAGATCTTAACATGCATGGATCTAACAACACTTTCGTATTAGAATAATTTCATAATTAAATCTACATAAAAAAACGTATTAAATTATAATTTGCGTTCAATGATATATTACAGTAATAATGTAACTAATTTTACAGTTTAAATTACGCATTACTTTTTCAATAAAAAACTTTTAACTATCAGAACAATGAACAGAATGTTTTAAAATAAATATGGATTAAGAATTTCTTTACATTAAGTTAAAAAAAAAATTCAATTACTCAAACCAAAAATGCTAACTATCTTCATTTTTGATAAGGATAATCGCACTATTAAAGCAAAATAACTTATTGGAAAATAAAATATTTATCTAAATCTTTCCTAAAAGAATCAAACCACCCTTTAACCAGCTGGCATTCAATAGCGAGAAAAATATCCTAGGTAAAAGCTTATCTTCCAAGGGGCTAACTCAAAGAAAAAAAAAGGCACCCCGAAGCTGAATCTTATTTCTCGAGTTTTTACGAGAAACTGATGTGGTTTTTTCGACTGCCAAAAGAGCAGTCGCTCTTTAACTGCTCTTTTCTTGGAGACATTCTCGATTGCAGAAGCAATTGTGAAGGAATTGGGGCTTGGCCCGTGGGAGTAAGCACCCAGGAGGGGGCATTCTGGTATCGCGGCTCCCAAATTAATTGGCGTCACTGGATCTTGCAGGAGAGGATTGATTGGAAATTTATTTGTGGAAAATATAAATTATATATTATTAAATTATATTACTAAATTATATTATATAAGACCAGTATATACTCAATATGCAATACCATATTTTAATGCTTCCGAATGCCACTTCCTAGCTTTATTCGTAGAGCTTTATCACAGCCAATATACGTCAACATTTTTCGATTTTCAATTATTTGATCATTGAACTGACACCCAACGCAACTTGAATATGTGACAGAATTGCAGACCACGAACAGATTTAATGTGCATCAGTTTCATACACAAATCTTAATGATTTGAATATTTCTGCTTAAGCAATCAATTTCAAGAATGACAAAACTGTTCGACTGATATCATTGACTATCAATATTTTTTAATGATGTTACTTGTGTTCAGTTTTTAAGGTAGTTTATATTTTATATTTTAAAATTATAAAAAAAATTGCAATCTCGTAAGAATTTTGGTGCGCAATACGTAAATTTGGAATACATTTTGACCCATGGTAAAAAGAAAACTGCCGTCTATCACTACATAGGGGACGTACGTAAATTACGTTCACGCTCAGAGAGGGGAGGGTGGGGTATGCGCCAACGTGACGGGTCGCGACATAAAGGGGGGGGGGGAGGGGTAATCACTTGCGTGACGTAACGATTCGAAAATTTCTAATTTTGCAAGGGAAAATCTGGTTTACATAAAATAAAGTGAGAAAAAATTGTAATCTTTTTTTTATAAGAAACTTTATTTCAGAAAGAGGATGGGGAGATTAGTATATGCAACAACGTCGGCATTATTAGACTCCTATATTTTACAAACCTTTTCGTAACATTACTTCGTAACACTCAAAATTGCGACACTATCTTCACCAATTAGAAGACTGGCAGCTACCTGGACGAACACCAAAAGACCCAGAACTAGACAGTTCCGATTACTCTCAGATCACCTTTTTTAGAAGACATTAGCCAATGGCTAGTTAGATCTTGGACAACGGAAATGTAAATACACAATGTTGGTATATTCCTATTACTAAACTATTTAACCAAGATAAATTTCACATTTTTTTTCTTTCCAATTTAAATTTTTTAAAAATGTAAAAATATGCATTTTTAAGGGGTTGGGGGGGGGGGTGCAACAACGTGACGTAATTTTAGGGGGAGAGGTTCGATCAAACGTGACGCAGCGTGACATAGGGGGAAGGGAGGGGTAAAAAAAAAGTCAAAATTTTACGTGACGTAATTTATGTACGTCACCATAACAATCTTTAATTTACCTTCAGTGTGATGGTAAAAGTGCTGCCATCATCCTATGCTTTGAATTTACATGTGATGCAAGATGTGTTGTGTGGTACCGGCTAAAATGTTTGCTTCATCAGCAGTGATTAGATGCACCCATCCTCTGCTTAAACGCTATTGGAATAAGTTGTTCAGGTTACTCTGTGCGTAAGTTAACAATTTGCTTTAAAACAAACACTCAACACCGATGTAAAAAAATAACCGCAAAATGTGACGTAATTTTATAGATATCTTAACAGTGTTGAGAAAATTTAGACACGACTCAAACTCTGAAGGACACCCATTAAACTGTATTTATTGAGTATAGGTAATATTTCTAATTAAGTTTTTTAAATTTTTTTTTCTTATATCCAATCAGACTTTTTAAAAGGAGTTCAATCTTCTTCAGACTAAATGGCCTTCTACCCATTGCTACCGCAGCTTTCCAAAAAACCAATTCGAACATACGAATAAATATCCCAAACCTATTTAATCTTTGTGGGCAGAAGCTGAAGAAACTATTTATCGAGAGTGAACAAACATTAATGTAGTTATCAAAACATTGGATCTCCAAAGAGATAAATTTTTATTGCCTTCACATGAGTTTGTTCAAACTTAAGAGCAGCGAATATCGTCATAAGTTACACTTTTGCACAATAAAATCCACTTTGGTTCAAAAATATTGGCACGAAAGGTATTTTGTGACGTGGCGACCTAAAATCGTACCTACACACATTAAAAAGATAAATCTTTAAATAAGCCTGCTAGTGTAAGTCAATGACGCGATGTTATATACACATAAAGGCAATTTCCAAACCGACCAAGTCCATTAAAAAGTGTCTACAATAGAAACCATGGAACACTAATGTTTTTTAAAGTTATCTTTGTAGGAATGTAGGTTATCCAAAGAAGAAAGAATATCAATTAAGAAAAAGCTTAGATCTTATTTTCAAAATTTCAAAATTTTCAAAAAGTTTATTCAAATTCAATTTGTGCTATAACATTATAAAATAGAAATTACAATAATGTTCAAGTTTCGTAAAATACAATTTTTAATTAAATTTTGACGCATACCGTGGACCAGTGAACAGCAATCTATATGTAGATACTCAACGAAAGCAAATAAGTCTCAGAAAAAATTTCTTTTTAAAAGTGCGATACAAAGCCGAAAAGAAAGCGAAAACTATGTACATTGGTATCAGTGCGAAAGTGAAAGAAGTCATTTTTTTAGAATTTTCAATAAATTTAAGACAATTTGAGCACCAAGTTACCTAATTTATTCAGTTTGACTTATTTACAATTTTTTGCATTATGGAGCCGATACATTTCAGTATTATAAAAGTTTGCTTAATAATTATAATTTAACAGAACAAGACTGAAAGCATCAAATGGCGATTTAAATATAAAATATTTAAGCTAAGAGCACCCCAAAGATTTTTTTTGAAGACTTATTTATACTATTGCTTGAATATTAATTAAAATTTTATCGTATCTTATTGGATTTTGTTCGTTACTAGTCATTCAAACAGATTAGTTTTAAACCAAAACCGTTTATATGTACAAAATAACTTATTACACACCAAACTATTGTGTTTAAAGAGGGAGGTTCTCTGAATTGTTTGTAAGCATTTGTTTTTTTAAGAATAAGATTACATTCTTAAAACTGTCTACTGATCAATATGAAATTATACATGTCGTAATATGAAGAGCTCAAGTGCAAAACAAGTTAAATCACTTTTGGAAAAATTGATTTGGGTTAGCTTTTCATACAGGTATTGTAGGAAGGGATCCACCAACATTTGATTGCACAAAAAAAGTGACTTTGACCAAAAGTGAAACTTGTTTGTGTAAATCAAAATGTTGGTGGATCCCTTCCTGCAATACCTGTATGAAAAGCTAACCAACTCAATTTTTTCCAAAAAGTGATTTAACTTGTTTTGCACTTGAGTCTTCATATATATTTCGATCTCCTTATCAGTCTTAAACTCTAACTTTAGTCAAATACTCTGTAACTTTACCGTTGGCCTTGAAGGAGTCAGCTGAAACATTAAACATTTTCAAATTTCTAAGCTTTGCCCAGTGACCTTTCATTTGCGATCAACGATTCCAAAAAGATTTAACCAAAGCAAAACCCATCCGATCCCAGTTTTATTTTGATTAATTACGAAAATGAAACTTCAACTGTTACACCACTATCGTACCCAACCTCTCGGACTTGCATAGCATAAGAGGAGCAAAGTGCGAAACCCGGATCAGAAGGAAGGAAATGAGATCCCTATCAAGGAAGCCCCGTCAATTTTCAGAGATCGATCCGAAAAAGATGCCCAAATGGTGTCGAAAAGAAAAATTCAGACCTCAGAGTAAAGTTTAGTGAAAAAATACCCAGCAAGAATGTTTTTGATGCTACTGGTATTGATTTGGTCTAAATATTTCAAAATTGCTATAAAATAAAATTGTATGTATAATTGATAGAAGTTAGAACTATACAACTTAAAATATTTTTTGTATTTATTTTAAAAATTAGTTTGAATTAAAAAATGGTTCTAGTATTATCAAATTTAAAGCAATAAAAACAAAACTTTACATCTTAAGTTCTTATCTTAGCAAAATCTTAATTTTAACAATTATTCAAGAACTTAGTCTTTACAATGTTTAATTAATTAGATGCTTTACTTTTCGTTCAAATTTAGCATCTGTGACTCCGTTAAGTTCTCTAATATTAATTATATTTATAAAAATATTTTATAAAAACTTTAAGGGTATTTTATCAAAAACCCAATAAACAAATTAAATATAATTTTCCCTCAACAATGTTGAATGAAATTGAAACGCTTATGGTCATAATTCTAACCTTCAGGTAACCGTGCTAACTGAAAGAAAAAAAAACTTATTTGAATGCAACAATTATGCAAATGTTATAATTCGAAATCAAACCCGGGACACTTTATATCAAAACAAAATGATATATTTCTCGAAACATATATCCACCGATTAATCTATTTTGCGCCGTATTTTTTTTAGCTAACATTAATTTTATCAACGGTCATGGTGATGCATATCCCCCTCTTAATTTCTCAACTAGACATCATGTAACACTTAACGCCTATTCAATCTTCGGCAATTAACGAAAGGCTCGGGAAGCCCAATTTTGATTCTTGAAAGCGACTATTAACAATTTGGATGAGGTGGCTTTCTGGAAAGAAACTTTGGCTTTAAATCATCGAAGATTTCTTTTAGGTTATAGAAAGTGGCAGAAGAAAGCTCCTATCGCCCATTAGGGAACACATGAGTCCCTTTAGGGGCTGTTTACAAATTGCACGATTTTTATGAATTGCGGGGAGCTGGGTTTGTTGGATGGTAATGTTTAACACATCTCAACAGAAATTGATTAAATAAGGTTTGAATCGAATAAACAAATTATAATACTTTATTTTTATTTTCAATGATGAAATATGAGGGAGAGACTTAGGGCCCCAGTAATTATTTAGCCATCGGGGATATACTGATATAAACTTTCAAAAATTAAGGATTTACCTAAATATATGTTACTTATATTAAATGTTTAAAATTTTCAAATTATATGTACCGAATATTGATGTCATAAAGACTTCAATTATTTGAAGAAAAAAAACTTTCTGAAATGTTGGGAATATACTACACAAAAAAAAATCCACAAAAACCTGTAAAATATTTAGGAATATGTGAAAGTTTTCTGGAACCTGCTTAAAATTTCTATGGTTCCATTTAAGGGGAATTGGGAGCGGGGCCAAACCAAAGTCTGTATTAATCCAATGGAAATTGTTTTTAAGCCGAATTACTCCGGTTGAATTGAATATTTTTACAAAAAAAAGGTATGATAAATCTACTGGCTTACAGGAGTCTATAATCCTACTTTTGAAATTGGCTCGAATATTTTTTTTTATCGAGTTAAAAAAAAATATTCGAACCAATTTCAATAATTTGGATTCTAGAGCACTGTAAGACAACTATATTTATCATAATTTTTCGTAAAAATATTTAATACAGCTGGAGTAATTGGTTTAGAATTTTTTTTCGCATTAGTTTAATACAGAAACTTTGGTTTGGAAACGATCCCATTCTCTATTAATCCAAATCCAAGTCGAAAAAATCTTTGAACCGATTTCCCAATCCAATATAGCTTTATAGATTCTAATTATCTCTATCTTTTTTTTCTTTCCACAGGCGGTGAGCCCATGACCACCACAAACCCTCTCGAATGGACGGGAACGGTGACCGTCCGCAAGAAACGGAAACCGTACTCCAAGTTCCAAACTTTAGAACTGGAGAAAGAGTTCCTGTTCAACGCCTACGTTTCCAAACAGAAGCGGTGGGAACTGGCCAGGAACCTCAACCTCACAGAGAGGCAAGTTAAAATCTGGTTCCAGAACCGGAGGATGAAAAGCAAGAAGACCAGCCAGAGGAACCAGCCGGATGGTGGACAGAATAGTACAAACAGCGGCGCCAATAGTCATAGTGCGGCAGTCAAGCTCAGTGCTTAAGCAACACCTCCTATATACAGAAAGCCGCGAGTGATGTCTTGAGATAGCCATGAAGAGTTGTTAGATGCTGTGGTGGTTTGATAAGGTCTTAACTAAATATTTGTTACAAATGTCCTGTTATGATTATGCAGCTTAGGACCAGTGTCCAATGGACTACATGAGTATTTGGCTAACACTTTTAAATTTTCAACTTTCACGAATGTGGTCTGCATGCAGCAGTGTTTAGGTAAAAGCCTTAATATCGCATTCGTAGGACATTTGTCCATTTTCAAATTCTATGTTACAGTTATGTATTCTATTACATATACTTTTTATTAAATTAAAACTTGGGTAGAAAAATATTAAAAATTGTGAATTATCAGACACATAGACCCATAGATGTTGTGAACTAAATATTTCTATACCATGGTAACCATGGTTATAAAATAAGGCGAGGACACTTTCCGCCAGAGTAGATTTCATACAAAATCAATAAAGTGTTAATTGAAACCTTGTCAAACCATCAAATGGGCAAAAATTGACAAATAACCAAAGCGTAAAGGATCAAATTATCGCCAACAGGTGAAAGTAAATAATTTTCAAGATTAACCTGAAATGGACTACCCTTGATGCTTCACTCGTAAATGATAAAATTGAAGAGGCTTTCTTTGTAGGAGATGTTGACTTAACATGGGCTAGGAATATGTTATATGTTTCGGAATTCTGTAAATTACTCAAAATTCATCAGTTTAAGGGGACGTCCATGTGTTAAGTTCCTATTAACATTTTAGAGTTCAGCTTCATATCGTTACTTACAAAATTTTTAGATTCATGTTTCCTCTTTCTTCAAATTACTATCAATTTTATTTAATTTTTTTTTACTACATCACGATTCACATTTCTACGTTTTTTGGCATACGAATATAGATACTAAAAAAAATTATGGGAAGCCAATGCTATTTTTATATAAGGTTCATCTAAATGTGGAAACTTCTTTAATTTATTGCTGTACTACGTGACTTACTATGTGGACAGCCCCTTCTTTGTACATGCTCAAAATTTGAATCTGCATAGCCAAAATCAGGGTTATCTACAATAGTATATTACAGCCTGTGGTTAATGTATTTTTTTGGGCAACTTTAGATTTCAAATGTAAGTAATATTTTGTAACATATGAAATGTACTGCATTTACTTAAAACATTTACAGGTTTTATTTTTTTAATGTTATTTCGGAGAAAAAGAATTTATTTGAAGTGTTTCGTGATTTTTTTTAAAATGTAAAAACGTTGATTTTATTTTAACTCAATAACTAAGGTAAGTTTAAGATAACTTAGATTGTAAGGGAGTAAAATGCAACAGAAAAGTAAGTCAATGAACATAACTGTACTTTTAAAAATACTTTTCTTTGTATAAATATCAGGAGAATAGTTAAGATTGAAATAATCACATTTATCAATTTTACTTGCGATGAAAGATGTTTTACAATTGTATGTAGAGAACAATTCATAATGTATATAAATTTAGCATTAACTTTAATTTAACCGAAAAGCGAAAACATTTCATAACATAAAACACTAAGAAGTACTAATTAAAGATCGTTTATATCCAAATGTTTTCTCGGTTGATTCTGAATTGTATCGAAAATACATAAAGCTAAAATACATACAGTCCCTGGACAAATTATTAGACGCACTGTATTTTTTTAGTAATTTTATGTTTCTTGAGAATTTTTTATGCAATAATGGTATATTTAAACTACAATATTATTGATTTTTATTTAAAAGAATTGTTGTAGACTACATATTTCTATTTGTTTTAAGATAATTATGATTAAGATTAAGATTAATTTATATTGATTAATTATGATTGATTAATTTATATAAATTATTTATGTGTGGAATCATCACCCTCAAATGCAGGAGACAGTACAGTCTTGCATTGATAGCATGCCGCGCAGAATGAAAGCTTTGATAGGGCTAAAGGTGGCTCAACTAAATATTGACTTTTACTAACATTAATTTCACTTTTCGTTAAAACTTAACTTATGCTTTTCTAAATTAATGCTGTTTTATTTATGCCAAATAAATCGGTAATTGATTGGATAATATAAAAATAAAAAACAAATCAATTTAAATTTATAAAACGGTACACTATCACCCGGTAATTAATATTTTACATGAAATCTTGCAGTGCGTCTAATAATTTGCCCAGGGACTGTAGTATATTGTTTAACAATCTCATAGCAAATTATATGGAAGTAGGGTTGAAATCAATCGAATAAAACTGAATTTGGATTTTTCTGTTTGTTTCGGCAAGTTAAGTAAATAAGGTCATTATCAATAGCTGATCAATTTAACACAGTAACCTTCACTAATGAATACCTAATTAAAAGCATATAGAAGTATCAGGACTTCTTCCCCGGAACCTTAAAAGTTAGTAAATTAAATCTTACATTAAGAAATTGTAATTTTATATTGATTGCTATATCTCAAAAAGTTTTTGCAAACGCAGTGATAAAAATTAATTACCAAAAAACCCGAGGATTTTCAATTCCATTTAGGAACTTCATGAGTTGTACAGTGCTTAAAAAAACATAAATGCAAGAAATATTTTTATATAGCATTAGCTGATATATATAAATTTCATCATTCATAATCAGTGGGAAATTCTTTTTCCAGCGTTGTGAAGTTATCTTTTAAAATCTCGAGGCATAACATAAATCACATAAGTTTTGTATCAATCTAAGTATGAAATTGAAAATCTAATTATGCAAACTTTGTAAATTATATGGATATTTCTATTTAAGCTAGAACATGGATTTAATAAAAACTAATGATGTATAAGATTACAATTGTTTATCTGACTTGTTTTTGTAAGTATTGGATGTTAATTTATTTCGTTGACTTTGTATTTTTTTGTAAACACTTGTTGATTAATCAAAAATTGTATCGACTTTTTTTATATTATAAAATAATCGATTTCTAGATATTTCCTAGGTTTCCAAATTTAAAAAAAGGGTAAAAAGTATATATACAGGATAGTTCTTATGTGGCATTTAGCAGCTAGTAAACTTTAAAATAAGATTTAATTAAAACGACATTTAAAAATAGGTTTTTGGAACTTAATTGACTTCGTTAAAATTAAAAAACTTACTCTGTAAATATATTACTTTAGTAATACCCAAGATATTTTCATTAGGTTAAGTTCACCCATACAATTGAAGCGATTCAAAGCCTCAATTATAAATGTCATGTTTAATTTGGTTTACTTTAAGAAAAACCCTTCATAAAACTAATATGTTTGGATGAAAAGAGACTGTCAGTCCCATAGAGCTAATGCATTAGTTTTGAAATCACAACTTTTGCAAAATAATTGCTTTTCCATGGTTATCCCATTTTCACCAGATATGGGAATCATCATAACATCAATTTAAAACAAAATTTAAAAGAAAATAACATCCGGTTATTTAATTTTTTAATTGATAAAGTTTTAAAATAGTGTCGCCATCTGCAGTATATTTTTAGCACTTCAAAACTTCAAAAATATATAACTATATAACATTTTCGTTTCAAATTTGTTTCATTTCGGTGTTATGTTGATTCCCATACCTGGGGAAAGAGGGCTAACATGGCAAAGCAATACTTCTGCGGAAGTTGCGATTCCAAAACTAATGCATTAACTCTATGGGAGACCGACAATCCCTCTAAATATATACATTCTTTAACAAACTAATGTCCTATTTTTCTCATGATATTAAAGAAGTTAACGAAAAACTTTTCTAAATGTGTTGATTTATGTATAAAGTGTCATAAAGGGTGGATGTCAGCCGCCATTTGTTTTCTGCAGTTGTTTTGAATGATCGCATTGCTTTACTTCCATCCGGTCAAACATGACCGAAAACTCATTTCCTATTATTGACATAACTTGCGTATTAGCCCTTTATTTAAAAAAAACTCCCCACTAAAATTGCAGATCTGGTAGAGATAACTTTAAGTGGTTAAATGAGGCCTATAGCAAATCATAACGCAATTTGAATTTTTACGGGTTGTATACAATTGTAATATAGCATGAGAGTTTCGCTTCAAAATTTAACATTTAATGTTCGAAACATACACTTTCATTTATTTGTCAAAATTGTCAAATATTTTAAATTCTTGTGACACATTAAATTCTCAAATATTTAATACAATTTAACACAAAAATGCAGTAACAAAGTCTTTTTCATTCAAAACTTCTTGCAGTCTATTGTGCAATTTTTATTGATATGAAGCATGTACTGTTGCAAGAAAGAAATTGTACCATTTCCTGATGTTAATATATTGTCAAACGAGTATATTTGCTTTTTGAAAAAATATCTTCGTTATGTGTCTGAAAAAGCTCTTGTTTAATATTTCGTGCAATCAAATTTATCTTTCAGAAGAAATTTGAACTTGAAGTTTTTAAGCCTTGTGTTAGCTATGCTATTGGATCATTACACTATCATTTGTGTACAAATTTTCATAAATATGTATATAGTATATCGCGGTTCAATGTGATATTTCCATGTTGTGAAAGGAAATAAAAAAAAACAATTGATCTTCTAACATAAACAGTGTATTCTTTTTGGATCAAGAGCTCATTTATATTAATGTATTGTATGGATTTATTACTTTTTTTGTTGTTGTGCTTCAGACTGTATTTATGAAGTTAAATGTAAGTGGAACCAATGTAGACGACCTGCAAGCAGGTTATATCAAAAGGTATGGTCATCTTTTGAATTCACTTTTAGAATTTTTAAAGACAAAAATTCAGATTGCATGCTTTTTGGAAAACGGAATAAAAATTGTGTTGATAGTGAGTGTCTGTTGTCATTTGTAGTTCATATTGAGTTTGAGAAGCATCAACTCTTTTGCTGGGTAAGATTTTTATTGCTGCGTAACATGTCCTAAGAATAGCATTGTCGAATACTCAGTCATAATGCCTTAAGGTATCATCCTCAGCGAAAGTGTTGATAGGAACCAAAAGGTAAGTCAGCCATATACACTGCTCAAAATAATTAGAGGAACGCATGGTTTAAAAGCATTCACCCCTAATGATTCCATTTGGTATCATAAGCTTCCGATTTTTTTTCTCACTAAGTTGAGCTCGCACTAATTTATCGTTAGATGGAAGAATCATGTCTTTTGAAGAACTAAATAATGTTTGTTTTAATGAAATGAAAATATGAACATGGTAAAATAAAATTCACTCCAAAAAATTTTATGCAATAAATTGACCCTAAATTCTTGACGCTTGCATGTTTAAAAATTGATTTCACTTTTTTTTTTACAAAAAGTTTTGAAAAAATTGTTATAATTTATTCAAAATTTATGATTTCAATTTTTCTCCCTTAAGTTTTAGTTTAAAAATATTAAGATTTTTATCACCCTGGTTTTTGCCATTTCATTCTGAATGCATAATGAATCTATTTCACAAATTTTCGATTTTTAGAATAAAAAATAAATTGGAACTAGACGGGTAAACAAAAGTACGCAAAGTGCTCCCCTAATTGTTTTGAGCAGTGTAGTTTACCAGTACATTTGCCAATAAAGTTAGCACTTGTGTAAATGGTAACCTTTTCGGTTGAACCAACATCGCACTAAAGCTAGACGATTGGTATAAAGCAAAATACTCGTAAACTAAAATGAAAAAAGTAGGTTCAATTGACAGATAATGGTTAAGCGGTCACAAAAAAGGGGCAACGTATATTCAAGGTAACTGAAACCGGGTTACAAAGCCAGCAGATATACTAAGAAATATATTTTTTCAAAATAAAGTCTTAATAAAATAAAACCTTGAGTGTTCTTTCTACTATTTGTTTTGTAGTACAATGTCAGTTAAAAATCTATTTTTGGGACTATGATGATTCAGAGGTATTTTTAGGAAATAAAGTGGATTATAAATATAAATAAAATAAAGCTGTAAAATTTCTACAAAATTGTTTTTATCAGAATGTCATTTTATTGAATCTGTTTCACTTCGTATAAACAGTTATTTCTAAAATCTTTTCCAAAACATTTTGGGTGAGTTTACTTAAAGAAACACCATTCATTTACAAATTGTGCCATCTAATTTAATTACAAAACTAGCGTGAGATGAAACTTCAATGCCCCTTAATTATTTTTATTTTAACGAGTTTTAAAACTACAATACTATAAGAAAAAAAATGGCATTAGGGTTGAGTAACATTACTTAAGTGGAACATTGGGTAAGTTAACAATTTAAAATGTAAAACAAGAAACACTTTACCTAGGCGGGTTTTCTCAATTTAAGGTGACATTTAAAAAGAATCTTGAAGGGTTTGATATGTAATTTTAAGTCATGTATAGAAGCGTGCAAATAAATATTGTTTAGGAATTAACAGTGAATGTTTTTTTTATTAAAATAGAAACGCATATCCAAGTAAGGAAACTTTAGTTTACCAATTGGCTTTGACCTTGACCATAATAGATTGTGTAGTTCTAGGGCAACGATAATGAAACAAAAACTGCAAAATTTAAAATTTAATACATTTTAAGAGCCTCGAACTTTTGTATTTTGACACTATAAGAGAATATTACTCGTACTGGATCTTTTATTGGTTTTTCAACTTCGTATCACTCGATTTTATTAAAATAAAGGTTTTGGCTGATAAAATCTTGTTTAGCGCTACAATTTGAATACTCTCATTTACTAATGAAACATGACAGACCCCCTCCCCAAAGTAAAACACCCGGAGCTAAACTAAGTCTACTTTGTAATTTTCTCTAAGTGCAGTGGATCCAATGTATTTAAATTCCTTGAAATCACCGTTTAATTTAATTAGGGTAAAATCCTTTACGAAACCAGATTTTACTTAAATAGCCAAATAGAAAGTCGTAAATAATTTTACGACTGTTACCTAAACAAGCTAGTGTCTAGAGTGACTTCCGAAAGTTTTCCGTTTCTTAAATGAGATAGCTTGTGATGATTGTAATTCGGATTGAGTTTTATACCTTTTGTCTTTCTTTTCAGTAACAATTTTGAATCAATTGTAAACTCTGTGGTAAATTTATTAATTTCATTAAAAACTAATTATGTAAAATTCATCAACAATATTTTCTCAAACTTACTGATTTTTGCACCGCAGCGTTTTGAAAATTAAAATCCTCAAAAAAATTAAATACTAAGCAATACAATTTAGAAAAGCTATTTTAAATAGTATGCCTTCACAAAAATATAAAACTAAATGTTTGAAAAACTACCAAAAACGACCATAAAATTAAATGCCAAATTTAAAGCATAAATTTGTTTACCTTTACAATTAAAAATATATTCATTAACAAAAATAAGTCACCCAACAATATAATCCAAAAATATATAATATAATCAACCTATACATCAAAACATAGATCACCAAAATATATATTCTACCTAAAATATATAGATATAAAATATAATCCACTTATGACCTTTAAATATATCAACATAAAATTGATCATTATACGCTATGTATTTAAAATAAAATAAATCGAAAGATGAAACAATCAAACTTAAAACGCCCCTTCACGACAAAACCCTCATTTCTTTCCCTAAAACCTAAACAGTAGCCACACCAAAAAAACCAGTACCAAAATACCCCCAAAACACGTAGCTGCTAGGCATTGGGCCAGATGCAGCCCCACTGTTATACACGCTATTAGTACTGTCAGCCCGGGCTATTGGCCCGCCGAATTTACGAGACAAGCCTCATACTGAGACAGGTAAGGCAAAGGGAAAACAACAATAGATAAAGCCCCTCCAAAACAGCTGGGTTCGGGGATGTAGAATGTAGATAGAGGTAAGGGATAGCGGTTGGAGATGTTTTTTTCTTTTATAATAACAAGTGAGGGTGAGTTTTACATTTTAAAAGAACAATAGAGTGGTAATGAGGGAGTAAATGTTACGTAAAATTGATTATACACATGATTACAACAACTTTTGAAGCTATGATTCCAAGTTTAATTTTTCCTAGAAAGGGTTCTGCTAATTTAAATTTTATCGTTGAGCTATTTGAAGTACACAAAATCTGATATATTAATTATTTTTAATTTAAAATTTTTAGTATTCAAATATTTTTTTAAATAACTAGTTTTCCATCTCACATAGTTCCGTTTGCCTTAATTTTTATTATATTGAACTATTTTAATTAGATATGCCTTCAAATTGCAATTAAATTTTTAAACTTAGATATATAAAAGTTAGTGTACATTTGGACTCAAAGGGTTAAACCTAAATCCTAAGTTTCACTTAGGATTAAGCAATAAAATATTCAAAACCCTTAAAATTTACACGCTAAATAGTATATTGGAAATTATTTAATTTTGGGAATTCCACTAAGTAATAAAATTTTCAATAAGTATTTAAAATTGTTTGCTGAATTTGCAAATCGAATTAATTTTTTTTTTATCCATGAACAATTTATTTAAATTGAGTTTATGAAAAACAGCTGTTTTTAAATGACATAATAAAAGTTAAAGTTCTAGGTTTTATGATTAAAAAAGTATTTTTTTAAAAATATTTGAGTAGCAATCGCATAAAAATTATACGAATAAAAATTATATGAATAAAAATGCATTGGTGGAAAGGGATAAAATATTTAGTAATTTATCGAATGTTATTAACATATATTCTAAATTCGGATTGAAATGTGGTATGATTTGTCATTATCTATAATTTGATGTATCATACTTGTCAGTGGCATTGTATTTGAGGCTAAAAAAGTTGTTATTTAAAAAAAATAGATAATTCATAATTACCCTACTTAAACATTAAAGAAATTGGCATTGTCAGATGCAAACTAAAAAAACTAAAACTTAAGTTTTGCTATTTTCTAATATATTTCTGTATAATTGCACAAAATGAAGTAAAATGTGTTTAAGTTTACTTTGTACATAAAGTTATAAAATTCATCAAAACCTATTTGAATAAAAAATTATCGCACACAAATTAATGAGTTGTAATCTAACTACTTAAAAAATGGAAATACTGAATATCTTTTCCGAGGGCAGGTAAACTGCAGTAACCATAAAAATTAATTGGACCATTTTTGCTTTGAAAAAAGCAGTCTTTCAGCATACTTTATTAGATTAGAGTTATTGAATGCTTGCAATAATAGTCCAAGTCAATAGACTAGATACTGCAGTTTCCTTCCCACGGCAGATCTACCATAAAAGTATTTGTAACCATATGAAGAGTGAAGGGAAAAGAGCCCCTTGATTGATTAGGAACCTTCCAAGTATTCTGGTCTGCTTGGAGGACATTGGCGACAGGAAAACGGTTTCTATCTTGGTTCTTCTCTTGCTGTTCAAACGGGAGATTCGTGTCTTGCGTGAATCAAGATTGCCGCGAGAGAAGAACCTAGTGAAAACCCGGTTTCCTTACACCAGTTTAGGCGATGACTCGATGGAGCGTCGCCAAAGAGGCCTGATGCAGACAGATTCCTATGCAATGAAGGGTTTTTTCCCCTGAACTCTTCATATAAAAATTGGGTGTAGAAGGTTACTATCGAAAGGCTAGTGGCGACCAAAGATCTTTTCGATTGGCAACCATAGCATTAGACTTTACCGCAGTTGCACGGAAACATCAAATGCAGGTATGGTTGGATACTTTAGATATAATGGACTGCGTATTTTTTACATACCTGAAAAGGTAACCAACATTAAAGCAAAAGTCATGTGGTTTTCCTTAGAAAATGCATAGTTCTAAACAATCACAATGGTTTTTTTTTAAATTTATATGCAACAGGATGGATGTAACAATTTTTAAAAATAAAACATGCAAACCTTCACAGAGTGAATCATACAAAAATAACTTTCAAATGTAATTTTAGCCGTTTTTGACAATTACTCAAACGGCAGCGCTAAGCTGCCAAACGTAGCAATCTTTCTTGCCAAATTACCGATTCATCTGGTTAGCTCCTCATATAAACATTTTACCAGGGATTGGAGTAACGCGTTACTTGTAACGCCGTTACTTGTAACAGTTACTTTTTTTAGGTAACGTCGGGTAACGCCGTTACATTTTTCAGAAAGTAACTGTAACTGTAACTTAGTTACTTTTAGCGGTAACGAAAAATTGCGTTACTTTTCCGTTACTTTCCGAAGGCTGTCTGATGCTTATTTATAAATTCCACTCCTAAGAGAGAAGGGAACATTTCGCATTCCCGAAATCTGAGCTTTTCTTGGGAGGGAAAAAGCAAACTAGCATTGTCCACTTTGGCTGCTAACGGCAGCCAGAGTTGTGAAATTGTTTCGTTAATAATGATTTTCTTTGAAAAATGGTAAGATGGCTAAATTACAATTTTTCTCATAACTTGAAATTTCAAAAAGTAACTGTGAATCGTTACTTTTCGTACTAAGTAACTGTAACGTGTTACTTTTCATATTAAGTAACTGTAACGGTAACAGAGTTACTTTTTTTTATTAAGTAACTGTAACTGTAACAGAGTTACTTTTTTAAAGTAACTTTCCAATCCCTGCATTTTACTATTAGATTAGCGGTTCATTATAATTGTGCAATTGGATATGATGATCGCCAATACCTTAACTACTTTAGTAGAGCCAATACCTCTAAGGTATTAAGAAGGAACGTAGGTAATTAAAAGTTGCTCTACCTCTAAGGTACTGGCTCTACTAAAGTAGACAGTCACGACAACATTGGAGGCACGGCAACCCGCGTTTACCAAGGTAATAATAACCATGCCAAGCTTGGTGAAAGCATGGCTGAGTCATATTGGCTTTTAAGGCATTGATTATTCTTTAAAGTGCCTTCGAGGATGAAAAAAAGTTCACCAACTTGCCAGAATGGAAGAATAGTAGAGATTCTTTCCTCATTACAGTTGTAAATTAAAAAGTTGTAATTATTGTAATCATTGTGTCCGTCCATTCATCAAACCCCAATTTTATTGCCACAACTACAATTGCCAAAGACAAGTGTGACACTTCAAATTAAAAAAAAAGAAATTCGAATTCTACAAGTAATGATGATCGAAATTGTATAATCTTAAAACTTAAATGGAAAGGCATACTAAATGCCTACTAGAAAAATATCCTTTAACCATGAAACTGTACTAATGATATTTAAGCTATAAAATCATTACTATATTATTTAAAATAGTCCTGATCTTTTATGTTTGATAAACTTAACCCATTAACGACGATTAGCAAGAAAATTTCCTAGGCAAAAATGAAGATTTTGATCAAATTTATTTAAATAAACAAAAAACAAGACAAATGAAGACTATTGTCCTGAACCATTTATGGAAGATAAATTGACTTACACAAAAAACGAATTAAATAAAACTAAACTTAGAGCTAATATTTTTATTCAGAAATGAATGTGGTAATGGTGTTCATGTTCACAAAGTCTTAATTAATGGGGGTTAACGTCGTACCTAAAGTTTGCAACCATAGCGTATTCGACTTAACCGCAGTACCGCGGAAACATCGAATGCAGGTCTGGTTGGCAATACTGCCGCGGGCAGGTGAACTGCAGCAACTAGCATAATGACTTGGACTATTTCCTCAAGTACTCAATTACTCTAACCTATAAGAAAACGTACTGGAAAAGACTGATTATTTCAGTGCAAAAATGGCCCAAATAATTGTGGTTACTGCAGTTGACCTGGTCACGGAAGAATACCTTGAGGCACCAATTTTAATACCTTTTAAGACTACTTTAAATAAGTAATTTTTCGATATTCTACAAGACAATTAGTAATTATAAAATATTACCGGTTTATCCTACACCCTGGAAGGTTTAAAACTTAAATATTACCTACGGTTTTTAAGAAATAATGTAATCTTTATTACTGTTGAAAATATCTGAATTGTATTACCTTAAAATTCATTAAAATTGATTTCTACTGTACTAATGCAAGTGAAAGCTTTTATCCTACACCAAAAATATATGTTTAAATCTTATTTAAATGAGGAGTGATACTAAATATTTGATAAAATGGCTCCACGTATGAAATTGGGTAGTTAGAGATTGCAATCAAAACATGGCTAATCTAATGAGAAGAGGGGGAAAGAATATTACAAATAACTATTATTGTTATGGAATTGCAATTTTTAATTTAACTTTTCTTTTTAAATAACATTTTCATACATGTTTAGAATAAATGCTGTTTATAAATAACACTTAGAGATATTTAAATTGGAAAATTTCTGTTTGATGGAAAACTAATTTATAAATATATTTTAATACTAAAAAAAATAAATAAAAATTAAGTTTATTTTAAATATGCTTTGTACTTCAAATAGTCCAACAATAGAAAAATTAGCAATACAGTTTTCTAGACGAATGTGAATGGGGACTCTTGTTGTAATCCTGTGTGAAAGCGGTTATAAGTAGCATTTACTCTCCCAAACTTGCATTTTGTAGCATTAGAATGTATAATTCGCCGTCACTTGTTATTATGAAGAAAAAAATTGCATCTCCAACAGCGATCCCTTCTCTATTTACAGCACAAGTACAAAAAGTTAAAAAAAGACACGGTATAACACAAACTATTTTTGAAAATTAGATGCAACTTAAAAATGATAAGTACTATAATTAACCCAGTCTTTCACCCATATTCATAGCAAAAATACAATGTCAAAGAGAAGTGTGATACTACAAATTAGAGCAAAAATCAGTCTAGGATTTATTTCAAATTTCAATTAAGAATAGCGAGTGAAAGTATATTTAAAGTAAATAAAGCTAAGATATTAAATACCTATTTATTTAAATGACCTTGCGGTTTAATTTGTTTTCATTTGATATCACTGTTGCCACAATAATTATCACCGATATTTCAATGAATATGAAAAAACAAAATGTATGAGTGCTTTATAAATAAATCCGTTTAAAAAGACGTCTATATAGGTATCACAATTGGATTGATGGTTCATTTATTGAAGAAATCGGCACAGAACTAATTTTTTTTGGCTAAAAACGGGAGGTTTTTTTTATTTACTTTTAAATGTTAAAAATGCAATCTATAAAGCAAGTAGCCATAAAAAAAATTATATAGTGCTGTGAAAAGATAGGTATTTTTATTTTTAAAATGTTTGACGTAGCACACATTGTTCACCAGATGGGTTATTAAGTTTTTTTAATAAAGATATTTGAAAATCATGACGTTTATTTAGATGATATCTACTGGTTGCATATTAACTACTTCGTTACTCGAATATTCAAATTAAAAATAAACTTAAAAAGCCATTATTTTAGGTCGTTTTAATCCAGCCTTTAAAGCAATCGATTTTGTATTAAACTATTTATTGTTGCAAAAATTGTTTGATTTTAAAATTTAAATTTTAATGAAAAATACATTATATTTATAACTTTGCTTCTTGTACCATACTAATTAAAAATTTTAATGCAAGAAAATATTTAAAAAAAACTAAATTTTATTAGCTTCTTTGACACTCATTATTATTAATTGTGATTAAACGCTGATTGGCAAATTTTGAATTTGTGATTTGTTCAATTTTTGTCACAAAGCGGTATTAAGCAACAGTTACCTTTTACAACTCTACCGTTTTTCCATATTATAATACAGATAAAACTAATCTCTCGAAACCAAGTAAAAAAATGAATAAAATTTTAAAAACTTTACAACCACATAAATGGAAATTAAGTTCAGTCTATATAGAGTAGGGTAAAAGCATAAAGGAATTGTCAACCATAGCTCATGACTTTACCGCAGTAACACGGAAACATCAAATGCAGCTATGGTTGCAAACATAATTTTTTTACCTTTAAAATGCTAAAACTAATCCAAAAATTTAATTTGGATTTGTCAATGAAGTTAGTTTTAAAAAAAAGCTATACAAACATTGTATTAAACGTAGGGATAACTAAATAGGGCACATTTAACTAAATAATTTTAGTTTTCTAATTTTATCCATCTAGTAAATCTAGTTTTCTTTTGTTAGTAGTAACCCTCTGAGGAATAAACTGATTAGCTGAAGAAACTTGTATTCAATGTATGAGATTTAAATTAAAATTTGTAACTAAAAAATTAATTTCTTAAATTTTTAAAAAAAAAATTATATTTCTGTAGTAGATAGAACGAAATGGTTCCTCCAAACTTTAAAAAATATTAAATTTATAAATTTTAAAAATTATGTATCTTGCTGGAAAACCTGACAGGTGACGGGTTTATACTTCTATATCCCTCAGAGGGTTTTAAATGATTAGAAATTCAATTAGTTTTAAAAATAGTTACGTAATTGCATATTGAAACAAGTAGGTTTGTAACAGTTACTGTTACTTAGAACAGCTTCCACTTACGATTTATATATATATCAGTTAAAGATATATAACTAAATACACCATTTGGTTGTAATGTAAACTTTTAAACGTCAAGATTTTAATTTTATAATCAGATTTTCTATAATATGAAAAATTAAATGAGTAATATTAACTGATTATTTAAAGCTGCTGAGCTACACGTATTGTTACTTTTTCCTTACATGTAAACCTACAACTTAAGATGAGTTTTCAAAAATTCGCCTTATTACCAATACAGTGTTGCCGCACCTCATGCAGTTCGATAACTTTTATAAATATTTAAAAAATCTACACCTGTTTAAAGCGAACAATGTAACGCATTCCATTTGTGCAATGACGTTCTTATAAATTTTATAATGCCACTAAAATATTGTTTTTTCGGAAGAAAATTAGTAACGCGTCGCTATTTCTTGTCAATCGTAAAGCATCACGAGGAAAAGCCCCAACGTCACTTCTACTACGTGCAATTTCAATAATTATAATTATACTAGATGAAACTTTTAATTAAAACTTAAATCAAAAGAATTTTAAAAGTTCAAAATGAAAAGTAATAAAAGTAATCATTTTAGATTGTAGGAAAAAATGAGCTTGATATTAAAATGTTTTTTAAAACTAATTTTAATAACCTTATTGAAAAATATTCCAAAATTAATAATTCTTTAAAAAAATTAATTTTCTCTCATTTCTCCAAGACCTCTTAATTTTTTCGTTTTAAACAGTTGTGTTTCTAATAGTAAATCGTTGTAGCAATAGTGAAATCAAATGGACATTAAACTGATTAGTTTTTAATTATTAAATTTCTTCATCGGACCACTTTTTTTCGACAATATGACGTATGAGTTGGTTACTAGATATCCTTACTAATGTTGACAGAGTTGTGGCAAACATGGTAAAATAGAGGCTCACGTTCACCAAAGTCATTGCCAGGTGAACAGTCGATATTGAGTGACTCTACTCCAGGCCTTTGGTGGTTGGGCCTGTGTGAGTGGGTGACAGAAGATGGAAATACATTCTCCCTTTTATGTTGTCGATATTGAGTGACTACTCTAGGCCTTGGTGGTTGGGCCTGTGTGAGTGGGTGACAGAAGATGGAAATACATTCTCCCTTTTACGTTATAAACTCAATATGTGAGCCAATAGTAATTACAATAGTAATGTTTATAATAAGGATTATTTTTTGGTATCAATTTTGAACTTTAGTTAAGTGAAGAGACCGTACACTGAACAATGACAGATTTTAAGATTTGACTGATTATTGTAAAAGGCCAAATTCATCCGGAGGGTCTTTTATAGGGAAACGCTTTACCAACTAGGCCCTAACGACAGTCAGATATAAGAATAAAATAGTTCAATCACTCCATTACAGGCTTGACTTTGTTAAGTTAGGGTTGAAATAGAGCTACACGATAGGTATTGACTATAGGCGTCGTAATTTAGAATCATACCCAAGTGCCAAGCCGACACCCGAGTAAGCACCCAAAGCAACTTTTGAGAGTGACATCGTAGCTGCGTGAGAAGTTGGGCATATTTTACGAGCACTTCCTCTAACACGGATCGTCGGCTTAAGGTCATAGACTTATAAGTAGGAGTTATTTGAAATTCCGGCTGGACTTAGCACGCAAGACAAGCATCTTACCGACTGGGCTCTCCGACCCGGTCGCACTACAGAACCACTGTCAAGTAACGAGGCCGACACTTTCAGGACCAATTTTCGACAAACAAAATTCCACTACTCCACAAATGTCGTTGACAAAATTCACATTATTCTGAAAGGCAGATCTCATTTTATCTCCCTTTTGAAATCCCAACGTTTAAGATAACCACTCTACATTTGGAACTGAAATTTAAAGTATTTTTTAAATAAAATGTTATCATTTTTTAGAACTAAATGAAAAATTTTAGTTTCTATTCTCATGCGAAAGATTATTTTTTGACATAAAATTTTTATCACGGTTTTTCTCAACATCTTAAAAATGTAATGTTTATTATAAACTATTTTCAAAAATACAAAGTAATTCCCTCAAAAATAGTGCCCCCGATTGCGAAAGATTAATATTATTCAGGTGTGACGAAAAAGAATGAAGACCCATTGTATTCAAAATAAAATGGCTTCAGTGCAAAAGTTAGTTTCTCTTGTCTGAAATCTTTCGTTTCAAAAAACACCAGCAGACCATTTTCTTTCAACCAAAAAAGAATTTTCTAAATGTTCGAAAAGATAACTTAAAAGGTTTTGTTCGCATTTGTTTCACCATTGTATCTGAGAGACCGAAAAGCCACCCAATTTTAAAGAACAATAAGATACTATTTCTAATACTCGCGAGTGACGCCAAAAATTACCAAGTTAGCAAACTTCGACTCAATTTTGTTATTCTTTCATTGTCTAGCAAAGAAACTGAATTCGAAACAGTCTCTTTGAATCTGAATTTTCTTGCCTACTCGTGGACGTATAGTAAAAGCAGTGATTGGAAAGATATTCAAAAAGTTACTGTTACAGTTACTTGCTACGAAAAGTTACTAATCACAATTACTTTTAGGAATTACAAGTTATAAGAAAAATCGAAAATTAGTCATCTTACCGTTTTTCAAAGAGAGCTAAGACTAAAGATATGGGGACAATCGGAAAAAGTTAACGAAAATTCAGCGTTGTTAAAGTTAAATTTTAAATAAATTTAAGTCGAACGCTGAACTACACTGCTCAAAACATTTAGGGGAGCGCATGGTTTAAACCCTTTCACCCCCATCATTGATTCCCTTTGAAATCATCAACTGGCGATTTTTTTCTCACTAAGTTGAGCTCGCACCTATTTATCGTTAGATGGAAGAATCATGTCTTTTCGAAGAATTAAATAATGTTTGTTTTAATTAAATGAAAATAGGAAAAACATGTAAAATAAAATTCCCTCCCAAAAAAATTTATGAAATAAATTGTCCCTAAATTCTTCATTCTTGCATTGTTAGATGTTTATTTATTTTACCTTTTTTTTTTACAAACAAAGTTTTGAAAAACTTATTGTTATAATTTATTCAAAAGTTACGAGTCTAATTCCTACCCTTAAATTAGTTAAAAATTAAGATTTCCCCCCTGTTTTTTTACCATTTCATTCTGGAAGCATAATGAATATTTTTCACAAATTTTAGATTTTTAGAATAAAAAATAAAAAGTTGGAACTGCGAAAGTATCCGTGAAGAACGGCACGAGGAGTAACGGAAAAGTAACGAAACTTTTCGTTACCGCTAAAAGTAACTCGGTTACTTTTTGAAAAATCTAACGGTGTCGGAGTTACCTGTGAAAAAGTAACTGTTACAAGTCACGCCATTACTCCGATCCCTGGTAATAAAAAAAAAGGTAGATATGTAATACGATATCATAGGATGCGAGGTTTTTTTTGGTGCGGATTTATTAATGACATTTTTGAAACAAAATCAAAGGATACTTGATTTAAACAATTGGATAAATAAAAAGTCAGACTTGACACCTAACACGACTTTAGTTATTGAATTGATCTAACTGAATAAGTTTTTCCCGAGTGTATAAAAATTTAATTTATGAATGATTAAACATTCAAATAGTGATCTAGTGATTATTTTTTTCAGATTTTTAGGAAAGTTGGCAATACTATCATGGGCAAGGCAATGACAGTATTTACAGAAGTTGTTTACTGAAATATTTGAATCTGTTTTTTTTGTAATTCTTAGACGATCGATTTTTTTGCTGGTAGTTTGTTGATAAGGGATTAAAAAATAGATTTATGGAACATATTGACTTCTGAAATAAATTATCTGTTCTGTATAACCTCTTGAAATGGTAAAAAAACCTGAAGATCTACCAGAAGAATCTAACAATGAATCTAGTTGAATTATCGTTGAACTAGAGCTACACCTGGGCTATCGGCGACGGGCATAATAATTTAGAACCAGTCAAGTGTCGAGTCGACACCTCAGTAGCCAACTAACACAACTTTTCTCTAACAATGAAATTGGGCTATTAGTTGCTATAGAAAAATGACTAATCTATTAACACATTAACTACAGTTGGCAAGAAAATTTGCCACGAGAAAATGAGCTTTTTGCTTAAGTTTATCTAAATAAAAAAATATATATAAGACCATAACTAAGGACCATAAACGTGAACAATTTATGTAGGAAATGAAGGTGTTAATGGTCGTCAAAATTGTCTTAAATTGTTAGTATAGAAGCTTTTTACGTATTGGTTGAACCAACGACGCACTAAAGCTTAACAATGACTATTGGTGGCCTACGCTCTTCAGGACTGGCAACCATTAGTCAACTTTACCGCAGTATCACGGAAACATTGAATGCAAGTTCGCCAATATAGGAGAGACACCAATTTTGATACGCTTCAAATTGTTTTTTAAAAAAAAAAACTAGTCATTTTTCTATATTGTACTGTATTAGTTCATAACCGAGATCCTAGAACATTTTCAGTTTAAATTATCTTCATAATTAAAACATTCAAAACATATTCAATTTTTAAGTTGTCAAATAATTTAATTTTAATTGCTGCCTAAAATATATTTTATATTGAATTGATACTGCATAAAAATGCCATTAAATTCATATAATTTTTTGGTAAGGAAGAATCAATATGAAAACATTAATTAATAAGTGAGCAGCGAAAGCAAAATTATCTGTTAAAAACTTATCAGAGAAAAAATATGAGATATATTTATTATTTTACCTCTTAAGATCTCAGAAATATACTACACGTATATTCTTTATCTAAACATACTTTTCATGCAAATGTATAGTAAAAAGTATGTTTTGCAAAGTAATTAAAAAAATATGTTTAATAGTTACTGAGACACGCCTCAAGCTCTAAAAACACACATTTTTTTGTGCTATAAATACAAAAAAAAGCCGTATAACTTATTTGTAGTTAACAGTTCATTTTAGCATTGTTTTTAATGCAAAATGCCTTTAAAATTAACTGCTAAAAAGAACTTTTCAAAAAGTTTAAAGAACTAGTTTAAAGTTATTTTTTTAAAGAACTAATATCGTATTGACCCTCGTTCAAATTAATTTTTATAGAAATAAATGACTGATACCTGTAATCAAAGGCTGAAAACCGACTTACAGATCTTCTATCGGACCAGGTCAATTTCGAAACTAATTAACATGTTAGTTGTTTGTGGGGAGGTTTTTAAAAATGTCCTAAAATGGGGACCCCAGGTTGAAAGAGGTTAACAAAAGGTAATCGACCCGTGAAATTGCGATGCAAGAAGTTTCTATAAATACGCAATTTATCTATTTAGAATAGAGTAGAACCATGGTGAAAATGGCACTTTCAGTAGAGAAATTGCTAATTTTGAATATTAAGTTTGATACTCAAACCGTCTGCCTAAGAATTCAAAGATTTTAATACACTTAATCTTAATATATTTATAAAAATTGAATCGACGATACCTCAATGATTTAAAGAATAAGATTTTAATGTAGAGCACTAAGACTAAAATGGTTGGGAATAAAAAATTCAGCAAGTTCTTGGAACATGGAATTAAACCCTTTTATTATGGAGCGCTTAATTATAAAAAAAATAAGTAGAATTGTATTTAACAAATCGGGATGGGCATAGCTATGCGAAACCAAACAAAAAATATAATTTCATCTTTAATATTATGAATTTTTAGTTTTAACATTACTCCAGTCTGAGTGATGAGTAATACCAGGAATTGGACTAACGTGTTACTTGTAAGAGTTACTTTTTTAGGTGCCGAGTAACGCCGTTAGATCTTTCATGAACTGTAACTCAGTTACTTTTAGCGGTAACGAAGTAACGAAAAATTTTGTTACTTTTCCATTACTTCTCGAGCCGCTCTTTAGATATTTTCGTCACAGTGCGGCGCTTTTCTTACATTTAATTATTTAAAATTTAACTTTTAACAACGTTATTAACCAAATTTCAATTTTTCTTATAAATTGAAATTTCTAAAAGTAACTGATTAGTTACTCTTCATATTAAGTAACTGTAACAGTTACTTTTTAAAAGTAACTTTCCAGCCCATCATCGAGTGATACTAAGTCCAAGGTGTCAGTGTGATGAAACCCGAAGAATAAGCTCTATTTGGGAAACAATAGCTTGTCTGATTTATGAAGCCAGAGCTCAAGTCTCGAAGAGGATAACCATTCAAAACCTAACTTTATAACTCCTACTCTAATTCCCAATTTACGTGACGTAGTTGGTAATTGCCTGGTAACGGGCAAGCAAGACATCAGTTGTGGTGCGAGACAGCACGGTTTTTTTTTCTTCAGAGCCGTTTCTTTCATAGAGATGGAGTTTAGGTTCTTTTTAGAAAACCTATGTTTAGTGTTATTTTATTCCCGTAACTGTATCATTTAGCTTAGACAATTTTAGTTTAAGAATTTGATAGTTTAATAATTTCTAATAAGGCTCATTTTTTAAAATTATGTTTAGGCTTTGTTTAAAGAATTTTTTTTATTTTCAGAATTCCATGAAAAGTTCTTAAGTGCATCTCTATCAAAGAATGGCCTTCAGTTTTATTACTTAATTTATTAATAAAAAAACCATTCAAATGTTAACAAAACAAGACAATTTGTTCACAAATTTCAATTTAAAAAAAACCACTCAGTTGGAATTTTAAACACAAGTTTACAAAATCTTGCGACTGTTTTTCCGATTATAATCGGGAAAACAGTCGTTGTATATTCTAATGGACCATAATTATAGTCCATAAGGATACAGAAACCATTTGGGACCCGAATTTGATTTTTTAAAAATTTATATTTAAAAATTTATCAAACAAAGTGATCAAGATAAAACTATTTTATTTTTATAAACAGAGCAATATTACTAAAAAAAAACCACAACAAAAAATAACAAATATTACACAATTTTATTTGACCTTGTGTAGTCTTTACCGTTTCAAACCATGTGATTTAAAGTACATTTTATAATTTTACTTTGCACCGACGAAAAAGTTTTTTTATGAAAACCCATCCTAAAAATGTAAAACACTTAGAAGTAAACGTTATCTATATTAATATTTTTATGAAAGTAAAAAAACTCATACTTGACACAAGGCTAAAAGTGTTGCATCTTACACCGAAATACCAAACAGTTCTCTTTAACCAACATAACAAGTAAACGACACCAAACCATCATTTTTTCAAAAACTTCCCAATTTCTCCGTTTTTTCCAAGGCAGGATGTTGAACATGCTCAGAGGGTGGTGGCGCCCTAGGGGGGCGCCTCGCCTACTATCTCTCACCCTCGCAGCCTAATGATTAATCGGCGAATTTTTGGCAAGGGCGCAGTCGAAATGCAATCGATTGGAGCTAACAAGTGTTGCACCGGGTTTCACTGGGCTGTGTTAATTGAAGAAATTAGTGGAAGAACGTGCTAAAGGACATTTTAGAAAAAATTGAGAATTTTGTGTCAATAAATATATTACTAACTTCTTTAACGATAACAAGTTTTCCCATTTTCATAAACAAAGTTAAGTTCATTTTTTATCGTTTGAAAGTAGTTTTTAACATATTTAAGTTCAAACTAAAAACTTTAAAGCTCATTTTCTCGTTTTCACCTTTTAGTTACTTAGCACGTTCTTCCACTAAACTCTTCGATTTTGTTTATATTTTACTTGTTATTCGTTAGCTTAATCTTTTAATGAGCTGGTATTTAAATGTGGTTATTTTTAAAAAGTTTTGTTATTGGATTTTTTTTATTCGAAGACCTAAACGATGTAAATAAACTATTCTAATTATAACCGGACGTAAGAAAGTTCCTATTTCAGCTTTTGCATAAATAAAGTTTACCTACATTTTGAAATAAATATTTCTTACTGAATTGACACTGTCTACGTAGCTCTTTCACTAAAGAGAAAATGCAATGAAGTTTACCTAATATGAAATATAAGGTAATAAAAGTAATGCGATGGGGTTGAAAATCCAAAACGGAGATTGTGTTTTCTACACGTTTTGGTTTAGTTTATATTGAATTATCGTCGCACTAGAGCTACACGAGGGCTATTGGCGACGGGCGTCATATTTTAGAACCACAGTCAAGTGACGAGCCGACACCTGAGTAGGCACCCAACCCAACCGTTAAGGGCGACATCGTACGCAGCGTTAGGACTTTGAAGGATATTTAACGTGCACTCCCTCTATACGGGGTATTATTCGTCCGACAGTTTTGGCTGTTCGGGCCGTTTATAGGTCGACAGTTATTTTGGCGATGCCCGGACCCTAACCTGGGACCTTTCGCATGCTAGGCGGACGCCTAACCGACTGGGCTACCACGCCCCACTACACGTTTTGGAGGGTACCGATTCTGAAAAAGTGGTTTTCTAACATTGGTCCGTCAGTCAGAGTGTCTGCCTGAAACCATGCTACTGCTCAAACTTACGGACTTCACGAGTTTTTAGTACCTCTCGAACGTCATAAAAAAGTTTTCGAGAAAATAGCGCTGGCTCAAAGGGTAGCTGCCAAAGAATTGTTTTGGTTTTAACATTATGTTATGGGGTATATAACTACCTTTAAATGTGCATATATTTATAAGGCAGTATTTGAAAGCCGTGTAGCGTTACACACCCTTAGTTTTTTTTTTAAAAGTAGAAACACCTTCCGTTTGAATATTTAACTTTTGTAACGGGATCCTTAGAAGTATGCCGAATATAATCTGATTGTCATAAGACAATAAAAAAAATTATTTCAGAAAGCAATTGACATATTCTAATATCAAATGCTTTTTTTTTACAATTTGCCAAAGATTTAAATTGGAATTCAAATAAGATAACGATGGAAAGAAAATAAACTTGCATCTCACAAGCCCAGGAAACTGACAGTAACGAAATCTACACTACATGTTTCAAAATAGTCAGTGGTTAGCTTGAAATCTATACATAGAAACAAAGCCGGTACTCAGGGCTTGTAAGACAAACTATTCATTTGGTAGAGATCCAATAAAATTATCCAAAAAGGAATATTCTGCCCACTGTTATTTCAAGTTTTGATGTTAATATACCACTTTAGGGGGGTGGGGGGTATATCATTTCATTTTCATGGGGTAAAAAGTAGGAGATCTTCAAATTATAGCTAAAGGGTTGTAACGATTGCTCTATAGATATTGTAGCTGGTTGATATACCTTAGTGTTTCCTATCATTAGGGTATTCCAACTCAAAAGTCGATTTTGATGTATTAATCGTAACAGAACGCTGTGTTTCGTTTCTTCCCCGAAACTTATTTGCTTCTATCGGAATTGTGGTGGAAAAGTCTTAATATTTGTTGGGAAATTAATTAGTTTAAATTTTTTTATGTTATCTTTAAATATAGAGAATGTTTAAAAAAAATTGGGTATATTTGAAAATAATAAGTTTTTACCGCTCAAATTCCACTAAATTGACGTCACCCCCAGCAATTGTCAAAAGCTATTTTTTAATGACTTGCAAAACACTTCTAAATATATAAATGTTTGAAAAATGTGTTTATACAAAGAATATATGCATCAGATTTTCTTCAGGAGCGAAGAGGTAAAAGTTTTAAGATTTTTTTTCACCGCAATACAGTTAATGTTGAATTTGCAGTTAATTTGTATTAAGTTCTGGTACGTTAATTAAAATATAGAATGCTTTGAATTATATTCAAATGTCCCATAATTTTTAAAGTTTTTCATTACTTTATGCTGTTTCTCTTGATTTTTCAAATAAAGTTTGTTTCAAACTTAAACGGCAAATCATACATTTATTTAGATTAGAGTTTTAGCATTTTTAAATAGTTTTTTTCCCGTGCTGCGCTTCCAGGTTTAAAATTAATGAGTTATTTTCAAAAATGGCATCATAATAACCAAGAACATTTATAATTATGATATTAGGTAAATGATTGGATGCTATAAACAAGACTAATTAGCATACGGTCAAATAATGAAATGGCAACTATTGCATTAGACTTAACCGCAGTAACACGGAAACATCGAATGCAGGTATGGTTGCCAATAAATCATTTTAACCATTTAAAAATGCTGAAACTCTAACCTGAATTAAAATATAGATTTGCCGTTTGTTTGAAAAAATTTCTTTGAAAATTCAGAAGGGAAAAAGCATTTAAAATAAAAAAAACTGAAAAAAAAATAGTTGACATTTGAATATAATTAGAAGCATTCTTTAGTATGCCGTACCAAAACTTAATGTTGATTTTGCAATTAATTTGTAATAAGAATTTTTTTACCGAAATTCTAGTTAAAACATTAACCTCTTCGCTTTTGAAAAAAAATCTGACCCATATATTCTTTATCTAAACACATTTTTCAAACAATTATACATTTAGAAGTATGTTTTTCTAGTAATTAAAAAAAATAGCTTTTGACAATTGCCGAGGGTCAAGTCAATTTAGTAGAATTTGAAGTTTTGCGGGATAAAAATACACATTTTTGGCTGTTGTGAATAAACAAGTCAAGTTAGTTTTTGGAGATTGATAGTCACTTCTAACTTTTTTTTAAATCCAAAGTGGCCGACAAAATAACCGCTGAAAAAACTTTTCCGAAAAAGTTTCGATCATGCAAATTATTTTTGCAAGCCCTTAAATCTGCTCGACCCTCTCGGAACATCATTTTTCAATACAATTGATAAATCAGCTGCTTTGGTATCTATTTTTGAAAGCTTGAACATTCTAGCTTACCATAAAAAATTTAGTACTAAGAAAAATTGTAAACTGAGGTTGTGAAGAGAATTCTACTAATGTCCTTGTTTACTTCTGTTTTATGTTTACTTCTACACTCTTTAAAACAAAATGAAATTGACCCTATAGGAAGAAGTGCATTTTCGGCACGGAAAGGGTGGAAATTAACTCAGACCTGAGTTTAAACCGCTATTTGTTTAAGAGTGTAGAGCGAAAGGTTAAACAGTAGTTTGAAACAAACTGTCACTTAGATCCACTTCCACTTAAAATTTATACATCTTAGAAAGAAACATTTACAAGTAAAACATCGAAATCGACTTTGAGTTAGAATTTTTTAATGATGGGAAATTCTGGATGTATCAATCTGGTGCAAAATATCTATAGATCAAAGAGTTCAGCTACATAGGAGATGTTACCCTCCCCCCAAAAAAGTGTTATCATCAACTTGTAAAGTGATAACATCAAAGCTTGAAGTAACAACTGTTGGACAAACATTTCTGGATGTATCAATCTGGTGCACAATATCTATAGATCAAAGAGTTCAGCTACATTTAGGAGATGTTACCCTCCCCCAAAAAAGTGTTATCATCAACTTTTAAAGTGATAACATCAAAGCTTGAAGTAACAACTGTTGGACAAACATTTCTTTATGGATAAATTGGAAATAATTGTTTAAAGATTTTCATACTCATGCCTGTAGCTTTCTTACCAAAAGAATAATAATTCCATCCATTACCTCACACTGCTTAGAGCCTAAGATTTGTTTGCCTAATTATTAACAACCTATACTTCATTTAAAGAAAAGGATATTCTAGTATGATGATTTTTATTTAAAACTTGATTTATTAAAATAAACAATTTCGTCTCTTTTTTTCTTAAGCCACTCAAAATGACGAAATGCCAAATACAAAACCAGCCAGTCATAGACTTTAAAAAATAATTACTTTACTTCAACAGCACGAAAAATATAATCTTATTTTATCATTTTTATTAAACACTAATAAACGAACCTATACTTTTTAGAGTACCATTACAAAAAAATTGAGAACCTTTTAAGAACTTAACGACATTAGGGCAATCAACAAACGAGTTATCAGCTTGACTTCAGTTAACCACAAAAAAAACATTTCTTCATATGTGTCAATCAAGAAACGATACAGGATGCAGTTGGCATTCCAAATTTTCGGTAGCTTATCCCTGAATTCAGAGGAAGTAGAAAGAGCGGATAATAAATAAGACTTTTGGAAGGTTGACCTTTACAGATGATCAGTTTCGTCATGTTGACATGAAACTATAGTTTGCACTATTTCGACGCGAGTACGTGACACAGTACCCGAAAATATGTTTTAGATATTTCCATTTATAAAATTAGTCAAAATATATTTGGGAAAAGCTTACAACAAAAAATATATGCTTATACATAAAAAATGCATTGAAACCCCCTAAGTTTTAGAAATTCTAAAATATTTTTAAAAATTCTTTTAATTTTAAGAGTTTTCAATTTAAAAAAATAACTAAAAATATGTAACTGAGGAAATTAAAGATTGCAGTTGCAAATCTTTGCAACATTATTAACATAGTTAAACTTTACAAAATTTTAAGTCCGAAAACTAAAGTTTTATAATTTATAATATAGAATTTGAAGGTTTTTCTATTTGGTGTAATTTAGTATTGATTTTTTTTTATCAGAATCATTGAACGGTGAAACAATATTTCAATGATTAACTTAATAATTTTATACCGAAGTCGAAATAGTTTCATAAAATATTTTTTTTAATTATAAAAATATCACAGCCATACAAGGAATGAGAACTCACGCCATAAATGTAAACTGAATTCCCTTATTCAGTTTTCTCTACCCATTGCTTTTCAACATAAGCATTTTTTATTGTTAGTTTTATGCAAACGCAAATCTAGAAGGACTTAGCAGTTATCTTACCCCCATGTTGTTTAGGAATCATCTTTCATATAAGGCAACAAATTGATGAGAAGGATTTCTAATTAAAATATCCCATTTAATAATGCCCTCTAAATATTTAAACACCTTGCTATTAACTAACCCATATGAATCGCACTTTATAAAACTTTGGAAGATATTTTATTATTATATGGCCTACTTGAAGTTGAGGTACGCCCTGAAATCGCACATTTAATGACTGAATAAATCAATTTAAAAATAGATTTACTTGATGGTGTACTCAGCTACTTGTATGGTTAAGCGTATAGGTTTTACGACTGGTAAAAATCAATCTGAATTTTAGTCATTAAAATTATAAGTGAATTCAAAAGATGACCATACCTTTTGATATAACCTGACTGCAAGTCGTCTACATTGGTTCAACTTGCATTAAACTTCATACACTTCATACAGCACAACAAAAAATGTAATAAATCCATACAATACATTAAAATAAATGAGCTCTTGATCCAAAAAGAATACACTGTTTATGTTAGAAGATCAATTGTTTTTTTATTTCCTTTCACAACACGTAAATATCACATTGAACCGCGATATACTATATACATATTTATGAAAATTTGTACAAAAATGATAGTGTAAGGATCCAATAGCATAGCTAACACAAGGCTTAAAAACTTCAAGTTCAAATTTCTTCTGAAAGATAAATTTCTGACTGGCACATAATTTTGTTAAGTAATATTAAATCAATACTCTTTGGAATTGTGTCTGGTTACTTGCTACGGAATTTTATAAAAAAATCCGATAATTTTGTAATTTATTAATACTAACACATTACAATTGGTTTTTTAAATATCCTAATTTATCGGAGAAAAATTGGGGCTCTTTAGACCGATAGCGTTAATTGAAAATACGAAATAAGTTACTATGCTCCTAACTTGGTTTGTATATTTTTATTGTATCCTTAACTTATTTATAAACTCAGTATAATTTATAATATTAAATGAAGCTACTCTACAACGCTCTTTTACTCCTACATGCTATGAAAGCAAAGCCAGCAGGAAAAATGTGATTATTACAACTTATTTTTTTTATACAACCCGAATTTTTTTTCAATGAACAAAAATTTAAATGGTTTAAAATTGTACTAAACGTAGCGGACACAGATGAAATCCTTGAAGAACAATAGGATGGCGGTGCAGAAGTTTTCCCTAATGGCTTAAGGAGAAAAGTTCAAGAGTGACTATAGACGCAAAATTGCACAATCAAAAATGGATGAAGAAATAGAGGCACAGAAAAACAAATGCTGAAACAGTACTTAGATTAAAGAATCACTAGATTAACACTGGGCTAGTCCAATACGTCTTAAAAAGTAAGCCAACACACGGGTCGACACACTATTTTAAGGGACACCTACACTGAAAATCCATCCCACGTCAAGTTTGACTATGCGATGTATTTATTAAATTTGGGTTTCATAGTGGTGAACCCCCATCAGCCTACATAGATCTGTTGCAGAATTCCGCGAGTGGGCTTGCTATATAAGAATATTTGATATTTATAAATTAACGCTTTCTAAACGATGTTAGCCCTCGTGAATGAAGGCTTCTTTGTGAATGAAGAAAATTAAATAAAAACATTACGCTCATGCGAACAGAATATACATTGATTTTCAATGAGGTGGGATGCGTATGTACATAATAAATGGATATGTAGGTGTACGCATACGTCCATATGTAATGTATTTCGATTCTCAACAGTACATAGGATTTCAGGAAAAGTTTGGGACCCCGATTATCACTTGATTGTTTAATACTCTAGTCTCCCGACTCCACACACACTTTCTTAAAGAAAACATACCTTTGTATTGAATTACACAAAAGGTGGTGAGCGGGAAAATGCACAGGTGTACCGAAGGATTCCCTATAGCGTTTGTTAATGAATTCTTTCGATGTATTAGCATATGCATCCCCGTGGATTTTGGCGGCTTGCTTTCTTCCAAATCGGAAGACGTTGCAAAGCCTGCTGAGACCGCAAGAGGTTTTTTTTTTCTCAAACCCTCACATAGTGTGGAATGGTGTGTAAAACAATAGTTTGAGGAAACAACAGAACCTGATTTTCCAGAAAATGTCCATAATTATTAGAGACTCAGCTGGGTGCCTTGTTTTGTATAGTTTGTATTATATATTAGGCAAGTTAACGCATTGAGTGCCAGGCAATTGATATAAAATTGTCAATGATAGAGGCTGATGTGCAAAAGAATCACATTTTATTTTTTTAAATCTTAGTTAAAAGGAATTATTCTTTATTATCGAAAAAGTATAAATTTCAGTTCGAGCTTCGAAGAATTGTTGAAAATAAAAAGATCTAAACATGTCTTTGTTTCAATAGGTAATGACATTAACTAGTGTAAGGTTAGTTTTGTTTAGCGTCCTACTAGATCTATATAAGGGTATGGATAAGTGCCTCGTAATATTAAACCGAGGTCAAGTGACGTGATCTACACCTGAACGTCTAATGTTGTGATTTCAAATCTTGTTTGATGTGAATCATAGAATAAATGAAACATTTCAACTAATAACAATGATACTTGCACAGGGAAGTGGTGCATGTTAAATATTCTCTTGATACAATGCCTTTGGTGGATGATATTCATGTTGCTTTCAGTACACATTGTCAACTCTGTTATCTTAAATACGACGTATTGTTCCTGGCCTTTCCCAAACCAATAAAAAACCAAATACGAGCCTTCGCCAATAGTGCACGACGTTGACTTAAAAGAATATTTTTGCTAAAATTTTATTTAATTCATTTTACATAGTTATTTAATCATATGTAATTATAATGAGAACCTTTATAGTGTATATTATCTTATGGAACTTATTAACGCAATACCTTTATAATTTCTTATAATAATAAGCTTTAGAATATATTTACAAAAATTCCTTACTCTCATCTGGGATAAATAGATTTTAAATATCATGCAGTGTTGCATCAAGTAACTAGATAATTTAATTTGTCGAACCACCAAACTACTTTTCAACTAGTGGCAATATTGCATGTATTTTAATATTTAACTCTTGAAATCTTATGAGAATTATTTCTCTTTGCCAACCCCTCCCCATTATAAAAGCGAAATAATATTCTAATGTAGGATATTAAATGATAAAAACAACTTTAAAAAAATCTGAGAATTCAAATGTTAAAACAGTTAGTTAGGTTTTGAATTATCGTCGCATAGAGCTACACGAGGGCTATGGCGACGGGCGTCGTATTTTGAACCTCAGTCAAGTAACGACCGACACCTGAATTGGCACCCACGCAACCGTTAGGGCGACATCGTACGCAGCGTTAGATTTGAAGATATTTTAACTTTGCACTCCTTACAGGGGTATTATTCTTCGGACCTTTGGCTGCACGGGCCGTTTTATAGGTCGGCAGTTATTTTGGCGATGCCCGGACCCGAACCTGGGACCTTTCGCATCTAGGCGAGTGCCTAACCGACTGGCTCCGCAGCCCCTAATGTTAAAACAGTACCAAGATAAATCATATGTGGGAAAGTAATACACGCATAAATGTTGCATACAAGTTTACTCTATTAAGACGAGTTCAGCGAGTTTTCCAAAGACATTTAATTCTTTAAATATTAAATTTACTCAGTTTGTAATATTTCGAAACATACCCGAACTTAAAGTGCTAAAACTCCAATAAATGTTTATGGAAAGCTATCATGTTTTTTTAATGTACATAAGTATTGAAAAGCTTTAGGGGTGGAATACAGAATATATTTTATAGATTTTTGTTTTAATAAAATGAAAAGTTGGAAATTTGTAGTTTTTTAAAATGAAATTCGAATAATTATTCATTAAAATATTTATTCCGAAATCATACCTCGCTTCGAAAATTCAATCAATCCCTTAAGTAATGAAGGATGGATACAATGCTCCTTACAAAAAAAAATCACTGAACAAAATTAACCCTGAAGTAGAAGGAAGGTTTTAAAATATGCGGCAAAATTAAAAAGTTAAATTGTTTAAAATATTAAATTTAAAATGTTAAGCATAAAATCCGTTTTAGACCATTTTACACCCATTTATAAAATATATTTACGCTGATATCAATTTAAAAGAAAAAAAATACTCGGGGTACCGATATATTTAATTCCTATAAATGCTACAATGTATAAACAGCAGTAAAGGACTATTGATTTCAATAGTAGATAACATTGTTCGGATAAAATCCAAATAAAAAAACAGTAAATTTAACAGTAAACAGTTATGTAAATGGGTAAATGGCGAGCAAGATAATTATGGTGCCGATTATCTTTCTATAGGTATTTTATTTTAGTATACATAAGCACAATAAAACTACATCTCGTCTCACACATAAGGTAAAATGACTTATGGAAACTATTTAAGAAATAATTTTCTACAATATAATATGCTTATTATTTTACAACATTTAGTTTTTCAAGTTATCTTTAAACTAATTTAGAATTTTAACAATGGGATTACTATTTTATTTAGTATAAGATGAATGAATGTATTAGTTATCAATTTTGAACTAGTGAATTTCTTAAAAATAACTGGAGCTAGAAATTAAAGCCCTAACTACTTATTTCAACGTTTTAATTGGAAATTGATATAAACATATTTTCAAGATAATACTGGGTTCGTAGTCAATATAACAAATAGTTTCGTTGGTAATAGACTTTATTTATGCTAGTAAATTGTATGATCAACGTGAAAATAAAATTTATAATATTTTGTGAACTAAATACAAATATGCATATTTTAAAATAAAGTTCATAGAATTTGCGATCCAATTGTAATTCGCATGAGTGAAGTCAGATTATTTTAACTTTCAAATAAAATAAAAACTAAATATGGTGGATTTTAAATTCGTATTTCCATACCCCGTTTACTTTCCCCTTATTTTTAAATTATACTTTAAAGTATATTATTTAATAGAAGTTAACTGAAATGTAATTTCATTCTTACAAGCTTTGTTATGAATACATATTATTAGAGCAAGTTTAATCTATCACCCTATAAGATTTTTTAAATTAAGATTGTATCAATTAACAAACTCTAGAATTTTTTTTTTAAACTTCTATAACCACTCGGAATTTTCTTAAAAATCTTTGTAAATTACTTTATTCTTTGGGTACATCTAATAGAATTTTTTGTTAAAAAAGTTTGATGTTACGAATAAATTGTGCAATAACTATCTAATATTTCAAATTAAGAAATGATACTATTATTAAAGTTTTTGAATAAAATATAAAGTTTTATATGGATAAACAATAAAATAAAAAATGATACTTTCATTTAGATAAGCATTCTATATAAAATAGGAATTCTTTTAGACACTTGTGAAATTGAATGAATCGTACTTTTAATTGGCGTCGAGTATATTTTTAGTCTTAATGATAGAATCTAAATATTTGAATAATAAAATTAAGTTAGGAAATTAAAGAGTTTGGTAGAAGAATGTGCTGTGACAAAAAAAGTGCAAATGAGACAATGAGCTTTATTTTTTTAGTTCGCTCTTAAATCCATTAAAAAAGGTACTTGCAAACGATCACAAATGTACTTGCATATTTAACAAATTTATGAAAAACGGGAAAACTATCTTTGAAATAGTGATTACAGCAACCTCTAGTTATATCGCGCTTCCCGGGAGACAAGCAAAAAACCGCGATATAACGAGCAACTTGATAAATATAATACTTTTGATGTATTTATGCTCAAAACAAAGTTTTTAAACTAAAGCACAGTATGTATTTGAAATATAAAACTAAATCTCTAAAAAAAGAAGCCAAAATTTAGAAAGGACTTATTAGTTAGTTAAAGTTTTAATTTTTCTCGTAAAACCTGCTTCCCGGCAAATATCAACGAACTCAAGTTTATTAACTGCACCCCACCAATATTAAAAGAATTTATCCAACAATATTAGAATATATTTTAAGGAAAGTAAAGATTGATTTAAAAAAAGGGGGGGGGGGGGGCACTGGGAGACATGATACAAGGCGCGATATATCCGAATGCGCAATGTAACGAGGCGCGATATAAAGAGGTGTTACTGTAATATGTTTATAGACAAAAAATATATTTTCTAAAAATGTCACCTAGCACGTTCTTAAAGTAAGCTCTTCAATTCTATGTCCTCCGTTATGTATAATATAAAATTTTATGTCGAGATAAACTTGTTAACATTTTATATACTTTTTGAAACAATTGGATTTGAGTGTATGCTTTATTAACATCTTTTGCTATTATATCAGTCTTACATTTTTCCATGCTCAACAACGAAAACTATATTCAGTTAATGTTTAAAGCAATATAATAACAATTCTTAATATAAAATCATTCATTTTTAAAACTCAACAAATCCAAAATAAATAGCTCAGTAAAATACATAAACTTCATTATAGGAAATGTCTTAATATATAAAGTTATAGAGAGCTATATTAACTCATCATTAATAGAATGAAAATTATGAAATATAAAATGAACTGTTCATTAAACGTATTTTTGTTACATCTATAATTTAATTGAAAATTCTAATAACCAATCTAATTTAAACCACGATTCAAAACCAATGCTGCTTAAATGCTTTTTTTAAAAATTGTTAAGCGGAAAAAAGTTTAGTATTCTACTGAAACAAACTACTTTAAAAAATTAAGTGTTGCTTTTTCAATAAACTATTTTTGGGCTTTCTCGCGACGTAATATGAAAAATCTGGACTTTTAATTTGTTTTTTTTAGATATTTTTTTAAAAAGGCAAAAATTGGACTTATGGTTAAACTGTTCAAATACATTAAAAAAATCCTATGGCATAAAATAACAAGAGTTTTAGTTATGTGATTCAGTAAACAATTTAATCTTTGCAGTTATTTTTAGTTTGAATTCGCTTTAGTTCATATAACCTCAAAAATATATTGATATTTAACTTTTGACATTTCATTAGAATTATCTTCCTTGCCAACTCCTCTCCCATTATTAAAGGAAAATAATTCACTAATGTAGAACATTAATATGAATATTAAATGGCAAATGAACTTACAATTAAGTGCAAAAAAATTAGAATGAATTACACTAACACCTTTGAGAACATTAATCATTGATAAAAAGAAAATACTCAATTATTAATTACGTTACGTATTTTTCAATTACATACTCTACTAATATAGTTGAAACTTAATATAGTTAAGTAAAACTATTTTAGATGCTTATGCTGGAAATCTATTTCAAACGCATTTTTTGTATTTTATGTACTTAAAAAGAAATATATAATGTATGAATATGGTAAAGACTAGTAAATCATTATTTAAACTAATTTCGGCTGATAACAGTAAGTAATAAGAATAGTAAGGGACATCGAAAATGTCAAGACAGACAAGTAAAAAAAATATTTTTAATGATTTCAATTAAGAATTATTGTTTTAGAAAAAAAAGTTTGAACAAATCAATTAAGTGGTTAGAAATACCCTATTAAAATATTTTCCAAATTCATTTCTCATTTTTATAATAAGCCAAAAGGAATGCAATTTGTTTTTTCAAAGCAAAATTTAAATAATGGATTTCAAATTAATTCGGTTATTTATAGTTTCCAATTGATATAAAGAGATTTATTTTATATGTACTCTTACTTATATTTGCCGTGACTTAATTCACTAAAAATAGTACGAAAGAAAACATTGTTCTAAGGAAGTTTTTGTTTAAGAGAGTTAAAAATATCGAGTTTAGCACTAAAATTCAACCTTTTATAAATATGTTTGAAATAATATAGTACCTAACAAAACAACTAACGAAATTAAGCACTACAATATCCAGCATAGCTTTGATTTGTATATACACTACAAAATTTTTGCGGTGCAAGTTGTACGGACAAAGATTATTTCCTTAAATTTTAATCAGCTTTTATAATTCAGAACATTGTGACTAACACACGAATACTATATTGCAGTATTACAAATATAATAACTAACACTTCAAAGCGGTAAAGAATTCAAACCTCAAGAATGTTTCTTAGCCTCAATATCATTTTAGATGGTTGCAAACCAAACTCACAGAACCCTTTAAAGGAACTAGATGATTCGAGTTATTTTTAAAAATCTTTTTAAAATAATTTTTATTTAGTAACACCATAATACTAGATTAGACCCCTGCAAAATCACATGCATTCTTTATATAAATACTTTTCAAACGTATATTAAAAAGCTATGCAAGTCATTTTTTTTTAATTAACGTTTTAAATTCGCTGATGCTCCCGTCAATTCTATGGAATTTGAGGTCTTAAGCCTAAAAAACCTTTTGGAGATATGAATGCCCAAACAAGCTTTGTCAGTCTTTTAAATTAATAATCCGATTTAAAACTGTTTAAAATGCAAAATATTTTTAAGATTTACTATTGAAAAAACGTTCGCACTCCAAATCGTGTGGTCCCTCACGCTTCGTCCTTGATACAAATAAATGATACCGGTAATAGAGACGAAACATGATTTCAGATCTTATATCGCACCGTTTCGGTTTTAAAAGTTTAAAACAGAGTGTTAATTTGGTAACAAACGTTAATCAAAATCCCATTAAAAGATGTCGGTCTCAAGAAGTTGAACTTTATTCAATTTTGATTTGTATTATAGCTAATCTTTGAAGATTAATCATATTCGTTAATGCCTAGCCAATTTTTAATGAATTTAATCGGTAGATATTGATATTTCCTATTTGTATGTACAATACTCATGACTAAATAAATAAAATTGGTTACAATTCAACTTTTCAAGTTTTAAAAATATATAGTTTGGCAATCGTGATTGACTTAAGTCTCCCTTAAAATTGTTAAAATGTACTTAGTGAAACAAAATTGGAGTGAAAATGTTATTTTGGCCAAAGAATCGGTTGATAAATCAAACATGAAGATTCACCACAAGTTTCATTACAATATCGAAATATTACTTGGAAAGTTTTTAATTAAAAATATTTATCAATATAAATTTTAAAAATATATACGAATATATGCCCTATTGCCAAATGTATTGTAAATAATTAAATACAACAGTAATTTACACAGGTAATAGTGGGTTTCATTCATTAAGATTAATGTTGGTTTCATTTTGTATCAAATGTGCGATTACAACTAAGATTAAAAGAGTAAATACGTTATAGAGTTTTTATTTTGAAATTAAAACTCCACACAAAAGAGTAAGACGACTGAAAATACTAGGTGAAAAATCACATTTCTAAACCAAAAAGAGACCACAACAAAATTTTCGCGTATAAAAATATAGCTTAAACTTTGGAGTTCTAATTTACTCAAGACCTAATACTATTGCTGGTTTTGTCAATTTCTATTGCATTACATTTATTAAATAGTCTTTCCTCAAATTAAAAAAAACCCAACCACTCAACTACTATACATTTTCCAAAACTAATCGCTGGATTTGGAGAATCTTACTACAAAAGAAATTGAGAAATTCGTAAACTTTCTATAAAAAAATTAAGTATGATGAAAAGTTATCAAAGACAATTAAGTATTAAAAACAAAATAGTTTCAAATAAAGATTACGATAACTCGTTTAATGATACACAAGTTAATGGTTTATAATTTTCTATTACTACAATGAACACCACAATTAACATCACTTTTATTTATAAATATAACTTCATATTAAAAGGACACAATTTGTACACATGGAAATACTATGAAGTATGTTATGGAAACTTTTTCATCAAACCCAATTTATATTTGCACGAATTTAAATTTCATTCCTGTTCTAAATACATAATAGTAAAAATAATTTGAAAAATCAGTAATAAACAATGACTTACCCTGAAAACTTTATCAATTTTTCATTTTGTCACGTAGACTGAAAATCTAAAATTCAATATGGCCACAAGGCTACACAAAATGCCCAGTGGCAAATTAGAATCGAATTTCTTCCCTTCAGTTCGAAATGGATAGATCATGACGTCACATAGCATTTTGTAAATTTTGTAGCCACTCAAATTTCTCGCTTTTGTTACACAGTTAGCCAATGCAGACATTCTTGATAATATACAGGAAATCGATATTTCCATCGATTACATATTTCCATAGTGTGATCCTGAATTCTTATTGGATGATAGTCAATTATAATTTCAGCAAAGAATACAATACAAGCACTCCGGTTCAATACAGAGAAAGCAGATGTTGTTTATCTCAACTGATCATGGTTCAAAATTACGCGGAAGTATTTTGGAATAATCAATTATGAACGAAATTGATCTTTTTTAAAATCATATTTCTTAAACAATAAGTAATTTTGTAATTTAAACTGTTTGACTCATTTTAATTTCTACCTTTTAAACCTGGAAATTCAATTATTATTAATTAATTTTAAAAGCTAATAATTATTTAAATAACTAATAATTATTCAATTATAATTAGATAATTTTAATAACCTGTGATCTCAAACATCTAAAATATGGCTTTCTAAAATATTAAATTTAAAATACTAACTATGAGTCCAACTTTAAAGTCGAACTCTATCGATTGTGTCTCAAAATTCAATGTCAAAATATCTATAAACCATAAAAATAACAATCATAAAGTTTAACATAATTTAATTATGAATTATTAAAATAACCATTTAACTCTATTAAATTTACAAAACCCTTCGATTCAATAAAGTGTAATATTTGATTGAACTCATAAAAGAAATAATAACCGATTCGTTACTTTGACCCAAAATTTAATAAATTGAATGAAAGCATATGTTGATTATTAGATATAGGGCAACATTTCATTTAGAACAACAGTTTTAGAAAGGAAATTTTTTTATCTGGGGATGAAGAGGTTTATACAAAATGTGCATAAAAATGTTTTTATAAATGGAAAGTATAATTTCAATGAACTAATAAGAAGCTGTAATGAGAGAAATGGCAAAATTATCTTCATCAACCACCAATCAGTCATTTTCTGTGCATGAGGTATTGTGACTATCTTCATTCGGTTAGTTGGTCGAGTTGAAATATCGTCGCACTAGAGCTACTCGAGGGCCATCGTTATCTTCAGATTATTTCTCCGAGAGACAGCTTCAATTTCTCTTCAGTCAAGAATTCAAAATCATGATCACATTGGCTTGTCGTCCAATCTAATAAAATTTAGAAAAGAAGAAATTAGAAAATCTTTTTATAAAAGAGTGAATTTCAGTGAACTTATGTAAAAATTTAAAGTGTTACTCTTTGTGTAAAATCAATTTAGTTTTAGACTGCGCAATATTTTCATTCTTAATAATTGTTTACGTTTTGAAAGGATTAGGGTCTTACATATTCGTTTAACCCTTTCAGTCTCAGTGATGCCATTTGACATCATCATGTTTCTGATCATAATTTTAAAAAAAATAATAGGGCTGATATTTATTGGGATTAATAAAAAATATTTTCTAATAGAAAAAAGTTTGAAGGATCGAATGATGTGCTTTTGAATATCATAAATGACTATAGACGATCAAAAATTTTTTTTCTAAAATGATAATGCCAAATTGTCATTGGGACTGAAAGGGTTAAGTTTTAAATCGATATAAATAGTTTAAATATTGACAAGGCCTATTTTTTGAAGTATATAAAAGAGTCATGTGAAGTAAGGTAATCGTTCGTGCCTATTCTAGCTCCTTGGAGCTTAACAAGCCAATAAGCTCGTAATTAGAACCTGGTCAAGTGACGAGGTCGACACCTGAGGCACCCAACGGAATTCGAGCGACATCTCATGTGAAGTAATCTACTACTAAAATAAAGTTAGTTTATCTTTTCACAAATAATGTACATTTATTTTAAAAGAAGATAATATTGCAATTTTACTATATTCTTAATAAAATACAGAAAAATTTATTACGAAATTTTAGCTAATTTGGTTACACTTGCCTTTGTTTTTGTGTAACAACCAAAGAAATCTATTGTAATACAATAAAGCATGATTATTTGAATATATCTCCATTTATTAACCTTATTTTTTATTCTTAGTATTTTTTGTTATTTGATATTAATTTATTAATATTATATTTGTTTACAATTTTATTAATTTTAAATGGTAATTGAGTATACATTCAAAAAGTTAGCCTAAATTTACTCCGTTGTAAAATAGAAATAAAACCAAATGCAAACTCATAAATCCCGAATCTTAGATTACATTACAATTTCTTAAATACAGTTGCTTAAAAACGAGTGCTATAAATGCAAAAAGCAAACCTCATTTTTTATATCTACATATTATAAAAGGTAAGATTGTATTTCTATGTTGTTTTAGGTTGTAAAATGTTTATAGCCGAGGCATTTCTCGTGCTGTAGAATTTATGATTGGTGTAATAAAAGTGACAGATTATCAGTTCCATGTGTCATAATATTTAGATGAACTAAATATTTTGTGTTGAATTAAAAAAAAATACTATTTGATAATAATTTTTAGCTTACGATTTTTTTTTTAGATTTTAGATTGTAAAAATAACTATCAGAAGTATTTCAAAAATTGCTTTTTTTAAATTTTCAAATTTATTTTAAAAGTTTTAGATTTAATGTATCAAATAAATGTTCACACGATAGAGAAGAGAGGTTTCTTTAAAAAATGCAAAATTTCTTTCAATATGTTGAGATGCCCAGTTGTTAAGGCGTTTGCCTTAACATGCGAGAGGTCCCGGGTTAGGGTCCGGGTATTGCCAATATAACTGCATATCTAAAAACGGTTTTGATTAGATAAAACGTCCGACTATAATACCTCGTGTAGAGGTAGTGCACGTTAAATATACTCAAAAGTCCCGTACAATGTCTCCCTTAAAAATGTTTTGGGTGCCTAGTCAGGTGTCGGCTCTTTACTTGACTGTGTTTCTAAATTATGACACTCGTCACCTATAGGCCTCGTGTGGCTCTAGGGCATTAGTGTTTTAGTGCATCTAGTGCTCTAGTATTTTGGTCGGAAACTATCTTAACTAATGAATATCGCATCAAATACCATTTTCGATACTGCTGTCCTATAGACAAATTTTGCATTTAAAAGGATCTCCTTGTTCAGAGGGTTAAAAACGCCTTAAATTATCCATGGTCCGAATAGGGTACTTGACAGTATCGCTAAAATACCTTCCAATATTATTTAAATTATAGTTTGAACCCAAATATAACAAACGTATATTTTTTTTGCAAAATAAATCTTTAAATAATTAATAAAAATAATTTTCAAATGTTTTTTTTCATCGGTTCGTCACGTGATCACAAACACGTCGATTTGGCTGACGTCACTAGTATGTATAAACAAACCGGTGTGAGATGTTTTTTGTTTGTAATTAAACTGGTTTTAATCTAATTTACTATTAAAATAAGAATTATATAGATAATGGGTGGAGGTTTTACAAGAGCGGATAGTTCAAATTTGCTTAAAGTAGTTACCAAAATGGTGTTTCAAAGTTGTTTATAGTTACTAGTGACATCTATAGATACCACGTGACAGCTACAAAGCGTTTTCGGGAGTGATTTTTCGTCCTAACTTTTTCCCCTTTTTATGGGGTATTTGAAAAAAAGAAAAAAATACGGGTCTAATAATTTTGGCATACGAATACTTTTAGCCAACACAAAAATTTTAGTCAAGTACCCTATTCCTGAATCCCCGTAGACGTTTATTGTAGGTGGAAGAATGCTTTGCCTGCCTGTTCAGGTGTCAACAACGACGCTGGAGTGCGGTTCCAAATTACGAGACGTATATTAAGTGTGTCAAAGCTGAGTCAGTAATAGGCTATAAATAATTGGTCTCCATAACCATAACCATATGGGTGTTTATCTTCAGTGACGTTGGAGCGCGAAATAATAGTTTTCGTGTTTAAACATTTTATTTCTGAAGTGTGTTAGATAGTATTGATTCTCTTCTGTAGCAAGCATTCAAAGCGTTCTTTAACGGGCTATAAAAGAGTCATCGAGGAATAAGTAATCTACATTTTGTTCGCATTGTTTAACACTCATTGGCCAGCGCTGCATAACGAGAAGTAATGTTCAAGTAATGTTCTCCATTAAATTTCCGTTTACTACTTTTTTGGGTGTCCGCTCGTTACGAAGACTGGCATTTCTAACCGAGTGTATCCTAGCATGAGGACGTTAAGCAGACGACTGTATTCATAACTGTGAAAGTTTAGGTCACTTTTTAAAAAAAAGTTTCATAACATTTTGAAAATGAAATAAGAATTTCAAATTCAGGGTTTTTCAAATTGGGGATTGAGTTTTTGAACTGTAGTTTGAAAAGTCGGTGAAGTTCTAATTTATGAAATCAAGACAAGTGTCCAAATGGTATGGACCATGGTCAAGGACAACATTCAAGGTGAACCTGACGAAACCTGTGTTGGTATTATGACTTGGAACTATAAACAGTTTTAAAGTGCATGTGTTTGTTTTAAGAATTTAATATGAAAACTTCAACAGTGATTCTACATGAACGTGTGTTGCACTGAATTGTACCCTCTGAACCGACCATGGATCCCTGATGAATAACTTTCAAGAAAAGGTAAGAACTTTTTCTTAAAATAAACCCTGATATTTCATGTTGCTGTAATGGCTAAACATGTTGAACTTCAATATTAGATATTATTTCACCAACAGGTTAACGTGGGGAAGTCTAGAAACTGTAGGGAAAGATTGTCTTCTTTACAGAAACTGTACATAAGCAGTAGGGGATTGTAACTTATTTAATGTAAACTTCGTGTTAGATTTCAAATGAAAGGTTATTGTTTTGGGAATCGTTAGTAACTGCGTATTCATATTAAATAACCTTTCCAATTTATACGGAACCTCTTCTTAATAGAGCTAATTAGTTTTCTTACCCAGGTAGGTTCGATGTAGGAGTCTATAGCACATTTTTTAGAAAAATGGTATGGGCAGCATGCACTTAAAAATTTTGAGGTTGGTTTCACCAAAAATATGGTTCTTGGTAGCTGCAATGGCTGTATTTCCAAAACCTGAAAAGTGGCTCAACCGAATTATATTGTGAAACATTTCACCACCCAGCACCGTTACAGCTACTAGGAGCCGTTATCAAGGTAAAACTAGACACAAAATCTTTAACAATGTATGTACTTTGATATACGAACCACTTTTTAAGTTGTATTTTATTTCTTTATTTTCCAAAGTAATTTACTTGTTGTCGCAAGGTACATATCAATAAACTATTCTGCTTTCCTTGTAGCATGGAGGTTTTTCTTGTATATATATTTATCCAAGGATCTGAAAGTATTTAATTAAAAATTAATCTACCAAAATAGCATTCAATATTGTATTAAATAAACGTATTCGTTTTGACTTTTGTAAAAGATATAGAAAAAAACTAATATTATCTAACGAAGAACTTAAATATTAACTAACATAGAAACAATCTAAATTGTCTTGGATAATTTTAAATTGAAAATTATACGCTTTTATTTGCGGGTATTTAATTGACATTCTATTCTACAAACGATTTACCTAATCTATCCCAATATTAGTTGCTTGTATAATTGTCTAAATATACATCGTTTATGGACTAAATCATTAAACAAAAATTAACCGATTGGTTTCAGTAACATAATTTTTTTACCATACATTTTTTTAAATTCTAAATAGTGGTTTGAAATAACTCTTTTTGAAATGCTCTTTCAAACCAAACGAGTATGAAACTTGTGTTTTATGTAACGGTACAAAATTATTTTTATACGATTCAATTTTGAAATTTTTGTTTCGTACATAAATCTAGCAACTAAATAAATTATAAAATATTTTTATTAATATTCTGCCTGGAATCAAATTTTTCCATTACTTGAACTCCTTTTGTATCGATAAATTGATCTTGCAAACTACTCCAATGATGTTTGTACAATTCGATTTTTATTTAGCATACCCGTTTTTAGTTTAATTGTTTGAAACCATTGAAGAAATATTAATAATTAAATTTAGCCTATAATTGTTTTACGGTATTTTTTTGCCTAAACAAGCTTATCTGTTTAATATAGAAATATCCTAATCATAATTTACTAAATAAAGATGCAGTTAATAGGAACATGTCATTTCTCTCTTTTACATTTAAACAAGTTGAAATGCATATTTTTTTAATAAAGAATTAAAACAAACCATTGTATTTCAATAGTAAGTAAAATATATATATTCATATTTTCGTTATTTGGCATTCAATAGTACATGACGTTGATCATATATTAGTTTAATAAGCAATTATAGCTCCGAAGTTCAAAATTGATTAACACTGGGAAATCTGTAATTTTAGTGTACAGAGTTTATTTAACGTTATGAATTGTGCAATTGTCTGTAAATTATTTATTTTGAAAAATAAGACACTTAAGTATAACATGAAAATGATATAAATGCATAGCATTTAAATATAACTCTACCTGTTATTTTCCCGGTAACCAATTATTTTTGGACTACACAATGTCTTAATAATTCTGTTATTCCGTAACAAGCTCCAATGATCCGCAGGATACTGTTAACAGTAACAACGATCCAAGATGACCTAATTTGTTAAAATAAAAATTTCATAAAGCTTGAAAAAATAGTCTTGTTAAAAGAATAAGCTCGTCTTTACAGACGTTCATGGGTGATTTTAACAAATTCAATTTTTTGAGACTCTCTGTAGTTAATTTTGAGAATAAATATTTGCTGTACAATAATATTTGTTGTAAAAAATTTATGTATAATTTTTCCCAAATTGATTGTGCTTTCAAGTAGCGTAGTTTAGAATTAGGGGAATTCCGTCAGAAATGAAAGTATCAATTTTCAGCAGTCTTTTCTTGAAAAAGCATCTGAGCGATATTCCTTCAGATAATAAAATTATTTTACGCCGTTCTTTTATTTCAGATGCTAAATTTATTTTAGGGGGATAGTAAATAGTTTTATTTAATTAATCACCTGAAGTTTTATGTGGAAATGCTAAATCAGCCTTAATATACAAAATCTTCTAACAATTATAAAACAATTTTCGGTAATGCTGTAAATACTAATGCTTAATAGATAAGTAACATTAAAATTTGCAATTAAAAGTAGTTATGTTATTAAAGTAAAAATGTAATTTGAATTTGTAAATTAAAATCGTTAAATGTTTTAATGGGTTTCTTAAGTTTCATCTTCTATAACTATGATTTAGCCTTGACTTACCTACTCTTTAAATTCAAAAAATCTCGCTTTAGTTATAATTTAATTTAAAATGATTTATTTTCATTATTATCAAAAAAACAATGATGAATTAAACTTGAGCTAATAATAATTATAAAAAAACGAAATTGCTTGGAAACATATAAAAGAAAAATCTAGTTGACTAACTTAATAATTTGGATTTTAGGAAAATTTCACCTAGTACAACTAAATGTATTTTACTTGCAATCACAAACAAGCAACTTATATTTATGAATGCTTAGTTTGGCAGTCATAATTCCAACCCTTTTTCATCGAAAAGGTAAAATTCATCTGTCTTTTAATATTACATATTTACCAATATTCTGATTGTGGATAATAGAGATGGAGTTTTCATCTTCTACAAAGCCAAAAACTACAATAAATGAGAAATTAGGAGATTTGATAAAAAATAAAGTTTAATGCATTCATAAATTAAATTTACATAAATCAACAGAAATAAATTTATGTAAATCAACATGAAATAAATTGATCCAAATAAATTTTGACAAATTAATAGAAAATAATCTTGTATAAAATTAACAAGTTGAATTTATATAAATCAATAAATTGAATATAAATTCTACTTTATATAAATTTATCAATGAAATTTATATAGAATGATACATTGTGTGATTTTTTATTAATTATAAGTGAATAAAAATACTCACATGTAACTATCAATTGACAATTAAAAACAATTTATAATTAATGGCAAGTGGTTTAAGTAATAACAGCCATTTATTAAGAACTAATACTTATAATTTAACAAGGTAACGGTCACAAGTAGTCCTCATGTGACAATAACAAACCTCATGTGATAAATACTCATGTGACAATAAGTAAAGAAATAAGTACTAGAAGAACTAACATAGCCTCCTTTTCTACCATTTTAATACTTACTGAAATCCTTATTAAAAAAACAAGCAGGTTTGTAACATTAACTGTTACGTAGAACCGCTGCCACATCAGGATTTTGTATAAAATCTTTAAATACAGCATTTACTTGTAATTTAAAATGTGCTAATTTCATAAATGTTCTTTCGCAAATTCAATTAATACTTTTCATCGTTTGCAAATTTTATTTGCAGTTTAAAGATTAAGTATGCAAAATTGCTTTGATCAAATCCTAGTATCCTTTCAGTGACAATTTCGGAGGGCGATAAAGTTTCGAATTCGTAGTTTCGTTTTTTTTCTTACTAAATTACGGTACTGCTAGCGTATTCAGGCCGGTCTCGATTTGGCGGCTTAACTTTTGCAGCCAAGTAGCGAAAACGTACTTAATTTGGTAAACATTCCATTTCAACTTTCAACTCAATGGATGTTTACATCAATCTTGTTGCCAAATATTGCAAACTAATTTACCTTTAAGTTGGTTTGGTTAAAAATACAGCGTACAAGAACTACGTAAACAATAGTAAAGTGTGAAATGGGTTTATTTTGAAAATTCCGGTTTTTGTGCAAGTGACTATTTGTTCGAAAGGTGTGTAAGGTTTGGTTTGGATTTTATTATAATCGGCCGCAGGCCGATAATAATTTAACTTATTAACAACTTTTGATTACACACACTTTTGAATTATAATCACAACGTAGTTTCACATGTCTAGTTGCCACAATCGACACCGGTGGTTCGAGTGGCCACAATCGACGGCTCGGAGGGGATACCAGAGGTTTTTTTAAGGATATCAAGGCTCGAGTGGCCACAATCGACGGCCCGGAGGATTGCCGAGTAGCCACAATCGACGGCCCGGAGGGGGTACCAGCGGTTTTTTTAAAAGATATAACGGCTCGAGTGGCCACAATCGACGGCCCGGAGTATTGCCGAGTAGCCACAATCGACGGCCCGGAGGGGGTACCAGCGTTTTTTTTTTTAAAGATATCACGGCTCGAGTGGCCACAATCGACGGCCCGGAGGATTGCCGAGTAGCCACAATCGACGGCCCGGAGGGGGTACCAGCTTTTTTTTAAAGGATATCACGGCTCGAGGGGTCACAATCAACCACCTGGAGGGAGTCGAGAGATTTCCGAGTTTCACAACTTGCGGCGCAGACAGGATAATTTCGTAACGTATATGGCGTACAACATTTTAAGTTTCGACCATTAAAACATTACTGGGCTTTCAAGACATGATAAACACAAAACATCATGTGAAACTATTCCCTCACGCTACCGACACCACTCCGTGAGCAGAAGCAGCGGAAGGAATAGGGTACTTGACTGCATCGCCAAAATACCTTCCAATATTATTTAAATTATAGTTGAAAGTTAAAAATAACAAATGTATATAATTTTTTTGCAAAATAAATCTTTAAATCATAAAAAAAATCATTTTAAAAAGGCATTTTTTCACGTGATCATCACGTGATCACAAACACAACGCTTTGGGTGACGTCACTAGTAACTATAAACAAACCGGCGTGATGTTTTTTTTTTCTGATTAAACTTGATTTAATCTAATTTACTCTTGAAATAATAAATATTGAGATAATGTAAGGCTTTTTACAGAAGCGGATATTTCAAATTTGCCTAAAATCGATTCCAATGTGGTGTTTCAAAGTTTGTTTATAGTCACTAGTGCATCACAGATACCACGTGACAGCCAGGAAGCGTTTTCGGGAGTGATTTTTCGTCCTAATTTTAAAATTCATTTTTCTACCTTTTTATGGGGTATTTGAAAAAAAGAAAAAATACGGGTCTAATATTTTTAGCATAAGAATATTTTAAGCCAATAAAAAAAATTTAGTCAAGTACCCTATTCAAGAAGTGCAACCGAGAGAATACGTCACGGGGAAAAAAAGCCATACTACAATGACAGGAATAAGCCGCATCTGGAGGAGCAATAAACCAGCTATGAAACCAAAACAAACAAGTAACGCGCTGCGTAATTATTATTCTAAATTAACTAATCTTAATAATTTTTCAACTTTTTAAACCAAATATTGATGTTAAAATTAAAATAATATTTTTAAAAGTAAATTTACTGATGCCGTACCGGAATTAATATAAATATTTCGTAAAATACTGCTAACTATAGCAACCCTGTGTTTACTTTTTCACGAACGCCAAAAGTTGCCAAATAGGATTCCGGCCTGAATACGCTAGGTGTTCCTAAATTACCAGTAATATTTCGAAAATATGAAGTTTGTTTTTTATTTGTATAGTGATACTTTTTATGAAAAAGCTCATGTTATTAAGCATAGGTGACGTTTTCAAAACTGCTAAATGACGCTGGAACGGATTCAAGGATTTGACTATTGCGTGCTACACTGTTAAAAATTTTGTGCTTGGTTTCACCATGATATTGGTTCCTTGTAGCTGCAACGGCTGAATGGTGAAACGTTTCACCATATTTTTTGGTATTCGGTTGAACCATTTCTCTTTCCAAATCCAGAAAAATGGTTCAACCAAACACCGAAAAAAAGGTGAAACATTTCACCATTCAGCCGTTGCAGCTACTAGGAACCAATATCATGGTGAAACCAACCAATATCATGGTGAAACCAACCAATATCATGGTGAAACCTAGCACCAAATTTTTAACAGTGTATAATGGAAGCAAAACTTCTCGTAACATATTTTTTTTAAAATTTTCGAACAATGTTTTATAATTTTCAAAAAAAATCAAACAGCAAGCAATCTATCATCTATCAAATAATCTCTCGACAGTCTGATTTTCCAGTACTTTCTGAAAAGTAAAAATAAAAGAAACAAATAGCACAGTAATTGATTTATATTTTGACGCATTTATAGGATTATACATTAACAACCGAAGAAATATAAGCTAAAACTGTCTAGCTTTTATGAAAAAAATGAAACGTTGTGTGCATCTAAGTTTCCATTTTTTTTAAATAATAAGACTAGATATACGAATTTTTTTACCTTGAAACTAAATTTAAATAGTTTAAAACCAATAAACACACAATAGAGTTGAAGAAACATTTTACCAATTACTTCATTTTTATCAAAGCACCAATTATGAAAATACAAATTCAATACTTTACAGCAATTATAGGAATATTTACTTGAAAATAATCAATATTTAACTCTGATTCATTGACGTTAATCATTAATCCTTTTACTCCCAATGATTCAATTTGTAATCATCAAACTTGCAATTTTTGTCTGTCACACAGCAAGTTAAACTCGCGCTTATTTCCAATAAATTAAGTTCTCCGTATATTTTTCTTTTAAGCTATATTTTCTTTTGGTATCGTCAGATGGAAGAAACATTTCTTTTGAAGAATTAAATGTTTGTTGTAGTTGAATGAAAACATGGTAAAAATAAAATTTTGAATTTCTGGAAACTATTTGAATAAATTGGTCCTAAATTCTTAATGCTTGCATTTTTAAATGTTTAAAGATTGAATTTGAACTATTTACAACACATAATTTCGATTTTTTTTTATAATTTATTCAATAATTGGTTCCATTTTTTCCAAGTTTTAGTTAAAAAAAGTAAGAATTTTTTCCCTGCTTTTCACCATTTCATTCAGGATGCATAATGAGTATATTTCACGATTTTTACAGTTTTACAACAAAATAAAAAAGTTGGGACTAAAAGGGTTAACTACTAATTAAGCAATAAAAACTACCCTGCTAACCTTAAACTCTCTAATCTTACTTAAAAATTAAAATTCATCTGCTTCCACCCATACATGCCCCCCCCCCCCTTTCCAAGATTATCTCAATATAAAGTGCTATGCCTCTTGCAGAAAAAATAACAAGTAGTTTTTGTAACAGTAAATGTTACTTATAACCGCTTCCTTACCTATTTATACACCTTCGAAAGAAATGTAATGAAATTAACCATTTTCATTAATTAGTCTTAATTGTTGGCTAATTTTTTCAAGTTCAAAGAATAATGGTGGAATTTGATTGTTTCTCTAAATATGGTTGCAAAATTTATAATAACATAATTTAACTATATATTATATAAAAAAACTAAAAATAACCCCAATTTTACGCAAAAAGGAACGTCCTCTTTCGAAACTTAATGAACAACTTTTAGTCGCCTTATTGCCCATTTTCATTAATTTTCTTTCACAAATTCACTTAATATTATTTATAGTTTGTTAAATTACTTTGGGATTCAAAGAATAAATATCTAGTAAAATTGATGTTTAAAATATAGAGGTGAAACTTATGACATCTTATTCTTTATATTTTTAGAAGTATTTACAATTTTCGAGAAAGTTTATTAGTATTTGAATTTTGAAGCCTTTATACAATTGGCTTGTATCAAGTGATCAAATTCCTTCCAGCTTTCATTCCTGTATTTCCTTCGATTGGTGATCTGTTTTCACGTTAAAATTGATTCACTAATCAAGGCTCTTGAAAGAATTTATTTTCATTCAGCATCTTTGTTACCAATCAAGACCCTAAACGAACGTGCCCGTTTTACATTGATAAACACTGAAAAGTAAATTAAAATAACCAGACTATTCATGCAAAAAAAGTTAAATCTATATGTATCTATCTTTTAATCTTCCCACATAAAAATGAACCATCAAAAGAACCGATATATACTATGACGTCATTCCAAGCTGATTGATATCACGTAAATATATATTCCTTTAAGTTATTGTATTTTCATTTTAAATGTTATTTAAATGTAGATTAAATTGGTAGGTTTTTTTAATTTTAAATATGCTTGTTTAAATTTAATGAAATTTGGGGTATAGCCTAGCCTGCTTTATTGCTTGAATATAATGTATCCCACTTTTTTGCGAAACTTGTGGTTCGTTTCGTGAAAGTGGGTGACGGTTATAGCCTTTATAAAAGCTTCCACTTTTTTCGTTATAAACGTAGTGTGGAAGCTAGAATTATTTGTCCTTATTTTCTTAGTTTTGCTAAAATAACATTCTGAAATTGTTAAAATGCTTTCCCAATAACTTCATATTACCGATGGAAATTTCTACTGTTTTTTAATAAGTAATCCACTGTAGAATTACGGCTACAACATGTCTGTCTATAAAATTGTAAGCCACAGTATAAACAATTAAGTCCTGGTTTAACATTTTCCCAGGATTTGTATTTTCGGATTTTTATTAACTTGTTACAAATATTTATCAACTCCGCACTTGTATTTCAGATCCTCATCCTCTATCTTCTATTCATAAAAAAATGCTTTCAGTGGAAATATGAGGAATATTAGAGTATTCAGTGCAGCAAAAGCAGTCTTGCACTAAATAAGATATTGTATAAATCTATAGTGCTGCCATCTGGCGAATTTTCCGCAAAGCTCTTCAGTTGCTTACCTTGCTTACATTTGCCGATGATTCTCTTCCGTTTCCAAGTCTTATTCTAAACAAAACCATTTAAAACTAAACAGCGTATTTAAAAAGCAAATTGTAATATTTTTTATTTTGTGAGATTTTATTTGTGAGAACATAATTATTCTAATTCATAAAAAAAATTATTACTTCGCAATATTTTTTTTTTGTTTAATTAATGCCAAACGTGCCTAGCGCTAATAAAATTGATTTGTTATCCAATGCTCGTAAAGAAGAGATGGATTTCTTATATGAAGATATCTCAAAGAAAAATAAGGAGATTTATCAAAATAGATAAATTTTCAAAACGATATTTATTCAAAAGTATTTTGTTAATAAAATAGATCTATCCTAACTTTCAGCAAGTGATAAATTGGTGTAATAATTTTCAAAAGTTATTTTTTTTAACTAACAGGAGTAAAAAATATGATGAATTAAGCAATTAAATAAAATTTATTATCACTGTAAAAATAAAATGTTAATGAGGTATTATATCTTCTACTTATTGTTTTTAAATATTTTATCAAATGTAATGAAGTTTAATGTTACTTCGTCAGTTGCAATCAAATCAAAATTCTTATAAATATTCCTTTTCAAATTTTTAAAAGTAAAAGTTGATATATATAAGATTGGCAGATGTCCAAGTTTGGTTATGATCATTTTTTCTTCGCATCAAGCCATATACTTCAGAAATAGATCGACCGCATTAAACACTAAATGTATTAAATGACCTTACTATGTGTGACTCACAAGTCTGCAGCTGTAAAAGTATACGGTATTGTATAAGGTTCCGATTATGGGCTAATGTTTAGAGTGGTTTGATTGCAAATTATTATACGGTATTAAGAAATTTTCTTATTTGTAATTTCATTAATTTGGAAAAGACAATGCCACATTTTTCTCCCGTTTAATGGCCGAAAGGTAATTGAAGGGAGTTTTGTAAAATACTTAAATTGCACTATAGTCTCAAGATAAAACCAACTAAAAATGATTTTTCTTTTCAAATATACTTTAAAATCGTTTTAAGCTAGTTTTAATGGCAAATACAATGCCTTGCCATGAGACTCGTCACGCCTTATAGGCGCATGAGGCCGCAATTGTTGAAACCCAGATCCTCCGGTTCAGTGTGGCATCCCTGGCAACTGCCCAGCTTGGCCAACCAAGATGGTCTTTCTCCTTCAAGATGTTTCGTCGCCACGTCAGCCTTGGTCGGCCTCTATTCTTTTTACCGTCAGGAGACCAAGGTAAAGCGATCCGTTCGTTAGAATCGGGGCTCCTTCTTAGCACATGACCGGCCCAATGCCACCTTTTTATCATTATGGCAAATACAACGAGTAAAAGTTAAATAAGCTACGCTCAAATGCGTTTTTAATTTGTAAGACTAAAAATTTAACTTCTCGCCAGATTTGAATTATCATCGCATCAAAACTACAAGAGGGCTATTGGTGACGGGAGTCGTAATTCAGAACCACAGTCGCGTGACGAACCGACCCCTGAGTAGGCACGCCACTTTTAAGGGGGAATGGGCGCGCTGGACCGCGGGTCTCCAAACTCAAGTGCCTCAGTGTTAATCCAATGGCGAAAAAACTATTTTCTCAACCACATTTTTCCGGCTGTATTAAATATTTTTACAAACTTTTTTTTTTAAATAATAAATGTAGATAACTTACAGATCACTATCTTCCCACTTTTTGAAATTGCTTCGAATATTTTGTGTAAAATTATTTATTGAAAATTAAAAAAAATATTCGAACCAATTTCAAAAAGTGGGAAGGTTGGGACCAGTAAGTCAGCTACATTTATCACAAAAAAAATCCGCTTGTAAAAATATTCAATACAGCCGGAGAAATGTGGCGGGTATTATTCTTCGTACTTCTGGGATCCACAGACTATTTAAACGTTAGCAGTTATCTTGGCAATGCCAGGGCACAAACCCAAGACATTTCGCAAGTAAGACAAGCCTTTACCGGCCGGGATACCTAGTTCCTTTTTTTTCGCCAACTCTGGCACAATAGTAATTTTATAGTAATTTACAAAATAATTATTTTTTTACATGTCACTGGAGGAACACTGTCACTTCACTCCTTCTGTCTAAAGATCATACACGTGTACGCACTAAACATTCTAAATGTGATATTTACTCAGACATTTTTTCATCTAGACCTGACGAGCTTTATCATTTGCACTGTTAAAAATTTGATGCTAGGTTTCACCATGATAATGGTTGGTTTCACCATGATAATGGTTCCTAGTAGCTGCAATGGCTGAATGGTGAAATGTTTCACCTTATTTTCGGTGTTTGGTTGAACCATTTTTCTGGATTTGGAAACAAAAACCTGAGAAATGGTTCAACCGAATACCAAAAATATGGTAGAACGTTTCACCATTCAGCCGTTGCAGCTACTAGGAACCAATATCATGGTGAAACCAAGCACAAAATTTTAACAGTGTGGCAATAATACGTCAGGTCAACTAAAGAAAAAAATCTATTCTTGTTAAACCGTGGGTAAACGTTATTTTAGAGTCTAGAAATTTTAAATATATTTTTGAACTTAAGTTATTTAATGCTATTGTGTGTGCTCAAAAATAATAGGTCAGAGAAGAGAAAGTAAATATATACCTAGAATATAAAATTACAATTTTCATAACTTTTTATGCACTCAACATATTATTTTTTCAGCATGATAACTAGTACTTCACTTACTCTGGCTTTTTTTATTATTTCATTTTAATATTTAAGTGTCTTCACTAAAACTAAATGGTTCTTTACTAAAGCTGTTTAAATAATTTCCTGGCAAGCTGGCGGTGTAGCTCTAGTGCGAAGATAGTGCTGGATTTGTAATTTATTTAATTACATTTTTTCTCTAAGCATATATTTCTTCACCAAATAGCTGTGGGTCAAGTTAAAAGATTCAAATTTGCGATGCAAGTCTCCATTAGTCTTTGTGTTGCTCTAGTGCGGCATTAATTAATTCAAATTAAATGTTCAAATAGTTAATTTTTTCTATGTTCATTTTTCTTAGGGTTTTTTTTATAGTCCTACCTCACACCTTTAAATGCATTGATTTATTGATTGTTAGATCAGAGGAGGGTATTATGGAGTACCATTTATATTTTTAAGAATAACCATTTTGGTTTTAAGTAAAAATCCACACAATCATTTTAGTACTTTCTATAACTGATGGTAATGAAGTGCCAATGATGTAACAAAACGGTATTTTTTTAAAAATGTACTTAAGTTTTAAATGGAGGTTAATATGGGACAGTCGGGTAACATGAAATAGTTGTTTGAAATTATTGAAAAATTAATTATACTTTACAGAACATGGTTAAAATTAACTAAAAAAGCAGTATTTTGAAATTTACGTCTAAATCATTTTGTTCAAAGATCACAAATTTTCATCTTTTTCTGCTCCAGTACCAGTCGAAATGAGCCCATAAAGAAATGCTAATCTGCTAATGCATTTAATCCAAATTTCATTAATCTTCGGAAAATTTTTCGTTACAAAAGATACATTCAGCATCTTTGTTTACCAGTTCTTTAGTTGAAGGCATGAGGGCAATTTCATAAGATGGAACAGAATGGAGTATTTCATTGCTACTCACACTAGAGAGCTGAGACATTTCTAGTAGGTTTAGGTGATTCTGACCTCAATTTCTGAACAAGGGTCTCTTAATGTTTAGTTTCTTTACCAATAGCCTTCGTGTAGCTCTAGTGCGACGATAATTCAAACTAAACTAAATTAGTTTCTTTAGTTAATTTGAATCTTCTGACTTCAACTTTTCAATATTCTTTCGCAAGATCATCCTCCAACTCTTTCTTCTTATATGGGGAGTAGGATATTATAGATGATACAGTTCATTCCTCTATTTACATCGTGTAATATGGAATACCTACTGCCTAGTAATCCATAATTCCCAACACGCCGTCTCTTATTATGAGCCATTTTACTGACGGATAAAACATTGATAGCTAAAAAACAACTAAAGTATAAAAACTATTATTCTTTTAGTATACATTATACTCAACAAAAAAATTAAAATCTCCTGATTACTGGTAGATTAAAATGTTTGAACACTTCCAGGATCTTTTCAAACTTTCAAAAATTCAAAAACACTTCGTTTTGCAGCTACTGTAATGACAATAACAAGAATTAACTCTTTGTACACTGTATCATGGGGGATTTCTTGTCTTTCATGGCATTCTCAAGCGGTGGCGGTCCGAGGGACGGCTGAAACTTCGGTATTCCATATTCCCCCGACTATTCCATAATACCCTCCTCTCTTCTACTTAGAAGTCGTGTAGTGTTACACATCCCTATTTCTCATAGTTCTAGCAAAACTTATCAATTAGTCCTACTTTCTACTCCTTTGTGTTTGTATACCTTACTGAATATTATTTGAGATGCCAATTGTGTCGCATGTATGAGTACGCATTGATAAGCACTCAGTAGTCCAAATTAAGTTTCGTGTACTTCCACTAATGTTCACTTTGTAGTGGGGATCATGGGAGTAAAGGGATGCCCCACGTGGTATGTTGTGATAGATGAACACTGCTGTAATATAGATATTGTGTTACTGATAGTGTAGATAGTGTTTAATTACTGTTATATATTCCAGTAACTTCGTACAAAAGTTTGCCAATGATTTATTCAAATTGTATTTTGATTACATTCTTCCTAAAGCATCTTAAATGGCAAAATTTTACTTTATTTAAGAGTAAAATTTTACATTTTTTAAATCCTTTAGTACTTTAGTTCCAATAAAAAGTTAGTATCCAAGTTCGCTACCCCTTTAGAAGTTGCTTTACCTATAGGTTAGTGTCAATACCGGAAAGCTTATGCATAGGTGCTTTTTCTAAGAGCTCTCTGGTTGAACAATATTTTGTTTGTTTTAGCTTTTGCAGGGATGCGAATGAATTAGAAAGATTTTGATTCCATAAACCATGGTTAAGGAGTTTCAAAATTTAACTGTCCTAAGTTAAGGAGAAATAAATGTTTTTTTTTTGCCTCAATTTCCAACAAATTTTTCCACCTTTGTGTTGCGAAAGCATATAGTACTGATCTATACTATGCATTTTATGTTGACGGAATATTAAACAACTGTTTTTTGGGTATAGAACTGTTTCTGGAGAAAATGTTTTTACACTGTGTATAATTGAGCTTCCGAATTACACATTAAATTTGCATTTGCTCTTTGATGTCGAAAAAAGGCCTATCAAAGTGTGTTTTAGAGTGGTTTTAAGCCATGTTTGTTTTGTCCGCAACCCATTAGTTTTGTTTTTTCTTATTCCTGATACGAGGATTTTCTCATCAATCCAAAATTTTAAGGCATAATACACCTTTTACATTTTTTTTATTTTCTATCGAAAAAAAAATATAATTTATATCATACATAAGTTACACATAGACTAAGTGTTTTGAGTTTAAAAAAATCCACTTTACCCAATTATTAGTTAATTAGCATTTAGTATGCCAATTAACCTTGATTGAAAACAGTGATTCTGGATATTCTAATTTACTTAGAGAGCTAATTCTTTTTGGAATATATTTGTTGAACCTTTTTCTATGTTATAGACTTCCAACTAATTCTTAGTTCAATTAGAACATTTTATATGAATTTTTATTTGAGAACACTAAAAAAATCTTTAATTTTTTTTTAATTGAAAGCTAATAAAAAATTTATTTTTTAACAAATAAAAGCCTGAGTTCTAAAACATGCTCCAAACATTTCTGATTACAAAATTGAACACAGAATAAAGAAATTTTAAATAGAACTTTAGATATCACTGTTTCCTTGAATTGTAGTATAATAAAAAAACATTCTTCAGAAAATCAGTTTTAAACCCATCTTTTTTTATGAAACTGACAGATTATGTATATAGAAAGGCACATAGCTAATGAAAAGTTATAAAAGACACATTTTAAATATTAAGGCTTGTAAATTTCATTGATACATATATTTCTGTTTAATATACAGTTAATGCTTTTTTTTAATTTAAAAAATATAAAATATTTTAAATTTATTTACACACTCGTCATACATCACTAATATATATAATGCTTCACCAGAGAAAATAAATATTTGTATACTAAATGTAAAGTTATTTTAGCTAATAATATAACAGGATTAGGTTAAACTTTTAATTAATAACATGAGCAAGTAAAATTCTGGTTTTCAGAAATTAATTTGGACTTAACCTATTTTTTTGGAAGGCAAATTGAATAATTTAAATAGTTTAAGATTTCCCCTTTCTCTTTTGGTTGAAATTAGGGACCCTATACGCCAAACAAACGCCACTTTGTTAATAATTTTATTAACACATGGTACCGAAATATCACCACAATATTAACGAAATAATATCGAATTGACATCGGAAGTATATCATCCGATACTGAGTGATACTAGAGAAGTTGAGTTGTTTCAAGCAGGGTCCCTTGTCGAGGTTCGAGGTCAATAGATATGGGAGGAAATTCTTCGCCCTTTCAATAAAGCCCTGCTGCTTCGGTACCCAGTACGGCCCTGTTTTAAAAAAACTCAATAAAAAATTTATTGAAATCCTTCCCCTTGACAGGATGCTTTCTCATGGGAGTGCTTGGGAAATCTGATTCCTGCTACAGATTGCAGATGTTGCAAAAAGAACATGATCTTATATTTGAAATGTTGTGGCTGTTTTAGGAATAACTTATTTCTAAAACCTAAGATTTTTTTTTAAATATTATGAATTGAATAAGTAAGTAGACTAAGGTGATTTGCTATTGTTAAAATTTATGTCACGAAACCTTCTTGAACTTTGAATCGAAGCACATCGTACCTGGTTTCAGAAGCAAAATTACTATTAATCTTATCTTCAATATTTATGAATATTATTGAACTATGGACATTTTTATTACTAGTTTATGTCCTTCTTTCTTAAATTACCTTTAAAGCTGTTGTGCTTTTTACTTGATATTTAAAGAGTATCTTTTTTAAATCTATTGACCTTTTCTTTTTAAACTTTAATTTGTTTAAAAGTGTGCTTTAAATGCTTTTATAAATAAACATACAAAATAATTTTTAATTAACAATGTTATTCATACTAGATTGTTTTTCGAATCAAATTTTTAAGGTATTTTGTTGAATTATTTTTTAAAGTTAATTTTGCACTATTGTTCATTTTTAAACTTAAAAACATTCCTACTAACTTTGTATATAGTGTGCTTTCTTAAGGTATCAAAAAAGTATTTTTGACGTGTATGGCAATTTTTTTTATGTATTGCTATAAAAAAACCTATATTTTTTTTAGTGAATCAAAAACTAACTTCAACAAAACTCAACTAGTCCCAACAAAATGCCAAAACTCCCCCCTCTACCGGATTGCCCCTCCAATCCTCCTTTATCGGAAACACTTTCTGTCCAGTTATCCACATTTTATGTTTCTCCAGTCCGGAAGACTAGCATTTTACGACCCTAAAGAACCCTTCCAATAGTACAGTCCGGCTTCCTACAGTCAGGCATTAATGCGATGTTGAATCAAAGGGGCGGAACACAGCATGCAAATTGCAAGGGCACTTTTATTGAGATTTTACGAGGTATCCGGACGAATCCGGGAAGCCCAGAGGAGGGGCACCAACTTATTTCTTATCCCAAATTGTATTTCCTTCGTTTTTGAGATTAAGTTGGTAGGTTTAATGGACAAAGAATAAGAAGGCTGCGCGTAAAAGATAAGGGTTTGGATATAAAGGGGTGAGATTTAGAGCTTTGGGAAATAAATTATAGAAGTAGTGCTTTAGTTTGTTGCGGATATTGGATGTGTCTTGACGTATTAACATTTTGTAATGATAAAATGGGGAAAATAATATGCAGGGGAATTTTATAGTAAGTTTGATATAAGCCATAAATTTTCTTTTCAGAAAATAAATTCTGTATTTAAAATATACCGTATTGAACACATTAATTTTATTGCTAAGTATGCATCAGAATTTCATGCCTTCCAGCAAAAAGTTTTGTTTCAAGCTATACATTTTCCCCTTTAGTCTAACGTAATTTTAGAGTTTTATTTTAGAAAATAAAACTTCATTTTGTTAATGATGAATATTTCAATAGAATATTACTAAACAAAACATTTTTGTGCAGATAAAGTGTTTGGAAATGTTTCCTTTCAATTTTTCTGTTATTTTGTGCATTATAAGAGCTTTGTAAAATACATGTAAATTTACCATTTGCGCTAATAACTTTTTGTATTGAAAAAACATGACTTTTTAGAAGTTAAGAAATTCAAATATCTTTTATACTTTAACTGATTTAATATTCATTATAAAGCTGGATTATCGAAATGGCATACCTTGCTTTTTCGGATTAGCTATCTTATACAAATTTTTAACACTAATATACTGTAACGTTGTTTCAGCTTACAATTTTACAACATTTTTAAAACTCGCATATCCTGAAGTCAAGAATCTAAAATTTTAGTCGACCAATAATATTCGTCAATAAATTATAAAATTGTAACAGTAGAAAGAATTTACCTAATTGTAAGAAGTAAGTCTTAAAATAAAAGCATATTTCAATGTTTACAATTGTAATATTACAATTTCATTGTTTGAGAAAAAATAAAAATGGAAATATTGATAAGAAAATGCCTTACTGGAAATTCAGATTTTCAAAAAAAAAATCTGAATTATTGTTGAAAACGTGATTTTAATGAATGTTAGTTTCCCAGCTATTAAGCCTTTTATTTTCTTGTGTTTATTTCTTATACCTTCATATTTTTAGCAATTTTAAATTCATTTTTTTCTATGTTTATAACGTTTCATAAGTATTGTAAACAAAATTAGATTCAAATAGCTCTGAAATATTTTTAATTAACACATATTTAAACTCCAGATTTATCTTCCCATGCACTTGTGGGTAATTTATGTGTTCATTGTTTTTGTTTATGCATTAAAAAAACCTATAAGTTCGTATGCTTTATTTTTCTTTTAAAAGAAACGTTTTAATTTTTGCTTCAGAGATTGTAATAATAGGCTATTCATGTTACATAAAGTAAATATTACGTTAATTAAATACAATTTATATATATATATTCCATTTTGAGAAGTGCTAAGACGTTATCCGAAATTCTTATTCACCAGAATGCATGGATTATTTTAACAGGAAATTTTAATATCAATAGGTATAAGGAAAAAATGTAAGCAAGATTTAATTTTTATTTGATTTTTTAAACAATTTATTTAAATTATACATTTAACAAACTGCGTCGTAACCAACGTGAACGATTTTACACATTTTACACACTATGAAGCAATGCAATAACACATTGTGCAATTTAAATAATACAATAAAGAAATAAATTAAAATATTTTGGTGATAAAAAATGTTTGTATAGTACTTCATACAAAGGCTTATTTAGTAGAATGATAAATTTCTAAAATTTTTAAATTATTAAATACTTAAATATACGTTTTTCAGGAAATTTATTACGAGTTTAAATACTTTTCTTATAAAATAATAGCAAAACATTTTTAACTCGTTTGTACAAATGGCAAAGTTGATAATTTTTGGGTAAGTAATGTTATCCAATTAAACAATTAAAAATTGTACCATAAAACATTTAAATATTTTTTGAAAAGTATAAACAAAAAAAATGGGCATTAATTTTGTTCAATATGACAATAAATATATATTACAAGATTATTCCCAATCTTACCTCACTTGACAAGAACACTGCTATCTTGAGAATCAGCTCGATCATTTTTTTTAGTTTTTGAAACAAAAAAAAGGCCTGCTTTAAAATTTCAAATTCAAACAATTTAAAATATCTCAACTCTCTACTTAAATCAGTTACACAATCCATACTAAGTCAATATAGAGTTCTAAGCAAGTTCTAGATGAAGATGTACAGAAGCTACATTGGCATTTCGCCTAAGGCCTTGAAAACAATGGCATTTTTGGAGAAGACCCGTAGATTTCTACTAAATAGGCAAGTAACAATGGTTTCAATTGCAGGGGGGGTTCTGTCCAATCCGAGGCCACCTTTTGTAGAGAATGTCACTTGAAGTACCTTTTAGCTGTTGTGCTGAAATGAGATTGGGTTGGGATGATTAATTTGCTGTTATAATGTGATTGGGTATTAATTTTTTTATAAGTATTTATATAGACAAAAAATCGAATACTATAATTAATCCACCCTTCAGTATATAACAAAAAGCTAATGTTTACAATATTTATTGAAAATTACAAAAATATATTTTCTTGTAACTTTCTTAAATATGTTGATACAGCAAGAGATGAAAATGTGTGACGAAATATAGAATTACTTGATATAAAAATGTGATATGCGTATTGATATTGGATGTAAAAGTAATTATACCAATTACATATAAAAGTTAAGAAAAGTTAACCTATGTTAACTTTTCATAAACGTTTTCAGGAACGTAAGCTTTACCTTTTGGTATTAGCCAGCTGCATGACTGTGCTGCAAATTAAATAAATTGAGATTTATTCAATGAAACTTCATGAATAAAATATTCAAAGCTTTAAATGTTTTCGGTCTGTTATTTTAACCTAATATGTCATTGTGCCAGATCAATTATATATTTTTACTTATGGGGATATTTTTTATCCGTTTGCATGTCTGTCCGTCCATAGCAACTTTCAACTTCTGTTTTAAAAATTATATTTTCAAATTTAATTTTTGTTTGAATGGTATGCCATCAGAGATCGATCTTTTATGCTTTTTGTTCATCTGTACGCACTACAAGATCTTCGTGCATTCAAGTATAGGAAAATAGGCTCCAGTGTTTAAAAAACTTTTTTTTAAAATTTTATTTTGCGATTAATGGGGCACACAGGTTTACAAGTTTAAATAAACTATTTCTTAAAGATAAGTTATATTAACACTAAAATGCATGCTCTGAGCTTGATTTCTAGCAAAAGCAAAATTTTAATTAAATGAAAAAATATGAGTTTACTTTTAACTCTTTCGGTTCTAGAGTACACGATCGCGTAAATAAATTTTAACCAGTTCTCTCAGTATATTCCAATTTATTTAAATTTTGCAGAAGTACTTGTACTTTTTAAGTAAACCAATTAAAATTATTTACAAAATTTATAAAATTTAGTTAAGACATAGTTAACATGTAGTTTTATTAATATTTATTAAACTGATTTAAATAGGACAATAATGAAAGCTATTGGCGCGGGTTTTTTTGCACGGAGATTGAAGCGGAAATCGCTATTAACCGTAGTTTACACAACATGAATATGAAAATAGGAAAAAATTCAGATTATTTTACAATGGCCATGTTTTAATTTCTGATTCTATAATTTGTTGACAAAACTTGTTTTTTTCTAGTGTTACACTGGAATACTTCCTAAATGAAACTTGAATGCATCTTATTAATTATACACTGTTAAAAATTTTGTGCTTGGTTTCACCATGATATTGGTTTCTAGTAGCTGCAACGGCTGAATGGTGAAACGTTCCACCAAATTTTTGGTATTTGATTGAACCATTTCTCAGGTTTTTGTTTCCAAATCAAGAAAAATGGTTCAACCAAACACCGAAAAAAAGGTGAAACATTTCACCACTCAGCCGTTGCAGTTACTAGGAATCAATATCATGGTGAAACCAACCAAAATCATGGTGAAACCTAGCACCAAATTTTTAACAGTGTATATATTTTTTTCAATTCAATTGAATACAATTTCTTCAAATATGCAGTTCACGAAACATTAAAAATATCTAGTATGTTATTAAAATAACTTGTGTAAGAAAAAGAAATATACAGGTGTTAGTTTTTGTAAAAGTTTAGACTTTTACCAAAGAATACCACACGACTGTTAGTTGTTCTGTCACCACCCCTAATTGAAAATCTACATAAATTCTACAGTCTTATAAAATGTTAATGTCAAGATGTATTTGTAAACAATCTACAGTAGAAATATTAATAAACAGATTACTTATAAAAAAAAATTGCTTGATTTGAATAAATGCATGAAATGGACACAAGTTTGCACTTTCGATCATTTTTATATTCCTTAAAAACGAATTGACTTATCAAACTGTATATACATTTAATGTTGCATTGTTGAATGCTAAAATACTTATTAACTAATAATTTGTTTAACTAATTGCTAAAAGGAGTGGATATGTCAAGGAATGAGTGTTAACTTTGAGTTTATTAAAAAAAAGTATTTTAAAAAACAATTTTTAGTAAATATACTTTTTTAAACTTAACTTGAAATTTGTTTATCGTGTTCTTAAAGTCATTATTTTCTTTAAATTTATATTTCACTAAGGGTTTTGAAGAATTCGAAATGCCTTAGAAAAACTCTCCTCGAAGTTAAACTTGAAATAAAAATGGTAAGACTATGGTGGCTTGAAATAAAAAGATTAAAAGATATATAATATATATATATATAATATATATATATATATATATATATATATATATATATATATATATATATATATATATATATAATATATATTGAAGTGTTTTTGTTATAATTTTAGTAGCAAAATTTATTGGAAGTAGATTAAAACAAATGAAAATTAACTTCCAATATAATTAATGAATTTGAAATTAAAAAAAAAATAATATACACGATATGTTCTTAATACTGGGATGTATATTTCGCATAAAGTATACGAGACGATAGTATATATTAGTGAAAGTTGAGTTGAATAACAATAAACTTATTAAAAATTAAATAAACGAAGCATTTTATTTCTAAAATAATTTGAGTAAATAACGAAATTTTTACCTCGTTTATCTCTTTCAAATACTTATACACACAAATAATAAAATAATTCTTGAAATATAACTTTAGTAAACAAGGCATATTTCAAAACATTTGATGTAATAATGCTCGCGAATTGTACTAGTATGGTAGTTATAGCGGGTTTTTTATTTGAGTTTTAGAAGCATTTGTTAAAAATGAAGGAAAAGTCTTTCATGATAAAATCTCCAATAATGACTCCAATACCTCGCATCATAACATGTTAACTTTTTTGCAATATGAATATTATATTTAAAACACTTTTACAAAGGCCTTCCAATATTTTTGGTGTAAAACAAGTTTTCAGTACTATTCTATAAAAATTATGAATTACTTTAAATAGAATTGAATTATAATGTAGTTTGGATATGAAAAACCTATTTTTTTAACCATTTTATTTTCTGTTGCCTGTGTTTTATGCAATAATGGAAAACTAATAGATACAATTTGCAAGAAAGTAATGTCGTTTTATTTTAAGCTGCATTCCACTTCCTTTAATCGATAATTTGTATAACTAATAAATCATTCAGAAAATAAAACAAATTCATTATTAAAAAATATTTTTAAAAGTTCATTAACAAATACCTATAACATCTTCATCAAAAAAGTTGGTAAATCGACAATTCTACTGGGTGTCAAGCTAATACGAGTAATTTGAATCCCGGTTATCTTTATTTTCATAAATTTTTCTCAACGTTCTTCCCTAGTAAAATTGTAAGAATGTTTAAGTTAAGTTTATCAATCTAAACACTCAAAATTACAGTTCCTAAATGCCACCCAAAGTTAGACCTCCAACCAAGCTCAAATTCTGTGGTTATCTGCATTCATGAGATTGCGCAAGTCTGAGCTAGCGGAAGATGAAAGTCCTAGCGCTATTTCCATAACTGTTTGCGTTGAGGCACCTGTCAGTTGATCGTAAAACTTACCACTCTGTTTATGTTAAAAGGAGGTCAGAATTGCATCGGAAGATAGGCACCGCGTCGCGTTGCTGGAGACGCCGACACTAAATGTCCTCAGCAGAAGAGGAATTTTGTTTCTCGTAATAGCGAAATAGCTTTAATCTAAATGTATAGAGGGTTATTGGCAGGACCAGATTGAGGAAAACAACTTACAACAGATTTTGAGACACTCAGAATGGAAATAAAACTTTACGAAACTTTTTGTATGACAAAACAAATTAGTTTTATAAACTCTACTCCTTTTAGTTCTTTACGATGATACAAAAAAGTAGTGACATTTTATTAAAATTGTGGCTGTAATTTACTTGAGAATATTCTCCATAGGAATACCATTACGATTTCAAGATGTGAAATTCAAAGACAGTCCTCTTATGATAACGTTAGTTGGTTGATGTATTACATGTTTTCTATCATCTTCCTTACCACATTAATCAATCCCATCACAATAAGTCAAGCTAAAATCAAAGTGGGTAACGAAAATTTTAATTTGCTGAATTTTTGGGGGTCCTCAACATTTAGCATTAAAAACTGAAGTTTCGAGGCCTTAAGGAAGATCATACTCTTGTTATGGGTATTGATACTTACTGCTTTATTTTCTTTGGTGGCAGACATATTAAACTAAAATTACAAGTCATTGACATTATTGTCAAGCATTATTTTTTTAAATATAGTTTGTTTCTGAATTCGCATATTTGTTTCCAGCAATGAGAATAATTTTTTCACATGTTTTCTTATTTTCAAAATTAACCCAACTAAATAAGGGTCTTATGTGCAATAAACTTAAATTTAATGTTATGTATATAATCAATATAAATCGTATATCAGATCTCTTTAAAAAAACCCTGCATTATATAAAACTAAATAATTTAATTTAGTGTAGTTACTTTTTAATGGTATATAAAACTCTTATAAGTAATGCATTGATTTTACCAATTTTATGTTTTATAAGTGTAGTTAAAGATAGTATATTTTTTAATTAAAAAATATTTTCTATTAAAATAAATTACAAATCGGGCTTCAATTTTTAATGTTAAATGCTGATTTTTTTAATATAGATAGTACGTTAAGTATATAATGCCAAATGTTGAAAAAAAACAACTTAATACCTACTCTATATAGTTTTTGAGCTTAAAAATACTAAGTTAGTTTGATTTGTAAGATAGTGCCCATGCCTTGAAGGTTGAAGCGATTACAATGTAAGTGAAAGGATATTTACTCACCTGAGTAACATCTATATTTGTTCCAAAGTGCGCATTTCATACTTGTGCAACAGCATAGTTGAGATCCAGTCACTTCCTTTTAGCTATTAAGGACATAAAAATGGTAAATATTTCAAATAGGATAAAATGCATAGAAGCAAAGTAATACAAAATTTTACGTAGTTTTTCGAAGATGAAAGCTAGCCAGTTTATAAAAACTAGTTCTCTGGCATAAAAATGCGGTTGTGATAAACAATGTCGATGATATTATTTAACATGCATAAAATAAGCAGTTAGTCGGAAACAGAAAACAAAGCATTTTTCAAATATTTGGCAAATATGTCAGTTTTCATAATACCCTTTTTCTACTAAAAAAATAACAAATACCACCTTGATTTGATTGGTTTTAAATTTATCCACCATTACAGTACACTTCAATGCAATCTAATTCTGTATATATTGTCTTAAAAATTTCGCTCATAAGATATATTTCGTAAATTTTATTTTTGTCTTTTAGAATTACTATACAAGGTTAAAGAGTTAAAAAAAAATCGTTAATGAAAAATATAATTTTGATGGGGAAACGAGTTGGGACAAAAGATAATAAGTTTTGGGGGAAAATTGATGTGATTGAAATCAAGCGAAAAAAATGCTAGAGGCCTATATCAGTTAAAATCAGTAAGTGGAAAGTTTGTGCGTGGTAAAATCAATCAAAAAGATGAATATAAAATAAAAAGCATTGAGAATAAAAGAATCTTTGAAGAAACATATCAGGAAAAAAAAGATTGGCAGCAAAATTAAACGTAAAAAATAGTAGCCTATTGAATCTTTAACATTTTATAGTATATGAAAAGTTTCTTGTGTAATCCTCAAATTTATTTTGAAGGACTTAAATGCATCTGTCTCGTTTATTTTAAGTTTAAAAAAAGTATTGTCTTATTTTTGACAGTAGGACCCAAGAGATTCACGTTTTTAGTGCATGCAGTTAGTTTGAATGACCCCCAAGTCTAGAAACTAAATTTATGTGTTTTGTCAGCAAGGTGCCTACTGCACCACATCAAAACAAATCATAGAATTCAATGTCTCCTTGTCTTATATCACTTTCTCCAAAACAGAAATATATTGGGAGTGTTTCTTATAAGTGTTGGGAGCCATAAAACCTCAACGGGAGGCAGGGCCAACTTCCACAATTTAAAAGATTTTTAAATCTCAAACCTGATTTAGTGTATTTGAGAGCACTATTGAAAAAGTTATATTTTTGCTACGTGAGGGTTAACTAGACTAATATCTACTGCATGGACAGATTACGATTGGCTTCAAATATCAATGCTAAATGCAATTTAAAATCTGACTTTGGTACAGAGGGCAAAAGTTCTTGTCCTTCGTCCTATATCCAGCACCTCTTGGTTGTCTTAAAAATTAGTTTCAGCTTATTTTTTCTATTAATTGGCGTTCTAGCAATTGCTTAAGTTTATAGTACATAAAGTAGTACATTGTACAGTAGAATAACTAATTATCCTAATCAATCGAAACCAGTCCACATTCCGAAAAATCGAAAATTGGAATAATTAAATTTTCCCCAATGGGTTTTTAATGATAATAGCTTTTAATTTAATGAAAAGAAAATGCTTTAACATGTACGGAACTATTTATCATGTCCATTCATAAGCATAAATGTTATTTCATTGGAGTTCAGCAAAATAATAGTATGAACTTTGGTGAAATGTACCTTGGTGCCTTTCGGATGAACCTAACCCATTTGTGAGGTTTTTATTCGTCTCCAAGGTGGTGGCAACGACTAGAACTTTTTGAACTTTTCCCAAGCGCAAACGTAATCGTTCTTTTGAGAAACTTTTGGCTTTTATGACCTCGGGGCACCAATAGAAAGGAAAGGTTTTTCAGGGAGGGGAGCCATAAAATTTTGGGGTGCTGCAATCGTATAAGTTTCCCGAGTTTGAGAAATTTCAGACGTCCAAATACAGAAAAAGGGAAAGAATTTATTGTTTTTCTATAACAAAAACGTTTAATATAGCGTATTGGTCGTTTTTGGAATGCACCTCTTCGAAGCTTGGGTAAGGGGAATTTGAAGAAAATTGGAAATTTTATTGCTTATTTTATAAACTAATAAAAAGTAGGGAATCCACGAGTTCTTGACTAAAACTTAGTCCGAATTTAAAATATACCCTTATATTGAGATAATTTTAATATATGTGGAGTTTAAACGGGATTGATTTGAAATAAATTCTTTAAGAATAAAGTTTTTTAACAGAAAAAAACATTGACTGATATTTATATCTTAGATTTTTTTTTTTTAAATTTCAAATGGTTTCAGGTTAACAAGTTTTAATTATTTTTTGTATTTAAGAAGTAGGCTAGATTGGCTATAATTTAAAATATACGTGAACTTATTCAACAAAATTTTAAATATTGTGTCGGCACAGCAAACAAATCTCAGATGTTGAACAAGTATGATATAAGAACTTGCATAGTTATACAGTCCACACCATCTTATTCGGCCGCTGCTAATCCGTCGACTTCTTCTATACACCAAAGTTGATATTTGTCTCGTGAGCTAAAACGTCTAATGTAACTATAAAGTATGGTTTTATGCTATTAACGAGGAAACGACTCTGGAAAATGCTTAGAAGAGTATCTCTATACTCTTATATAGTATATTTTAAATCCGACCAACTACACTGTTATCCGGTGCTTTCAAGAATCGAACGGATTTAGGGCACCTAATGCGTCCGATAAGTTAGAGCTGACAGTAGAATGGATTTTTTCTTCTGATGACCCACTTAGCTGGTTTTGAAATTTTTTAATTAACCCCTGTGAATTGTTTACAACAATTAAATAACTGTATGTTATGAATCGTGGATATGACTTTGTTTTAGTTTCTCAATTACTTATATTTTGCAATATTTATAGTAATCTAGTTGTTGTACTGGCCTCACGACACTAAATGAGAAAGATTGCATCGTAGAGATAAAGTAAATATATCTTTATTCACATTTTACAGTTTTTTAAATACTATATATATTTTTTATAATTCTAACAAATATGATATATACCTTATTGCCTTAATTATTTTTATGCTCCATTCGATGACATTATTTCGAGAGTTAATATTTGCAATGTGCCTTTGCATAACCTTGTGATGAAAGTAGGTCCATATGAAATCCAGGAAAGAACTGGATTTCTGATGTATTCGAAAATATCTGAAGGTAGAAATTGCATGATCCTTATAAAAAGTAAATAACTATTACTTTCGGCAGTGGAGAAGTTCCTTTAGGTTATAATAGGGAGTAAATTAAAAACAAAGAAATATGAATAAATAATTTTTATTGATGGAAAATTTGATCAATATGTTAAACTTATAAATATGCACCCCATAATGAACTCGTATTTAAGTCGTTGGATTTATCTACATACAATCCTAGTGTTTTATATAAAAAAAATTAATGTCATTGTCTTCAATTTTTGTATGCAAACTATATTGAACTATTAATTTATCCCGATAACATTTATTACGTGTTAGATTCTGTGTTTAACTTAACTCAAAAATCTGTATAAAGTTAATTATTTGTGTCTATGTAACGTTATATGCGCACCATTAAGTGTATATCTAGCCACCGTGTGTATCTTGTACTTAACAATCCCGCCAGCTTATAAATTGTACTATATATATACGTTTTATCATGTATTGAGTTTATATCAAAGGTGGATGCGAGTTTCTGCCAAAAATGTAACAATCCAAAGTAATAACACTGGACAGCAAAATTTCAAACATTTTCTGCCTACAAAAAACCTTAAGTTATCTCTTACCACCCTTATGCTGATATTATCAAATAAACCTGCATGAGCAAATATTCAGAGGGTTTCTGAAAAAAAACCCGGCCCAAACTCAAACTAAAGCCAACAAAAATTTTTTTAAGGTGGTATTCGTGTTTAGCACATTGAAATTACCCAATTCTTAATGATTTCATCGCAGTCACATTTTTACTGTTGACCATTGTAATTTAAGAATTATCAATGCAAATTAAGTTTGTGCTTATTATACCGTTTAAAAAAAGAATTTTCTTTAATACAGCATAATGGAGTTTTTGACTATACATGAGAAAGAAAACTCAATCACCTTGTGAACTGACGTTATCCCATTATTTGACGGCCAAGCACGTTTTCCATGCAAAGCCCTTAGACACCGAAACTTTTAAATGAATGATGGCTTTTAGTCACGTTTTTTAACCAATTAGATTAATTCAAAACGCGTACTCTTGAAATGGGATGTGAGAAAATGCTAAACGTACTCTTTGACCTGATTAGCGCGTTAAAAAAGTACAAGACAATTTATTGGGATGCGAACATTTTGCAAAAGAGTATTCTTTTTTTTATTCGCAACTAAATTTAAATTAACTGATTTATATATTTTTATTTAAAAAAAAAACGTCAGCGCTTATGTTTTATTGAAACCTAATTAAATGTTTTATACACCATTCTTAATACGTCATACTATTGTATCATACAATTAGCTCTTAAAAATCAAACGGTTGTTAATATTCGTCTCAATTTACTTTCAATAATTTTTTTTTACGTTTTTAATAACGTAATTTTTGTGTGGCACGTAACTGTTTTATGAAGTTGAGTATAAGTTTATAAATAAAATAACAGGAGGACATAAAACATGCACGTGACTTGAATACTCGAAAGTTAAAGTCTTCTTACTTAAAAGAATGTTTTGATGCAAACATACAAGTCATCCATAGACATTAAATAGTATTACTCTATCACAAAAGATGCATTACTTCGTATCGTTACTAAGATATTTAAATATTATCCTTACTAATATTGTGTGGAGTGTTTCACACCGCTCTAGGTAAATAAAGAAAGCTTACTTTCTGTTTCCGAATAATATACTTCAAATATAAGTTAAATAAATTAAAGAAGATAACCAATCTGAAATTAAAATGAAATATAAAAATAAAATATAATTGAAATAGATCAATCACTAAATATGCAAATAAAGTACAGCAATTCTTACTAGCCTAACAATTACAATGATAAATGTTGCAGATAAATAACATACAATTGAAGGGTCTACCTGCAAAACTCATTTTCTCCAAAGTATGACTAAGATATAGGTTTCGGTCAGTTCATAGCCAGACTTCGTTAAATATAAGGGGACGCGGTACCCAAAAAATTAAATCATGTATTTTTATCGCTACCATTCAAATTAAACTATTTTTACAAAGAACTAACATTCAATAACCATTCACAAGCTGAAAAAATTAAAAATTGAAAAAATCAACATAAAATTTCAAAAACCATTTTACCAAACCACTGTATCATTTTCAATAAACCTCCACCATTATAAAAGAATCCTTCTTTTTTGCAATATCCTTACATCACAGCATTCGAGCATGTTTAATTATTTTCTGAGTAGCCCTAAATTTTGGGTAATGCGTCCCCTTAATCGTCAAAAGTCGCTGATGAACGGTCCGGACCTTGCATCTTAATTATACTTACGGAATGCGAGTTTAGAAACCATACCCTTCAATTAAAAACAACATAAACTCATCGATAGTAGAAATTTTTTTAACAGTAGAAAATTTTTTACCTTTTTTCCCTAAAATTTTTGCATTTGTCTAGTAAAATTTATTGGATAAAATTTTCTTCTTGCCTAAATATTAAATAATAATTAGTTTTACACTGATTAACTGTTTATTAATTAGATTTAATTTTGTTCTCTTATAAAACAATTAAATCTTCCAAAATATAGCATACATGAGTTTAAGATTTTTTTTAACTTGAAAAAATTACTCGGCCATCTAATGCATTACCTTGCCCCCATTATAGAAATCAGAATTTTATACTAAAATTGGGGTACATAAAAAATGATGTAAAATTTTGCAAGAGGTGACAATGTAAAAATATCTTCCTTGCGTATACACGCAAATGTAATAGAAACAATGTTGTTTTTTTCTTTTTAACCCTCTGAGTAATAAGTAAATTGGCTGAAGTGTCAACTTGTTTTTACTGCATGAGATTTAAAATAAAATGTACTGAAAATTTATTTTCTTAAGTTAACAGGGAACGAAACGGCCACTCAAAATATCGAATTTTCATTTAAACTTTAGGTACTGAATCGTGCCTTTATGAAAGAACTTCTATGATGCATATTTGAATATGGGGCTGGAGTTTGCAAATTTGGTATTTAATTTCAATATAACTTTGTTACCAGCTTTAAATGTCATTATTCCAAAACACCAATTTTCAACCTTAAGGTACACTTCTCTTTCTATTTTACTAGAAGAGTTTGAAATTTTCTGTGATGTCGTATGCATGTCTATTTAACACGGTGAACCAAAAATATTCCAAAAAAATATTAAGTGAGTAAAAATAAGACTATTTTTCTGATTTAAGAAATGCGCAAAATTTCTATTTAGGTTAACTTAAAATTATGAATGTTTTATCGTCAAACTTAAGGTTATTGCGTTGACTGAACTTTTTTTTTATTTCTATAAAAAAATTGTTTTCAGATACATGCAATAGTTGTGCTGAAAAGTGTACCTAAAAACTAAAAATCGGTGTTTTAATACTAATGACATATGAAGCTGGGAACAAATTTATATTGAAATTAACTACCAAATTTGCGAACTCCAACCCCATATTCAGATGCGTATTATATAAAATTTTTCGTAAATATTAATTTTAGTGATTGAAAGTTAAAAAGAAAATTTGATATTTTGAAGCGTTATGTTCCCTGCCCCCTTAAATTAAAAAAAAATTCTTTAATAAATGGTTATAAATGGCTACTCCATGCTTTTAAATTTTAAAATTTAATAAATTATTAAATTTATAGTTTTTTAAAAATTATGTGTTGCTAGAAAACCTAATAGACAGATGACTAGTTTATACGTCTGTGTCCCTCGGACGATTAATAATGACGTACGAGTTTCTTTTTAATAAGGGATCATATCCTATATTTTGGAAAAATTCCAATTATGTTTTCTAGCTTATTTCATCAAATGATTGCATTTAGTTTTCCTGTATCCGATTATTTTATGCAGAAAAATGTAATTATATTTAATACAAATATAATTAATGGTATTCAATATTTTACTGTTTCAAATTTTATATTTCTAAATATTCTTCGTAGTATAAATAGTGATCCATCTGCATGAAATTAAATAATTGTTAACTACTAATATTTTTTTATGCACGTTGAAATGCGTTTACTTCCAAAGTGGGACTACACGTGTTAAATTTATTTTAGTATATTTAAAATGTATTAAACAATATATAAAAGGTGCAAATGTTTCAATTCATAATTAAGTTTTTGTCCAACGAAACGTGAGACTAAATTTCCTCAATTTAAGGAAATGTAATAAAAAATAGATCGTCAAAAACGAGGATTTTTTTTAAACATTTAATAGACTATTTTAGAGATGATATATGAATCTTAGTTCATTTTTTTAAAATTTAAAATTGCTATAATTTAAATTACTATACAAATAATCAAATTACAGCACGTATATAACTAATTTTTCATGTAAATATATAAGAAGCATCTTAACTACTAAATTTCAAAAATTAAACACATTAGCTAAAAGATCATTAAAAATGAGTCTACATGTAAGTCCACCTCCACTATAAAAAAATAATATACCAAGACTCTGAAGTAATTTCGTAAGTTTTTCTCCTCCCAGAACCACCCTAAACTGACTTTAATGGGGGACATAAAGAGTGTTTTGAAAAAGCTTGGAGCTGAAAGCACTAAAAACCGCAATGGCCGTCATTAGGGACTGGGCGGTCTAAGACAAGAAATATCTGCATATTTCCTGTACTGGGTTATGGGCCGACGGCGAATGCTGGCTTTACGAGGTACTTTGGCTGACCGCGTAGTTGGCCACAGATACTCATGGCTGGAATCTCATTTTTTGCCGCTTATCTCTGGCTGAAAGGTCACCAAGACTTACTTACCTTGGGCCTGATTGCCCGAGATGCCTTTGTAGGAGGGATGGCTGTGAGGTAAGGCTAATTTCTTTCCAATGATTATTTGATCGGGGCTTAATGTCTTCTGGCTAAGGGGTTAGAAATGATTGTTACTAATGATGTAATTAGGAGTAATGATAGATGTATATTTTTATAGTAACAAATGTATTCTTTTCAATGGTTTGTGGCTTGATTAGATCTTAAACTCAATGTCTGCTGACTAAGTGGTTCGAAATAATTATCAGTAATGACGTAATTAGAGTTAATAACTAAACTTGGTAAATATTCATTAGGTGTTACCTAAAATATTTTTTTTAAATATGGGGAGTTTTACCAGTTCTTGGGCTCGCTTGTTTGCTCGCTAAAAGGGGTAGAAATAGTTCTTTGGTTACTTTTGCTGTAATTAGATTTAACTATGTTGATCGAATTGATATTAAATCATCGTACCTCATGTGTCCTTTCCAATGTCTTTGTGGTTCTCGGGAGGGATGGGAGCTGAGGCTGCATTACTTCCAATGATGTGCTTTATTAGATCTGGGCTTAAAGGCTAATGGATTAAAAATAACATGAAATAATTTGCATATTAGATCAGGACTTAATGTTAGCTGGATAAAGGGGTTAGAATTGACGGTTGATAAATTATGTAATTGGAATTATTGAACAAGATCAGGGCTTGATATTTCTTTAGGTACCGTTAAGCACGAGCCCAAGGCCCAAAAACTTTAGGGCCCCTATAATTTTAGTGGCTTGTATGCTAAATTTTGTGAACCTCTGAAATTTCAATAAATTTTAAAAATTGTGGCTCCGTACTTAAAGTTAGAAACAATAAGAGAAAGCACATATCTTCGGCAAATTTATGAGGGAATTATTGTTTGTAATGTTTTGAGTATTGTGGTTTGATTTAGACATTAACCATCATACGGAAATTTTATACGGAAAGCCCCTACAATATTCTTCGTCTATAGTCAGTGTTATCCCAAGTCAAGTCCGAAGTTGTTTTAATTGCTATTAAATAGTATAGCTAATATGTTTTTTGTCAATGATAGATTGACAGATTAGTTTAGTATTTAATGTTAACTGGCAAAAAAAGTTCAATTTAAATGTTAATAATAGATGGCATTAAAATACGAAAAAGGTAAATGATTATTAAATTGAACCAGATATATTGTTTTTAATGAAGAGCTTTATTAACTTCGGTTTTGGTGTTAACTGGTAAATAAATGTTATGTAAATGTTACTATTGATGTAATTAACGTTAAGAAAAAAGTATGTTTAATAATCAGTAAATAGTATCTGTTTTTACAATAATGGAGATAAACTACCCAAGTTCAACTATTAAGTCGGTCAAATTATCATTTTAAAGAATGATCATGGGCAATAATATATCAGCTGTCAAAAAGTAGAATATTTATTTGGTTTTTACAATACAATGTTTTACAATACAATGTTTTTAACAGATACAATATGTTATGGGGTAAAATATTACTTGAAAGTTTAGGTTTAAGAATAATAGTCTTAACAATACCGAACAAACATCATTAGACGAAGAAAAGAAATGAAGGAGGAATAGGATTTTTTAAAATTGTTATATAGAACTTGACATTTTCTTTCGATAAAGGTATGCTACATAAGCATCCACCCGACATCGACAGCTTTGTTTTAAGTATGCAAGCTAGAAGAATATTCGTCGTTTTATTAATTATATAAATTAGTTTTATAATTACCTATCTAAACATTTTTTAACTAGTTATAATATACAAAACTCAAAATATTGCATTTTCAATAATGGATCTCCTTTTGTATGTTTTTCTCTTTTAATTAATTAGCCCTCGTGTAGCTCTAGTGCGACGATAATTCAAACTAAACTCCTTTAATTAATATATATATGACCTTCCTGATTAGATTGATCTAAATGAAATGAATCGAAGTAGCAATTCCTCTTAAATGCTAAATGCAAACTACTTCTCTAAAAAAATTAAAATGAAATAGCTTATATCTGCTTATTTTAAACAAAAAACACAATTTTGTAATTTAAACCTACTTGCGGTTTTTTAAAAAAAACCTTTAGTTTCAACCCTTTAGTTTCAAACCATAGTTTCATACTAATTTGAATTATACAGAGAACGATTTATTATATTTTTCTCATAAAATCTTAATTTTATATTTATCTTATGCCAAATATGTAATTCATACTATTTTATTTTGTTAAAACCGTAAATGGTTCCAGCATTTTCTTTTTTAGAGATAATAAAATAATGGATATTTGTAGCATGAATGAAATGTGACCCACATATTTTGTATTTGTTAAATAACACTTCGTTTTATTTCTATTGATTGTATTCTAGATTAACTTCCAATGAAATATACTTTTTAATTTTGCTGTTAAAAAGATTAAGAAAATTATTTAAAAGTGCATTGTTAACTATTTTGAAAACTGCTGTTTAACATCTGATTTATCTAATGCTAGAGTACATCTATATTTTATGAATGAAGTGTCTTCTTCCCTTAAATTACAAGGTTTTCAAATGTAAAATAAAACCAACATAAGGAACACAAATTCTTTTTAAATCTTCGAATTACTCCATGAATTATCTTAAGAGAACCTAAAAAATGGTTCTTGTTTAGTGGGCGATGTGAATTGTCTTTAGGAAATGTTTTCTCTTATAGTTAATATTATGTTGACTAAAACTCTAAAAAAAAATGTTAAAACTAATCTAGCAATCGTTGCGCAATATTTTCATTTTTTCAACAGCAAAATAATTGGACTTTGACATTAGCTAAAGTACCCGGTTTTGTTTTAGTTGTGGAATTAAACGTTTGCACATTTCGTTGGTGATCAAAAATAAAGGAAAATACAAGTAAAATAACTTTTACACCAATTTGAAACCATAAAATTAAAAATTAACGAAAGGAATTTGGATTTGTATGCGAGGTGGCTTGTAACATAAAGCGTTATTTGGCTTGTTATCTAAAAAAATAAGTCTAGTATTAGTGCTTTCCACTAATGCTGGCCATTCATTTAACTTATTTAGTTCATATATAAATTTTGTGTTTTCACCGATCATGTATTCATATACACTCATACATAGACAAAAATAGCATAAAAAGAAAATGCTGCTTCAATTAAAATGTCCTACTGATGAAAATTTTGCAAATTATTTTCAAATATCAAATTAGAAATTTAAAATTGTTAAAAATGCATCGAATGGTATTGACATCCCAAATTTTCCATTGAACTTTTTCGTTAAATTTGAAAACCGAAATTTATTATTCTCAGTTAACGAATCGTGGAAATTTGTCGAAAAATTCTTTAACAATTTTCCTTTTCATCGTTCGTTTGAGACGCATCTAAGGGATGTATCTAACTTCTAAAGCATATATTCATACAAATAAAAATAACACACAACTTTTAGGGATACAGACGTATAAACCCACCAACGACTGTCAAGTTTTCCAGCAACACATTTTTAGCCTACTTGTTTTAATTCGAAAGAATTAAAAAAATGAAAGTAGGTATTGACATGCGGTCGATGTGCGTCTGTCTGTCCCCCCTTTCCAAAATCGGTTCTATACATCTGATCTTAAAAATTCTCTTTTTGTTAGAAAGCTATGACCTCAGAGACTCAACTTTCATACTTTTTGTCCGCTTGTCCGTACGTCCGGATGGACATAAATTTACTATCGGTCGGTGAATTTCCCATTGAATTAGCATTGGAATTCAATTTTGAGTCATTTAAATCGCTGTTGCCAAATCAACAATGACACGAGAAACTTTATTTAAAAATATTTGAAGCAAAATATTTTTTTCATGAATCAGTTTGGAATGACGTCATAAAATGTAGCACAATGCGATTCTTTGATTGTTCATTTATTGTTTACCAAGAAAGCGGCAAGGCATTTTTTGCATACAATTATGCTTAGCTTTAATTTACATTTCGTATTTTTTAATACAGTTTGGAGTAGTTTCATTACTTTTGTTATTAATAAATATTTAATTATTCTTCGAACTACAAATAAATCGAGCAGACGATAAATTAATTTAATTTGCGAAAGAATATTAAGGAAAATAGTTGATTTTGGCTTTTAAAAGTTTATGTTATAGCTGGATGCTGTGTTTAGCGATTTTTTTTTCTAATGTGTATAAATCTAGTGTAGAAACGGTTGTTGATGATATTTACTGTTAAGAACCTAGCTGTTTCCCGATTAGAATTTCAGTTAGTATTTAAGTAACATGAATTTAGGCTATTTTAGTTTAAGAACTTGTTTCTCATGCAGTGAAAACAAGTTTACACTTCATCCAATTTGCTTATCCCTCAGAGAATTAGAATGAGTGATAATAGAACGATAATTGCCCAAATTTATGATCAATAAAGATATCTATCAATCTGGACTGTTTGCATTAAACAATCATTGTGACAGATACATCATTGCTTCAGGAAAGAAAATACTTTGTGATTGATGTGAAAACAGAATTTTTAAAAATTAATACTTCATTTGCAAATGTTACAAAATACCTTATTTTTTTACCGTGACAGATCCCTAATCAAAAACTGGGAAAACGCAAATAATTTAAAGCGAAAGCTTGTTTTTGCTGAATGATTTTTTAATTTTCAAGATTATTTCTTTCAGATAAATACTGTACTCTTGACAAAGACCATATTTTTTGCTTAATTGGTTTCACAAAATAACTCTTAATAAAAATGTGTGTAAAGTTTTTTTTTTAATTTTAAAATTAAATTGTGTTAAATATTTCAGAAGAAAACTATCTCTAAATAGGTGTGTGCTAGGATATTTTTAAAAAGATTTTTGCCCAAATTTCTGTTAGAATGGGGAAAAGTTGCCTAATACACTGTTAACTAAGTACGAAGACTCCAGTCTGATCTCTGAAGTTCTTATACTAATCTAAATGATTCGAAACGTAAAGACGTTACATAATTTTTGAATTTTTGAAATAATATATAATAGTATTACTTTTTAATGGTGCTCTTAATTAAACTTTTGCAATTGATTGTTATGCCAAAAAATAATTTTGTTCCATTATAAGTCTGCTACTCTAATGGGAGCCAAAAACTAAAAATGTTAGTTTTTTTTTTAGGTTTTTTAATTATTACTTTCTAAATATAAAAACTTGATGTTTCAACCGATGTCAAGGATTAGGGATGATTTTAAGATGCGTTTAATAGTAATTAAAATTAACTAAACCATGTCTATAAGCTATTTTTAACCCTTTTTAAACTGGAGAACAAAGGAATCAAACCATCATTCCTTCGTAACTACCCAACCCAACAGCGAGCCTGTATGTCCCCACGAATGTAAAAAAGAAACCCTATTGCTTATCTGATAGTCTTACCAATTTCATTTTTCATCACCCATGTAAGAGGTATGCAAATGTAACAATGATAGGTGGGCAATATTTTGAAAGCAGGGCCGTTTTGTGTGGTTGGGAACGTGACCTATCGTAAATGATGGTTTAGTTCTTTTTATCATTTTTTTAAAAAGTTAGCATACTCGGTATTGCCAGGCTAATTCTAAAATATTGAATCAGTTATAGTTAAGAAATATTGTAATGAATGTACGAGGTGGAAAAACCTGAAATTTTTTACAAGTCTTGGTTCCTTCTCATTTTTTCCCCTTTTTGAGCAGAAAATATAAATTATATTTCTTAACAAAATCTATTTGTTAAATTCATTAATGGGCGTGTTTGCTGTATTTTTTTCGTTGTATTGTTAAAACTACGTATATCGATGTGTTACTGTCTCATAACGAATGAAATGAAAGATAATTCATTCGATAAGAACTATTATTGCATTTCCTTCGTTTCGTTCACTATCTACTGTTGTGTCTGACTATTCTTGTTTCCTTTATATAAATTGAGTTTTAGTTGTTTTACTCAATTATCCAATAGTTCTTTTCACTGATTTATTTTTAGACGCAACTCTGTATAATCGCATTTCTGTATTTTCTGATTAATTTCGAAAACTTTGGATCGTTGGGTAACTCGTATTACCCCATATCCTAAAAAAAATTAATCAACCCCCTAACGTAACCTTAAAGTTCCTTTAACAAAGCCGTATACCGTACCATACATTTCAAAAGTGGTCAGTACCCTAACCACTAAAAGCATTGCATTATTCCCGAACCCCTCCCAGACCACATCTCAGGGACCAAAGAACGAATAACTTAACATAAAACCCCAAGAAAAGAACATTTCTGGTCCCGGCATTCCTTTGCGATTGTATTATTGTCCAATGAAAAGCAACCAGGCATCAAGAAAAGAATGCGAATTCCAAGGCAAACCACGCCTCCAGGTAGCAATGGCCAAGGAGGAACGAATGGCCCGCTCCATTCTGTTCTGGATTTATTGGCAATGCCCATTTTCCCAATCTACTTTTTGTGATGGAAACGTGTTTTGGTAAGAAAAGAAGCCTGGGAAGACAACTGATTACGGCAAGCTAACCTTAGCAATAGTTATCTGAAAGATTTATTAGCCTGGCAGGCTTTCTTGGGATGGTGGAACTTAGGGTTTGGTCGGGGAAGATATTCCGGATTCAGCCACTTTTTATGGGTTCCAGATAGAAAATGTTTATTAACAAAAGGTTTAGATTAGATTTTGTTGCTACGCCTATCTTTATATTCTACGAACAGATTGTCAGGGAATAGAAAAGTATGGGAATTAATGAATAGAGCTTCATTTGTATACCTAAAAATTATTTTCTAAAAAGCGAACCTTTTCAAGAAGCAATGGGTTAGTTACGTCAAAATGTACGTTAAATCATGTGGAAAAACTGCTTAATCTTTTGTAAATTATCTGAATTGAAAGGTTATATCTTCCTTTTTATATAAATGCTAGGACCGTTGAAGCCTGCTCCTCCCATACCGAACTTTTCTCACCTCTACACAAATGCTTTAGTATTTTTATTAACGTATGTTAGGTAAAAAATATTTAAATTCGCTATTTTCTCGCATTCAAAATTTTTTCATGGTTTTTATTTGCGTCTTGGTAATTTAAATTTGTTCATAACTAGTAATAAGTAAGTCATACAATTCAGCTGAACTGCATTCAAAATTATTTTTTTCCATAGAACGCCAAGTTAGTATCAAAATTTTAACATATAAAACCTCGCTTCTAAAATAGTTTAACATTAAAAAATAAAAATTAATTTCTTTGTATAAAGCATTAATACCGACAAAACATGCGTATCGTAATAACTAATTTGTACGATTCATAACCTTTATAGTTCTCATTTAAAATTCTGTTTAACGGACTTTAGGGGGAGGGAGGATATCTGCTTGTTATTTAGTCACATTGGTGTAATATGTATTTAAATTTCAAAACCTTATGAAACTAATTTTTTTACAACGCGTATTTTAAAATTATCACATTACAGTGTCCATGGAGAAACCCATTGTGACGAAATGTACTTCAATCTTCTTAAACATATCTGCAAACCTTACTCTTAAACACTTTTCAATTCCCTTTACTTATATTGAAGGCTATGTTGTGTTTCTTTCTCGTACAGTGATTTCAAATTGCAAACTTTAATTATATATTCCAATTTTCAATTGTTAGGGATCCAAATGAATCAAACAAATTCAAAATTGTACAAGCAATCGCGATAGCTTTCGGTTGACTGTTTTATTATAAACTAAAGAAACTTATGCGGTTACATAAACCTACGTTTAAAAATGTAGGTAACTTAGTAAGGCTATGATAATATTGAACTCTGCATTCTGTTTTTAGTGTTATTTGATACTGTATCTTATGACTCATGACATGAGTGGGGCGGCCCGTCAGGGCCTAGCACTGCGACCACTGGTCTATTGTAAAGTACTGTATCTGCAAATCACTAAATACTTATTTTTTATTTCAAAACTCAGCACTGTTATTATTTACTCGTTGCTTATTTAATGATTCTTCTCAACTCCCCTCATTTTTCAACTAACTTCTAGCTCTTCCTGTACTAATAGCTTTCAGTTTATTGAAAAATGACGTGATGTACTCTGAAGAGCCAAACTAACTGGTATAGGCATACATCTGCGAATAAAGGTGTATAAAACCCTTCGAAGTTCGTCGCTATGTTCAGCAGCGTCTATGTGCTGCTATCATGACAGGTTATGAAAATTTAAGGGATTTCGAAAGTATCGAGGGTTGAGAAATGGAATTCCATATCCATGCATCTGCGAGGTGGAGATGAATTTTGGATTATCATTTACGACAATTTCACGAGTGTACCATGAATATCGATAATCCTGTAAAACATCAAATATACGACATAGCTTTGACCTTAAAAACATCGTGCAAAGCCGGGTCCATTGACAACTGATCACTAAATGTGATAAACGTCTATGTCGATTCTATGTCGTACAAGTGTCGACTTGTTAACCAATTAATGAATATTCACCGATATGGGCTTATGGAGCCGTATATATCACATATCCGCAATATATCATGTTTAATGATTTTCGTCCGTCGTCGATGATCCGTTTTTGCATGTTCTTTATTAGGCCGCAGCTGTGTCGTAGTTTTAATGTTTTACTGGATTATCGATATTCATGGTACACTCGTGAAATTGTAAGTGAAAATCCAAAATTCATCTCCACCTCGGAGATGCATGGATATGGAATTCCATTTCTCAACCCCCGATACTTTCAATATCCCTTCAATATTAATAACCTGTCATGATAGCAGCACATAGACGCTGCTGAACATAGCGACGAACTTCGATTGGTTTTATACACCTTTATTGGCAGATGTATGCCTATACCAGTTATTTTGGCTCTTCAGTGTATGTGATGTAATTCTCGAAATTAACTTTATTAAAAGGTTAAAGTTAAGTTTCATAAAAAGGTTAATATGAATTTTCTTACATTGTTAAAAATCGTAAATTTATGTGCAATTGAGCGTTTAATAATATCAATGGTCAAAGCATTTTCTAGCGATATAAGACGGGCAAACCGTATTTTCTCAGCATCTCGTATTTTCTCAGCCAACACTTACGGATACATTCCCGTAGACCTGTAGAAGTATTTAAAAAAAAGTTTTGAACGACAGCTAATATTTTTTGGATATATTGTATTAAAACACTTGCATGAAAATTTAGCAAAATATAGATAGTAATTCAAAGTTAGTTGGCTGTTTGGTTAAATTTTTAAATAAATCAACTGTTGATGTGTTAATCCCTGCACAGTGAGTACACATTTGTTTACCGTGTTAAAAAAAATCCCTGTAAAATAACGGGCAGGGATTCCAGTAACACCCCGTTAAAAAAAACTCATGCCCATCATTTGCAATTATTATAAATGTGTATAGCTAATAGATGAGCTTAGACTGCAAAAATATTGGAATCACCCAAATTTTCTAAATCAAATAAGGCTATTGCCCATAAAATTTGAAGGACAAATAGTCGGAAATTTACAGTATTTTTTACAGTGTAACACACAGTTCAAAATGTGGTGGGTATACAACAAGTAGGTTTGTAACAGAATCTGCCACTTCACCCGCTTCCACACAACAGTTGTGTTTAATAGGTAAAAAGGCGCCAAATACAGCTTTAATTCTATATTAAACATTTACATGTTAAATTTGGCTAGTTTCATTTATTTATTTCGAAAATTCAATAATTATTACTTATCGTTTGCAAAAATTAATTTATATTTCAAAGAATAAATATGTAATATTCCTCGCTTTTAAATAGAATGAAAATATTTCATATCAACGTACAAAGAATCTCGTAGTGAAATATATTTGACGTCATTTCAAACTGATCGATTTCGCAAAAATAAATTTATTTTAATTTTTTGTCGAAAACAATTAGTTTCTCGAGCGATTGTTGCGAATGGCAATGGTGATTTAATTCTAATAAAAATGGCTTGCTATGCTTTTTAAATGAGCATTAAATTTTGCAGTTTTTTAAATAATTGAAGTACTTCGAATTCGAATTATTTTCTGAAATTTTCAATGTATTCTGATCTTAATGCGCTGAATTTTTTGACGTATCACACTTCTCCTTAGCATTTGTAGTTTCGGCTATGAAAGTGGGTGACGGACGGACAGACAGACGGACGGACTGAACGATAATACCTTCCACTTTTTTACACAGTTAAAAATTTTGTGCTAGGTTTCACCATGATATTGTTCCTAGTAGCTGCAACGGCTGAGTGGTGAAATGTTTCACCTTTTTTTCGGTGTTTGGTTGAACCATTTTCTGGATTTGGAACAAAAACCTGAGAAATGGTTCAACGAACACCAAAAATATGTGGAACGTTTCACCATTCAGCCGTTGCAGCTACTAGGAACCAATATCATGGTGAAACCAAGCACAAAATTTTTAACAGTGTACGTTATAAGCGTACTGTGGAAGCTAAAAGTTATTTTACTTTAACCTTTTCTTTTAATACATTGCATATAAACAGTGCAATGGACAAGACAATAATTTGTAGGTATTAAACAAGGACTTGTGATAACTGTCAAAAACCTGGAATTTTACGGGATTTTTTTTTAGATGGGAAAAAGCATGTGACGGCATAGATAGAAACTTTAATTCTGAACTTGATTTCGATAAACTTATTACAAATACGTTTGTTTAATGGGAATGGGTGCGGTAGCCGGGTCTCCAAGCCGAAGTCTTCTCTCTTTTTTTAAACCAACAGAAGAAGTCTTAGAAAAATTACTGCGGTTGTATTTAATATTTTTACATAATGTTTTTAATTTTAAATGAGAAATCTAGCTGACTTACAGGGCGCTATAATTCCACTTTTTGAAATTGGTTAAATTTTTTTAAATTTCAATTTTGCTAGAAAATATTTGAACCAATTTCAAAAAGTACACTTAAAATTTTTGTGCTTGGTTTCACCGTGATATTGGTTCCTAGTAGCTGCAACGGCTGAATGGTGAAACGTTCCACCATATTTTTGGTATTCGGTTGAACCATTTCTCAGGTTTTTGTTTCCAAATCCAGAAAAATGGTTCAACCAAACACCAAAAAAAAGGTGAAACATTTCACCATTCAGCCGTTGCAGCTACTAGGAACCAATATCATGGTGAAACCAACTAATGTCATGGTGAAACCTAGCACCAAATTTTTAACAGTGTAGTATTATAGAGCTCTGTAAGCCAGCTATATTTACTATATAAAAACGGTTTGTAAAAATATTTAATGCATCCAGAGTATTTTGGCTTAGAGAATTATATTAGACTTCAATTTGGGGACAAGACTACCGCTCCCATTCCCGCGCAATTGGCTACTTAGCACACTTTTTCTAGAATTCAAAAGATTGTTTTCTATCATTTTGGTTTTCTTATAAGAAAAATTAAACTTCATAATGAGTGATTTGTAAGAATTCTCTTTTTAATAACTTCAGTGAAAAAAAAACCTGAATATTGTGATTTTTTTTAACGTAAATTGAAATTAAAAATATCACGTGGCGCTGAAACAAATGGTGCTTGTGTTTTCAATCCATGAATCCCTTTCAATGTCTCCGTGGCTTAGGTTGGTGCTTTGCGGTTAATTTTCCCGGGTTTTAAATTTCAAAGCTTTGTTCCAAGGGTTTTTCATTTGAGATCTAGAAGATTTAAACTACTTCAAACTCGATTTTAGTTTTTGCTTTATTGGCAAGTATTTAAACCGAAGTATATTTTAAACCGTTTAAAAGTTACACATTTAAAAAAACAGGCACTTTGGATGTTTTTTTTAAATTGTTGTCTTGGGATTCCAGTTTCCATGAACTCCTTTTTCTGCACCACAATGTTATGGTAAAGAGTTTGCCTTTTACACATTTCTTACTTAAATATGTCATTTTAATAAATTTATTTTTAATCGATGTAATATACACTTGAAATCAAGTTTTTGTAATTATGATACTAGCAGCGTTCCCACCTTCCCTATAAACAATAGAATACAGTATAATACCGTTGTTTTGTTTTGCACTTGTTGCTTACACGTAGGAAACGCATTCAGAATTGTATGGGAATAAATTAATTTTGTGAAGCTATATTAGTTTTGAAGAATTTAATACATACTTTCTCTGCTACACTGTTAAAAATTTTGTGCTTGGTTTCACCATGATATTGGTTCCTAGTGGCTGTGTGGTTAAATGTTTCACCTTTTTTTCGGTGTTTGGTTGAACTATTTTTCTGGATTTGGAAACAAAAACCTGAGAAATGGTTCAACCGAATACCAAAAATATGGTTTAACGTTTCACCACACAGCCGTTGCAGCTACTAGGAACCATATTTTGGTGAAACAAACTAACTGTATAATTTTTACAGTGTATTGTATGATTTATTTTAATTTGAACTAAATATAATAAATAAAAAGGTCATAAAACATTCCTATAAAAAGCTATTTGAACTTGCTTAAGTATACTGTTCATGTAAACTGATAATGCATCAGAAATAAAATATTTTAAATTGGTACAATATGAATTCAAAAACGGGTTATTATCTGAAAACAAACATTAATTTTTAGAATGAAACCCGTTGCATTTCCCCGGTTTTTTTTCTCATGGTAATAAACCCAAATAACTAAGATAATGTATCAAGGTTTTTTGTAAAGTTTACTGAATACAAGATATATTTTGGGTGTATCTTTCGGAAATGTTGCAAAAAAATTGCCGAGTTACAGAATTTTTTTTTTTTCGAGAACCTATCCTTATTTCCAGCATTGTGCTTAGTATCTTACTTTCTCTCCATTGTATATGTTAACTGAAATTTTAATATTTTCAAATGTTTTTGCATTTTCGTAGTAATATATTCAGCGAATTTTTTCGTAATTTTAAACAGTACTTATATGCAAAGTACGAAACAAGGTACTTTGGGATGACATCCAAAATCAATGAACTTGATGACTTAGAATTTTTATTCCGTTATCATACCTTTTGTAATCAAAAATCGTATGCCTTTATGAATTATAATCAAAATGTAATTAAAAAACTAAAATTCTGTTTTGCAACATCTCAGAACGATAAACCCAGAACATACCTCGTATTCAGTAAACTATAAAAAAAAACCTTGATACAATATCTTAGTTTTTTTATTTTACGGTTGGCGTTTTACCGTGAGAAAAAGACGGGGTCATGCAGAGTGTGTGATTCTAAAAGTTATTAATTTAAAAAAGTTTGTTTTTGCATACAATAAACCATTTTGAAATTCATATAAGTACCAATTTCAAATAGTTGATTTCTGATGCATTATCAGTTTACATGAGCAGTATACGTTCGCAAATTTAATGGCTTGTTATAGGATTGTTTTGAGTTTTTTATTTCGTTCAAATTAAAATAAATCGTACAATAGCAGTAAAAGTCTGTAGTAAATTAAAAAGTTTTTTTCAAATGTAATTAACTCAAATGAAAAAAATAAATAACTGTTCCTTTGAAAAGGTTTGTAGGTAGAAAATATGCTGCCATATTATAAACTAACCAAAGCATTCATTTTTTAAAAAAATAAAGTAACTATTTTCTAGCATATTGCCAAATTCCAATTAAGATAAATTTTTATTTTGATATACTTTATTAACTATATCCTCTAATGAAATAGTCCCTACAGTGACCTTCATTAGAAATAAAATTATTCTTTTGGGATTGAAAGTATATCTTTGTTTTTAAAAACTATATTTTTCGCAGTAAGACTTCTCAAATTTCTCATAATTTTTTAAAGTGCGATGTTAGACATCTTTAAATGAATTGTGTACATTGGTTGCATTTGAATCTAGTTGTTTTTAAACCGCGATCATGCAGTAAGAGTGCAGCAAAAGCTGTATATGGTTCTTGTAGACCTAAATAACGTTTCTTCAAATCTGTTTTTATTGTCTTGTAGGATTATCAAACAATGATTTCAATTCAATGGTAATACAAATCACAAACCTCTCAGAACAACTCTTGATTTTCGTCTACTTAGATGCATTAGTTATTTTAGTTAAAGTTATATTAGTTACTTTAATCAATTAAGCTAGAAAAACGTCTTTCGAGCTTAATTTTTTTTTGAAACGTTGTTTGCTTCTTCAGAGTTGCATAAGTGATATCCCCTTTGTTCTATAGGAAGTAGGAAATCGATATTCAAATAAACACGGTTTTCAGTCAGTGGAACAAATAAGACATGTTTTTTTAATATGTAAATATCCTAAAGCAGAATTATATAGTAGATACGAAAAGTTTTTTTTAACCTTAATAAAAATGAAATTTTTATTGTTCCATCTACAGTCCCTGGACAAATTATTATACGCACTGCAAGATTTCACGTAAAATATTAATTTCCGGGTGATATTGTACCGTTTTATTTTAAATTGATTTGTTTTTATTTTTATATTATCCAATCAATTACCGATTTATTTGACATATATAAAACAGCATTAATTTAGAAAAGCATAAGTTTTATAGAAAAGTGAAATTAATGTTAGTAAAAGTCAATATTTAGTTGAGCCACCTTTAGCCACTATCGAAGCTTCAATTCTGCGCGGCATGCTATCAATGCAAGACTGTACTGTCTCCTGCATTTGAGGATGATGATTACATGACTGATACAGGTTTGTACTTGTTTACGTTCATGTATCACTTAGTCAACACAGTGTTGCCATATGTTAAAAATAAATAGAAATATGTAGTCTACAACAATTCTTTTAAATAAAAATCAATAATATTTTAGTTTAAATATACCATTATTGCATAAAAACTCTTAAGAAACATAAAATTACTAAAAAAATACAGTGCGTCTAATAATTTGTCCAGGGACTGTTTTCTAAAGTCCTTCATGCTGGTAAACTTAATTCTTTAAGGTAGCTCAAATTACTTCCCCATAGACTGGAAACATTGCACTAGGTAAATTCCTTTGCCTAAACTGTGAAAAAAGGTCCTACGACTGTCTAATACAATAAAAATATCAGGATTTCCAAGAAGGAATATAGTACAACTAAATTTTTTTTATAATTACCTTCAAGTTTTTCATTTATATTTTCATGAAGTATAATTGTTTAATCACATTTGTAATTTTTGTATGTCTGTTATTTCCAATTACTTAATCTAAAATTGCAATATTTTTTTATTTGGTATGTTATTTTCTTTTCCTAAAATAAAAACTTAAAAATTCATTTTCAGATTTCTAAATTTTTATGTATAATTGTATGCGATTAAAATATTGTAGCTTTGTTTGGATACTGAAATTCGACAATGTTAATCGTACTTTTATATTATGTTTTACTAACATGTTAGGGGATAAATATAATTACTTAAAAAAACATTACGAAAATTAATATAATTTAACTCTGCATTTAATATTTACAACGCAGTAACTATTTGTTAAAATTGTTTTAAAAATATTTATTTTAAATATAATATAGCATTAGTAATTAAATATTATACTTTGTACTTTAAGTAGAAAACGTTTATTCATAGTAGTTTTTAATGACAGTGTAATGATCAAAATGTTTTTAATTTGAAAGATGGAATTTTTTTTAATACAATATTTTCAATGTAGAGTAAAATTTAACTTGTAATTTCTAATTCTAATAATATTCCAGTTCTATGAGTTTAAAATATAGTACATAACTAATGCCTATTGACAAATACTAAAATAAGCTTACATATAAATTTAGTCACTTTAATGTATTTTCTTATTGCAATTTAAATAACATTTCTGCTTATGTTATTTTTAAAGTCGAGTATTAAATATATATTGCAAGAGCATTTTATTTTTATTGTAAAAAAAGGTTCTTTTAAGTACTAAAACTTTTTTAATCAAATTGGGCTTTTTATAAATCGTACTTCCTTTTCAAATCTTCTCGTTTAAATTTTTTAAGCAAACTCTAACATAAAAAAATATTTAGTTTTCTTCCTTAAGAAATTGTGTCAGTACTTTGACACTGTATTTGTATTAATGCATATTTATAAAATGAAGAAATACTTCACTGTTAAACAAATTAAGTTTTGGTTTACATTTGGTCACATTAAAAATGGTTTATATTAGCTGCAACGACTGTGTGGTGAAAAATTTCACTATGTATTCGAATAATTTCTTAGGTTATTTCCAAAACCTAAAAAAACAGTTCAACTGAATACCGAAAATATGGTGAAACATTTCACCACATAGCCGTTGCAGCAGCTAATAGGAACCATTATTATAGTGAAACCATGCAAAATTTTTTTAACAGTGTAAATTAATGTAACTTTTGAAGTATACTTAAAATTATAAGCTGAACTACTTTGCAAATCTGAATTTCTCAATATCTTTGTCCATATGGGAAACAATTGTTGGAATATTAGGATTTTGTGTTATGTTCCCGTCAACAAAAAGTATTAATACTCGTCTTAAAGTAAAAGTATAAATACTCATAAATATTCGTAAAGTTTAGAAACTGAAATCTTATCTTTGAAAGTAAATATATATGGGTTACTTACTGATTAAAATTACTTTAAAAATTCAACTGACAATGACTGCTGAAAAATATTGATAATTGTATTAAGTTAATATATAAAGACATTAATAAATTTAATTTTATAAATTAATGTTAAAAGGTCACTTAAATGCTTTTGTTTTTTTACAACGCTATAAAAAGAGGCATTAAATTTTACCTAAAAGCTAATTTTCTGTACATTAATTTTATATTCGTCTCTCGCTACTACGAATGGTAAATAATTAGTTGAAGTTTTTTTCCCAAGTAACAAAAATGCATAGCAGACTACCAAAAATGCAATGTTTATAGTATTGTGAGGAAATATACATCTCCCTTCATTTATATTTTTTTCAATCATTAAAAAATATATCGATACTTAATGTATTCCTATAGTATTATTTTTTATAATGCATTAAACATTTATAATTAGTGCAAATATAATAAAATAGCATTAAATCACAATCACATTTCGATTAAAAATAATTAAAATAAAAATGAGTATTCATGTCCAGTGCCTTTACCGTTAACTTTTTAAAAGAAAATTAAGAAATATTAGTTAAACGTTTTTTTTTATTTGGCAAATTAGTGAACATTTCAAATTCAAACAATATGTACTTGCACTTACCTTAGTGAGCTTACCGCTAATAAATAAAATTTACAATATTTCTTTGATAAATACTTTCGTTATTAATATATTTAATTAATCAAACTTAGTTTTTTTCCATACATATTTTTGAAAAATTATGTGGCACTACAATATTTTGTAAATCTAAATACCAAAACACAACTGCTGTATGTACTAAAACGAAGATACCATATAGGTAAAACAGCCCTAGGCTATTGACTTTACTACCTCACAAAGTTGGTTACCATCATTTTGTTATCCTACTGAGTGAACATATGGGAACCAATCATTGGAGCAGGAACAGACCCCCCCTAAAAACTAATCAATTGGTTTATTGGTAATTTTGATTCGCTGTGAGCAATCAATATAAGATCTCCCCCTCATCATAAAGCACCTGTATGGGGGGGGGGGATAATAAGGTAGCGTGTAATGGCGTTTTAGATAAACGGTAATCGGTAAAAATTGGCTATGAAATTAGTAATTTAAAATATATATTTTAATTTCAAGTATAACTAATTAGTTGATGTTTTGAAGATATAGACAGCTAATGAATATAACTAAAGATTCTTATGATAAATTAGTGCGAATAATGTTTTTGAAAAATTGTTAAATCTCTTTTGCGGTATTTTAAAACTTTTAACCAATTAAAAATTGTTACTAAGCAAATTCATTTCTTTAAGGATAACTTATTATATTATTGGTATAATCAATTCTGATTAGTTTAAGAAATTTAGGTAATTTATTCTTCATCATTGAACTCTAAAAGTAGGTGGTATAGTGATAAAAGGGAAATGTTTTGATCAAATTTTGTCCTTAGCTGTTTAGTAACTTATATTAATTCAGGTTACTTTTGTACAATAAATGCAAGATGTTTCCCTTTCGTCAAGAACTATCAGTCCTAAGTCTGGTGAATTAAGTGTTAGTGTAATGCCTTGTCTGAAAATTTAACTAATTATTTTTGGACATTTTTAATTTTGTGAAAATTCACTCTTTAAACTCTTGTTCCTCTATTATGAAACTCATTTGGAAAACTAAGAGTGCGCTGACATTAAGTATAAGCATAAATATAGGGATAAATAAACTGTAAGATGCACATTTTAACGGTATTTTTTTTTTGAAAAAAGATATGAACTTGTTTAATATTTTTTTTCTTAAAAAAATTATGCTTGTAAATAAATTACACTATATTAAGAAAATGATGCTTGTTTTTTTTATAAGCAAGACATTTTATTGATTGCTATCTCTAAACGTAATGATGTTTTCTTTTTAAAATAATTAAAACCTGTTCTGATATTTTGAAATATAAAATTTTAGTGTATTTTGCAAATTGATATAGATTATTTGATTTTTTTTAATCAAAATATTTCAAATTTATTAGTAAATTCCCTAACTTTTAACGAATGAATGGTGCATCTCGTTGGAGAGTGTAAAAACTTTTTGAATTAATAATTGAACTTTATATTTTATTTCTTTTAGTTATATACATTTTACTTCTAATAATTTAATGGAAAATAAAATTCTTTTAGTTTAATAATTGTTTCAGTATTTCTTGTTATTCATAAAAGATAAATATTAATGTTGGTAGCTCTGGAGAAAATACGTTTTTTTTTCTGTTGAAAATAGTGACTCAAACAATAAATGAGTTTACAATAATTTATTTTATATAACTAAATTTTACACTTGAGTTATAAGCTGCTTTACAGTTATAAATTTTCTGAAAGCTTTAAACAAATAGAAAGTTTGTAAAAAAAAACGTCATTTGTTCAAAATTGAGTTATATTTTTACAAACAATTCATAATATAAAAATACTTTTAACTCAACAAGTCACAGCATTTGCCCAGGGTCTTTCGTGTAGTCTTCACTTTTACTTCTGAAAAAAATTTGCAAGATATTACTGGCACATATAGAAGACAACAGATAACAGTTAAATAGTTACAGAAATACATTAAAACTTCCACCAAACTAAACATCCACAAATAGAGTAGAATTTTATTCATTTTCTCAATTCATTTATTAAATGTCTTATTAACTAATATCGCAATACTGGGTTAAATTTAAGTAGTGGGGTAAAATAATTTAAGAAAAGTCTTGTTAAATTTACTTACAAAACAACTTAATCAAAATTAAGCTTTTTAAACCTGACAGCAACCTAAGATAATTATTAACATATCATACGGTAAAAACTCGTATGGCTTTATGTTTGATTTTGTATTGAAGCACTAAATTTCACGACTTTTCTTTGTAAAGTGACGGTAAAATTTAGAAATTTACGCCTGTCTTGTTCTCAAGGAATACAATTCTATAATTGCTCGCACATATTGTCGTGTGAGGTAACTGCAACAAAATTGTCAATTTTACAAGTTTATCATAGCTGAAAATAACCTATTTGGGATTTTGTCACCTAATATTACATACAATCATAATCATATTTTAATTTTGAAGCTAATAAAACATCAGAAAATGTTTTTTTTTATATTATCGAATTTAGGAAGTTTCAAACGCAACGGGTTTTTTTCAATTTCGTTTATTTTGTCCTTATACATCATATTTTGAAATAGTTTAATAATAAACTTATTTTATTTTAGATTCCAAATGTGGGAAAATTTTAAACTTTAAATTTACAACAAATATAACTACAAAACATTTCTTTAACAATTTCTGGAAATTTAGCTGTTATAAAACAGATTCTGTTAAATGCTATATATAGCTATTTACTTAAATACTTTTATTTTATACCCTTAGCTAAATCTTTAATTTTTTAAGCAATTATATATTTTGTTAACTTTGCTGCACTATTTCAAATGAATAAAATATAACTGTAATAGTATGTATAACTTTGTTTTAACTTATAATTGCAACGAATAGGAATTACAAATCAATGTTTTAAGGGGATACGGTATCCAAAACATTATTTCTAGAAATAATAACATAAACTTGTAAATTATAGTGGTTTTATATAATGTTCACTCTAAATAAACTCTTTCTAGCAATAAAAACAAATATTTACATGTAGTTTTTCATTTATTTAAAAAAAGTCACAAGTTTGAAATTTTTTAAAACGCTACTTTTTCAATTTTGAGAATAACTCCACCAAACTTTTATAGTTTGTTTTTAGTACTATTTTTTCAAGTACTGTGAATGGATTTTAAAATGTGAGCTACAGTTAAAAAGTAACATGCATTTATACTGAAAATCACAAAAAAAATACAAATTATTAAATTCAAATTTTTTTTAAAAAACAACTATAGATAGTAGACCTTATTTTATGCACAATTTTGTGCACCATCTATATAAGAACACAGATTAAAAATTTCAAAATTCTAACTTAATTAGCAAAAAAGCCTTAGGGATTTATTAAACACAAGAATTGAAAAACGCGAAACCGAGAAAAAAAGGATGGAAACATATGAAATACGTATTCAAACTTATAGGAATGACTCCAGAAAATATTTAATTACTTTTTTTCTACAAAAGATATCATTATGAAACTTTCAGTAAATGTTCAGAAAATATTGTTAATAATAAGTAAAAACTGAAAAATCGATAATTTAACCAATTTTTGGGTACCGTATCCCCTTAACATTTATTTAAAAATGGGGCAGTATTTCAGCAATAATTAACTCAACTAATACAAACCTGTTACCGTAAATCGTGCGATTTTCCGTTAATTCTAGTTTTATTTAATATAAGTTTTTATACTTAAAACTATTTTAAACAAATCTATTTCGTCAAAACTAGTATTATCTGGGGATAAATGGTTTTAGCTAGTGGAAACTAGTTTTAACTAATGGCCTCAGTTAAAACTAGTTTTCACTAGTTAATTCTAGTTCTAGCTAATTCCGGGTTTTAACGGTAACAAATACATTTTCAGAACTAAGTTCTCTTCATTAGTAAATAGTATTAATTTCAAAACTTATTGTGAAACTCGCTTATAATTTATTTGTATCGTTATTTTTAAAAAAATGCTTTAGTAAAGTTTTTTTTTATAATAGTTTAAAATAAAATTTCTAGATAAGTATTTAAGTAATGTGTTAAGATAAAAATAATTTCTTGATTTCGATATATTGAGGCACGCAATCGTACTGAGCACGCAATCGTACTAGCACGCAATCGTACATTTTAAGTAAAAACAGAACTAAATTAACTTCGCACTAATATTTGAAGTATGAATTTTTTAGGTTAATATCTTAGTTTTCAATCATTATTAATAATACACATAAATTCATTTTATATTATACGAAATATTTTCATTTTCGATTTTGAATTTCTTTGCCAAGTATTTTTTTAAATTAAACACGGTTGTCTTATCCTGAAGTTTGTAGACATAGTCCTTAGCCTGTCATTAAAACAATTATCAAGTTTAAAACACACTTTTTAGGACAATATATGGAATTTATCTTAATATAAAATAGTATATGCTATTGAAAATATCATATTAATCATACATATTTTTATCAGTGCTTGGAGAATACCAAACTCAAAATCAAAAGGCCATTTGTAACAAAATTTTAATTGCTTATAAACTAACTTAATCATAGGTAGAGTTTTACATTTTAACCGTAAATTATCTATAGAAGGTTGGAAAAGGATGTTTCGAACTTAATGGGAGGAGGGATGGGACCGTAAGTCGGGTTTCCAAAACGAACTCTTCTCTATGTTAATCCAATTGGTGAAAATAATTTTCCAAGCTTAATTACTTCGTCATGTATGGAAAATTTTTAAATTTTTCCTAATGATATATATAGCTGGTTTAATGTTTCTAAAATTCGATTTTTGAAATTGGTTCGAATATTTTTTTTTTTTGATTTTCAATACTCATTATTTTACAAAAATTTCGAAATAATATCAAACATTTAAACGAGACACGCATATCGTACAAAACACTTCATAAAAAAATATATATTGAATTCAGCTAGAGCAACAGTTTAGAAAATTATTTTTCCCCATTGGATTAACTTAAACACAATACATCAGTTTGGAGACCCGGCTTCCGGTCTCATTCCCCTTTAAATAAACCAAACGCCTATAGTTCCCAAACCATTAATAAATGCTCAATGTTTACTTTTCGTATTTTATCAATTGTTAAGTTATAAAAGCCTTTAGAAAAATGTAACTTTAAAAAAGTTTTAAAATTGAGAAATGTACAAGAAAATAAACGATATAAAAATAAATGATATCCTGTAGTGAACTATTTCTTTATCTATGTAGCAACATGAATATCACTTAAAGAATTTTAGAATTAATGAAATAACTTTGTATTTATCTATAAGGGTGGTACGCTTAAGTTTAATACTTCTAGAATTTTCACGCGGTTTGCTATCAACCTATTCTCATCTAGCATCGTTTTATTACTAACATGGGTAAACTTTGTAAATTGTTTTTCTTCTCTCGTAAATATTATCCTGTGGTCATAAAAATTATCTTATGATTACTTAAAAAAGGAATTTTTAGGATCGCCCTAAGTTCTAAACTTTATCACAATGAATGTTGGCTTAGCCAAAAATGTCATAAGAAAGGTTCGAAATTGCTTATCTTTGGAATTCGCTTATAAAAAAAATTTGCTTATAAAAAAAATCTAAGTTTAGATAAATGTACAGAAGTTTTTTCTTCTGTTTTACCTCAATGTTCCATATAAATGTATCCAATAAATAATTTGGTTTCGATTGAAGTTATAAATCGAAGTCCCTCCAATAAGAACTTTAAAAAATGGTTAAATTATTAGGGTAGGCATTAACCGAGCTTAATCTTATGAATTCATTTATAAGTGGACCGGAACCCTCCATTGAAGCCCATGTTAAAATGACCTTTTTTTATGCACATTTTTCTCAGAATCTATTAATTACTTTTTAATAATTTTTACTAGTTATTAAATGGATGTTCAACTGTACTTTATTGGAGGCATTTTCAAAAATTTTGAGTTTATAAATTTTTAAGTGAAACTACATATTTTTTACCTAAAAAACATCAATAATATTAAGAAGAAAAAAAAGTAAAAACATTAAAATGTCATTTTTGAAGAGTTTAGGGGGTCTGGTCCCTCTAAAAGTATGTCCGACCATCACATGATTTGTAATTGAATTATAATTAAAATACCGGGGAAATTTAATTTCTGTCGCGTATTTCTGTAATTTTTTAATATATAATATAAGAATTTAAAATTGCCATTAAGTTGTTTCCGTTGAAATACCATCGTTACTGATCATTAGTTGAATAGTTACACAAATTATGCAAGAAACAACACTTTTTGTGATAAATGAAAATACCTTTTTACAGTTTTTAGTTGACAAAAGCTAACGTTTTGAGATAAAAGCCCTAAATTCTTCATATAATTATATATATATATCAGACAAATATGTATATAAAGGATATTTTGCAAGTAATTTTGGAAGTTTAATATTTGTGGCTATGCATGTCAATATTATGAAATTTGATATCTTAAGCCCCTAAAATACACATTTTTGGTGCAAAAACTATCAGTTTTTTGTAGTTAGTGTTCATTCTAACATTTCTTTTTTAATGCAAAAAGCTTTTAAGGGGACAGGGAACACAAGACGCTTCAAAATATCAAGTTTTCATTTTAACTTTCAATCACTAAATGAATATTTACGGAAAAATTTATAACACGCATCTGAATATGGGGTTGGAGTTCACAAATTTGGTAGTTAATTTCAATATAACATAGTTTCCAGCTTCATATGCCCATTACTTTAAAACAGGATTTTTACCTTTTGGTACACTTTCCAGCACAACTATTTCCGTGTATCTGAAACAATTTTTTTATAGAAATAAAAAAAGCCCAGTTCAACGCAATGAACCTCAAGTTTGACGATAAAACATTCATAATTTTAAGTTAACCTAAATAGAAATTTTGCGCATTTCTTAAATGAGAAAAATCGTCTTATTTTTACTCACTTAATATTTTTTTGGAATATTTTTGGTTCACTGTGTTAAATAGACATGTATACGCCATCTCAGAAAATTTCAACCCTTCTAGTAAAATAGAAAAAAATAAAAGTGTACCTTAAGGCTGAAAATTGGCGTTTTGGAATAATGACATTTAAAACTGGCAACAAAGTTATATTGAAATTAACTACCAAATTTGCAAATTCCAGCCCCATATTCAAATGTGCATCATAGAAGTTTTTTCGTAAAGCACGATTCAGTAACTAAAGTTTAAATGAAAATTTATATTTTGAGTGGTCGTTTTGTTCCCTGTTACCTTAAATGCACTGCTAATAAAAGTTTTTGTAAGAACTCTATTGACCCTACCCTCATATTACTCGTTTTTTACTGTAATAAAAGACTACTACCTGTTATCAAAGACTATAAAATATTTTCAGATCTTCTAATGAACCATTTCGGTTTTCGAAGTTTAAAACATATTGTGTAGTTTTTGGTAAGGAACATCCTTTTAAATGACAGTCGGGTCTCAGTATTATAACAATACAATTTTATGGCTTTAATTGGGAAAATTGAAAATTTGATGGAACAATAAGTAAAAAAATCTAGTGATTTATCATAATAAAAAAATGCTTTCAAAGGCTTAGCTACAATAGACTCGTGTCTAACAATATTTGTTTCTCGTATTTTTATTGAAGTTTTCTTCATTACAAGCATTTGAATCATAACGGATCAATACCTTTAAACTTAATACAATAATCTTAAGTTTAGTGGTTAAAAAGATTTTGTTGAATATTTTTTTTATGTCTGTTCAGTTTAATATTTACTAAGCTTTTTGAACTTGGGCTGATTTATAGTTTCCCTTGAAATACCTTGTAAAAAGAAGTTAAAAATGATATTTGTATTGTTATAGTTATTGTAGTGTAAAATGAAAATATACGGTATGGTAGCTCGGCACACACGAGGCCAACAATTATATATTTAATGTCTATCAATACGTATTTCATTTTATAACGTTATCAGTTAAATAAGGTTTGTCTCCAGTAAATAAATTCTTTAAGATAGCATTAATTTTAATAAATTTAATAATCTATCATTTATGTGAATTAACTATAAATAACAAGGTTAAAAATTACCTAAAGATTTAAAATCCTTTAATTTCTAGTTCTTTAGCTTCTGAATTAATTAACATACTAGATGATTTCTGAGATTTCTGCAACAAACACAATTTATAATTAGTATTATATAGCATTTCTTATGTAAACTAAAATAATAAGCACCACTTTCTTACCATTTAAAAAAATGTCGAAAAATTTTCGTTCCTGGATTTTCATCCTCTGGATAAATAACAGCAAATATTTTCATCCACCTGTAATAGTTTCATGAAGATATTAAATACGCACACAATATAAACGAAAAATAAACGAAACATGCATTGTAATTGCAATAATTCAAGAAAATAAGAAGTAAATTGCATAATTATTTTTTTCCCTTAGTATAAAAAACCGATATGATAACTTGAACAAATATTATGCTTTTATTTTATGCAATAAATTGTGTAAAGTGTAAACTTTTTCTTGTAAACGGAGAGAAATGGATTCCTTTACACTTATCAATGGCTAACCCGGATTATAGATATATTTTGCACTCCTAAAAATGTAAGCCGAGTTTTAAAAAAAATAGTATTTTTTCCACAAATATTTGAAATCCCCCGACTCCTTTTGAAAATGCAAAACATTAAAATTGTAGAATTTGTAAAGACAAATTGTAATAAAACGTTTATGTAAATCACTATTTTTTGTTTTTACCAAACAAAATTCGAAGATGGTAGCTGAAAAAACTTATGAACCAGAATATTTATGCTGGATTTGCATTTCCGAGTATTTAAAGTGAAGGGCTTTACGTAATAAAGTTCGGCCAAATTTTTGAAACAACGCTTTACCTATCAATAAAATACGTGCTAATAAAAGATCCTCCATTCATGCTTTCATTGCATCGCGTACAGTAAAATTGTATTAAAAAATTTCATAGCAAAAATGTCAAATTTCTTGTACATTTTTATGACAATTCATAAATAAAGTACATACTAAATTTAATGTTTGATATTATGTTTGTAGGATGCTATACTTGGTGCAATCCTATCCGATACAGCTTCATAGGATATCGATTTTAATACTGCATGGTGAATTAGCCATGTTGGTGTGACCAACATTAAACGCCGCTCGATTTTATGTGTCCTTTGCCTTAAATATGCATTAGGATATTTAAGGCTTAGAGATTTTTAACTCTGCTATAAAAATAAAATTGTGCTTACTATTGCAAATCGTAAAAATGTTAATTTTACTGTGATCGATACTTTGACTTGTTATACACAGCACAAATTTTTAATATCGAAATTTCGTAAGAAAAAACAATCGTAAATATTTTACTGTGCATATTAAATTATTTCAATCAAAAATCACTTGAGATCGCAATAAACCGGAATGTATTAAAATCTTTATGTTTAGATTCAGGTTTAAAGAAAGTTTTTTTTTATTATGAAAACTGTTTTTATAAAATATATCAATTTTATATATTTTTTTGCTTTATTAATAAGATTATATTTTCCCCCTAACCGTTGACTCCTTTACTAAGGAAATTGTGAATCATAAAAATATTAATTTTGTTGTCACTGATACCTTTATATTGTAATGTAGAAGAAAAAAAGTTTTGCGCCATATTTTAGTAAGACGAATTGTACATATTTTACCGATAAAATCAAAATAGTTCAATTAGAAACCAACTTAGGATCTTCAGCAGGATGTATGTATTCAATTTTAATAATGATCAAATTCAAGGGGGATTTTTTGTTTGCAATATATTTGTTCAAATGTTCATTAAAACATCACGCATCTTGATTTCGATAATTAGGTCTGCTTGTCAATTCTTCTCAGATATACATATATTTTTTCTTACTCAATGCTTGAATTTTCTTTCTGTTCCCCTCTTAACAATTTTCGATATTCAGTCTCCTAAATATTTTTTTCAAATCCAATGCTTCTTACGTTATTTTTGCCTATGCTGCTTTTCGTGTCAGAATAAACGCATGAAAAAGGTAATTCAATCACTAAAAATTCTTTAAAGTCGATTACTACATTGTCATAATGATTGACTAGCTGACCCGACAGACGTTGTCTTGTCTTTACTATGAATATTGAATTCTAATTGAAGGTTGATCGAAAAATCCATCGATCCTTGGCAAATGCAGCCAAAAATGTCCAAAGAATAATACCAAATGTGGTGGGAGTGCACGTTAAATATTTTTCAAAGTCCCGACGCTGCGTACGATGTAAAAGTTGCATTGGGTGTCTAACCAGGTGTTGGCTCGTCACATGACTGTGGTTCTAAATGAAGACGCCCGTGGCCAATATCCCTCTTGTATAGCTCTAGTGCGACGATAATTCAAACTAACCCTAACCCATACAACTGGATGGGAATAGCTACCCTACGCTAAATTTTTAACTTCGCCAAAAGCCGCCAATGCCAACATTCAATTGACCATATCATAGCTGTACCAAATTGACAGTTTCATAAACAAATATAAGCACACATTTTTTTTAAAAAAAGTTGCGAAATTGTAACAGCAATAAATTTAGAAATTTAAACAATGCATTAACTAGGTTAAATACTTTTAGCATGGCTATTTTTAGTATACTTTAGTTATATTTTAATAATTTTGTATTCTTAAAATGTTTGGTTTTCCTTGAACACTGATTAGTTAACCAATTTACAATATTTGCCATATAGACAAGATTTGACAATTTAGACTTATTCTGACCTAAATATCAAAATATTCGAATTTAGAGCAATGATTTACTCCGCAACCATGCAGCCATCTACTCCGCAACCATGCAGCAATATTCAAATAACTTCATTTATGACTCATTGCCTTCCTATACCAGCATCCCTTATTGGGAATACTAAGAACCCTTTATCATGAGACATTCTGTAGACACTTATATTTATTGTTTTACTATGTATGAGCTTTTAGTTAGGCCCCCTGCAATAGAGTATGGGAATCTGTCCGTGGGGGTAGGCCATAAAAGTCAGTGAAAGGCCTAGAATAATCTATGTGTTCTAGACTCATCACCAACCTAAAGGAAATTAATTTCGGGGAAGTGCCTTGAAATTGTTAGTTGGACGCCCTCGATTGCCTTTGTTTAATCCTTAATTCCAAGAGACTGCGTTGTTGTACTTTATGTGGAACAGTTATTGGTTGTTCTTGTTTTGGGTTTTCAAAAATTGTTTATTTACCCTCCGCGGTATACGTATAAACCTCACCTGACTGTAAGGTTTTCCATCAACACTTATAATTTTAAAAAAAATTCAATTTACTAATTTTATTAAATTTTAAAATTTAAAGCATGGATGAGCCTTTTATAACCACCTACTACAGAATTATATATTTTTTAAAAAAATTAAGAAATTAAATTTTCAGTTAAAATTTAAATTTGAATATCATGCAGGGAAAACAATTTTACACTTCAGCCAATTTGCTTATCCCTCAGAGGGTTAATTTACATTCTTAGAAGCTAAGTTAATGTGAACGAAGTCCCAGAAAGCATCGGTAAGACTATTGTTATCAAAATATCAAATCAGGTGTATATTTACTCGTGTAACAGTATGGCAACTGGTGCAAATTACACAAGTGCTTTGCCATGTTTGGGTCCGTGCATTGTCAAAATAACTGGCCATCTATAAACGGTCTGTGATGCCAAAAAATCCTACGAATAATATCTCGTGTAGAGGGAGTGGTAAGTGAAGACATTAAATATTGTCTAGTCCTCAAAGTCCCGACTTTGTTAACGATGTCGCCCTTAAAATTTGTGTTGGGTGCCAGGTCAGGTGTCGGCTTGTCAATCGATTGCGATCATAATTCAACCTAACTCGCTTACAGTCCTGGACAAATTATTAGACGCACTGTATTTTTTTAGTAATTTTATGTTTCTTAAGAGTTTTTATGCAATAATGGTATATTTAAACTACAATATTATTGATTTTTATTTAAAAGAATTGTTATAGACTACATATTTGTATTTATTTTAAGATAATTATGATTAAGATTAATTTATATTAATTATTTATTATAGATTTATGGTGGAATATCATCATCAAATGCGGGAGACAGTACAGTCTTGCATTGATAGCATGCCGGGCAGAATTAAAGCTTTGATAGCGGCTAAAGGTGTGCTCAACTAAATATTGACTATTACTAACATTAATTTCACTTTTCTTTAAAAACTTAATAAACTTATGCTTTTCTAAATTAATGCTGTTTTATTTATGTTAATAAATCGGTAATTGATTGGATAATATAAAAAACAAATCAATTTAAAATAATAAAACGGTACAATATCACCGGCAATTAATATTTTACATGAAATCTTGCAGTGCGTCTAATAATTTGTCCAGGGACTGTAAGTGCTTGATTATTTTTAAATTCATTTATCAAAAATAAATGTTAGATTTATAAAATAATATATTTATTAGAGAAAGCATGGTTAACTCGGATTCTCCTCGTATAAGGTATCAATATAGAACGACAACAATCACAACTCACTAAAACAGAAGCTTCCTCAAAATATCGTCCCTTGAAAAGCAAACGAGAGCATTTCAATGTAGAAAATACGACATCCATTAACTAATGGTCTTGAAAGACGCAAATTAATGTATACCTAAATACAAAAAATTAAATATTACTTTTCCTGAACAAATCTTCTGGGACGAGTGAAATAAATGCAAAAATATAATTTTGTTCATGAAACTAGTAAAACTTTTTGCTTAATCTGTTCACTTATCACAGATTTCAGTATTTCAGTAATGAAATAAGAACACATTCATATTGCGTAAAATGTTAATTAATATTAATGAATATTATCTTTATAAATATGTAAAGAAAATTTTCTAGTTTACAAACTCTTATTCATAATGTATCACACTTTTAAAAAACCAAACTGAAAATTCATATTAACTTACAACACATCTTATAAAACTGCTATATTTTTGTCGTGTAAAGCGGATACTCAAACTATCATGTAAACTTTTGTATTAGACATTGTATTGGCACATATTTTTATGCCAATATTCTTCCAAAAATCCAATGAACTAAAATTTCCATTCTTAAGGGGATACGGTACCCAAAACATTATTTATAGAAATAACATAAACTTGTAAATTATAGTGGTGTTATATAATGTTCACTCTAAATAAACATTTTCTAGCAATAAAAACAAATATTTACAAGTAGTTTTTCATTTATTTAAAAAAAAGTCAAAATTTTGAACTTTTTTAAAACGCTACTCCTTTCAATTTTAAGAATAACTCCACCAAACTTTTATAGTTTGTTTTAGTACTATTTGTTCAAGAACTGTGCATGGATTTTAAAATGTGAGCTACAGTTAAAAAGTAACATGCATTTATACTGAAAATCACAAAAAAATTATAAATTGATTTCACCTTTTAAAAAAAACTACATAGTAGACCTTATTCCATGCACAATTTTGTGCATCATATATATAAGATCACGGGTTAAAAATTTCAAAATTATAACTTAATTAGCAAAAAAGCTTTAGGGATTTATGAAACACAAGAATTGAAAAACGCGAAACCGAGAAAAAAATGTTGGAACAGACGAAATACGTATTCAAACTTATAGGAATGACTCCAGAAAATATTTAATTACTTTTTTTCTACAAAAGATATCATTATGAAACTTTCAGTAAATGTTCAGAAAAATATTGTAAATAATATGAAGTAAAAACTGAAAAATCGATATTTTGACCAATTTTTGGGTACCGTATCCCCTTAAGAAACATGTTCGTTGCTGTGAAGTATAAATCTGGGGGCAAATAGCTATAAGATGAATGTATCAGTTGTCAACCAAATGATTAAACTACCATAATCGGGTAAGTTTTTGATTATTTATTCTATTGCCTCTTGCAAATTCTGATTAAATTTGAGTTTTTTAGCTCCAAGAAATATATTGGTGCATTATTTCTGCGAACAAAACTGTAAAAAAAACGGGGTAAAATACCAAGTTTCCATCATTTTCCGCATCCTCTTCCGGGAACGCAGCAGCCTAGGGAATTATCCCATTCTTATAAAAGCAGGATAGGTAATTTGTGATTGGACGCCGACGCAACGGTCGATCAGCCAATCCCGAAGCCAGGACCGATTTCGATCAGAGGACCCCCCCCTCCCCCTCTTCGAATTAATCCCCTCCCGACGACTTTTATGACTCGAGTCCTGGTGAAATATGGGATCGACAAAGTTTCTTTCGCCTGATTACAAGATCTGCCTGGCTTCCCATAACTCTTGGCTGCTCCTGTATTGTAATCTTTCCAACAATGCTTCTGGCACTTTTCCACTGGAGTCTTGGGAGACCTAAAGAAAAGAGCACAGAAATTACTTTCTCTTGAATGCTGCAGCGAGTCACAAAAGTGAAGAAATTTCTTTCTTGGCTTTGATTTTGGGTAGAATGGTTCGGTGCCTAATGTACTACAGGATAAAGGAGATCGATTTTTATTGCTGGTTTTAACGTAGCTTTTTTTTTTGTTGGAACTTAACATTACAATGTATTTCCAGAGGGTAGTATCACTGTTAAAAATTTGGTGCTAGGTTTCACCATGATATTGGTTGGTTTCACCATGATATTGGTTCCTAGTAGCTGCAACGGCTGAATGGTGAAATGTTTCACCTTTTTTTTCGGTGTTTGGTTGAACCATTTTTCTGGATTTGGAAGCAAAAACCTGAGAAATGGTTCAACCGAATACCAAAAATATGGTGGAACGTTTCACCATTCAGCCGTTGCAGCTACTAGGAACCAATATCATGGTGAAACCAAGCACAAAATTTTTAACAGTGTAGAGAACCATAACGAAAGAATTTAAAGAGTACCGTTAACAAATTAATGTAGTTTTAAAAGGAATCTTAATAAGGTTTGAACTAAATAGCAAATATATTTTATGCAGCTGTTATTAAAAATTTAAATCTACATGCTGCAAGTATTTAATAAATACTGTACGTGCGAAAAAGTTTTAAATATTTCTCCTTAAACAACAACAAACGAATATCAGAAATTTGTAAAAGCTCCTAAACGTGTTTTAATAGATGCATGCAGCATTATTATAAAAACAACTTTTGTTAACTGGTATTAATAACATTGATATCTTCCAGTTCACGTTTGAAAATAGGATATATCACAGGAAAGTTATAGAAACAATACAGTTAATAATATAGCAATTGCATTCTTACAAGGTTGTGTTTTATTAATGAGGATATGTAAGTAACGTTTCAATGATCCATTGTTCAAAAATAAATTTAAGCCTCCAATTTATAAATAAATTGAATGACCAGTAGTTTTTATATTATCGAATCGTGGCTTGTAATTGAAATGAAGTTAATGTTTGATCAAAAACTTAAATCAGTTTTCACATTCAAATAAACGTTTTCATTGATTTTATTGAAACAAAAGTGTAAATCTAAAATTTAAATAGTTTTATTAAATAAGAGTTTGATCAAGACAACTAAAACAAATTTAAAAGATAAACCTTATGAAGTGGGTATGAAACTCACGTACAATTCTATTTTTAAATAATTCATCACATTATAACCTGATAATTGAAAACCATTTAAATGCGTCTTTTGTTTTCTTTTCATGTTACTATTTACTTACCAAATCATGCTTCATTCGTTTTGAAGTTTACAAATTATATGATTTTATAGTAGAGAAACTCTGTGACTTTGCAACCTTTGATTGCCAGTAACTTAATTATATTTAATTGATAGGATTAATTGCGAAGATGTCTTCCATAAAAGTAATAGTTTCCTTTATATTCATTATATTTTTCACTATTACATAGTTTTTATTTTTTTTCTTATTTTCATGGTTTTTAGTTTCTTCAAATCTGATATACCAATAAATCACCATCCTTTATTCTATTACAGTTAACAACTTAACATTTTCAAAACTGACTTTTTTAGCAACTCATTGCTATAAATATGAATACAAATTAAACAAATTTTAAGACAAATTTTGCTGGCAAATTCTTAAGTGTTAAAACTGAATAAAATATAAATTTATACCACAGGTTTTTTTTTTCAAATTGCCGCATAAAAGTTGAAAAAAATTTAATTTTTGAACAATATCTCGTGTTCTTCTGAAGTCCAGTCTAAATTCGTAATACATTTATGAACCCAACATCCATTAAAATGGATATGGCCCTGCAAAAATTGCAATTGAAACTTTTTCTACGCAAATAGTTTCCAAAGTCCAATTGTTTAAAAATTTTGATTAAATAAAGAATATAACTGTTAAACTTTGCTGGGGTTTCAGGAAGATAATGGCTCAAATAGATAAATATACGACTTTAAAAGAAAATACATAATACGATATTATACCAAATAACGATATTTGAAATGTGCTTTTTTTTTAATTAAAAATTCTATTTTTTTAATCCAATATAGTGCATTTGCGAGTTTGAAAACATTAATTTATGTTGAACATGCATATGTTTATCTATTTTTTATATAAACTATTTAGCAATTATTACTAGTTTTTGATGTGATGCACTTCCACTTATTTTAAACTTTAAAAAGTAGTAACTGTTTGCTTTAAAAAAAATTAACCATCATTAATATTTACGATTCATTTAACTTCTCAACAGTCAATCTACCATTCAGAAGTATACATAATAAATAAAACGTACTGGGCGAAATTTACAAAATATATAAATTTTAATTTTATAATAACGTCTATTGCACAAATAAATTCTGATGTAGATTTGAGTTAAATTTAACATTTTCCTTTTAAATTTTCATTACATGTTTACACATCAATGTTAATATTTACAAAATCTCTTTAGAAACTATTGGGTTGGTTTAGATTTTTTTAAAATCTACTCTTTAAGCGAAAAATCCTAAATTGCATCCAAATATGATAAGGATTCGAATACTTTTTGAGTATTTAAAGTGTGAATAAGAAAATATATTAAAACAAATTGCAGCTTATCATTGGCCTTTGTGACGTCATCACTTTCCAATTGCTCAGTTATGATTTGAATTTATACACAAGCATAGGAAATCGCCTGAAAAATTTTAACACAATTGCGCTGTGCACAGTTGGCAATGTTGTAGGACACTACATGCTTTCTATCACGTGATTTATTAATATTTTTTTTTTATTATTCAGCAAAGTTCTTTAATTTTTTTAAAAAGAAATTCTGCATTGATATTCGCAATAAGAAACTTATACTGATAATTCACTCATTTTTTTTATTTGATTTTAAAAATGCTGGACGATCCCTTAATGTAATGCATTAAAATTTTAGGAATTATACCAGTGGACTTCTATTTATGTAGTTTTAGTAATTTTTCTGTTAAACTATTCTTGAAAAGTAGTTTTTGATTAAAAAATACATTTATTCCTCTATTGATTAACCTTTTGTTATTCCTCTTTTTCTTACGCTTTGTAAATTTTAATTTTATTTTAAAAAGAATATCTCATAGTTTTTGAATTTCAATTTTGGCTTGGTCGTAATCGTCGGTCTAAGCATTTCACGATTATTTGCTTTACACTTATATTAATAAGGATTTTAATTAAAAAGAGCCATTCTAATATCAGCTATTTCTTTATATACTATTTATCTATTTATAACATTGAAATCAATCATTTTTACTTTGAACGCGTTTTTCTCAACTGCATTTGTCAAATTTGCTGCAGTTATAAAAAACGATTACAAACCATACGACCGCTTAGCATTTTTGCTACATATCTTGTATATATTTTTCTATACAATGACTCATGGATTGTATGAAAAGTCTAATTTTGATACGCCAAAAATCATCAGATTTTTTAGCGAAATTTAAAATTTTATTCAAAAACTCATTTTTTTAAATTCCTATATTTTTTTCACAATCCTAGACCATAGTATAAGCAATACCTTTTAGCTTCATATTTTTTCCCTTTTATTTCAACCACTGTGAAGGCCGCAATATCTGCAATCTTTTTTTCAGATAATCATTAGTTATGTGCAAATATATTCTTAAAACTTGAAAACATTATGCCGTATTTTTTTTTCAAAAATTCCCTCATTACCTTTCTTTGGGTGGTGACACTAGTTGTTTCCCTTAATTATAAATTTATACGATTTAAATTATTTTTTTTAATTTTTCATTTTTTTTTCACATTCAAAAATAAATTTTCCAGTTGAAATGATAAATAATATTAAATATTGTTTATAAATACTTAATCATTTGAACGTAAAAACGAAAAAAACAGCTCATCTTGAAGATTAATTAAATTCAAAATTAAAATTGAGTCTTACAAGTAATATTTTAGCGAAATAAAAATCTTCTGTAAAACTTTTCCTTGTTAATACTATACAAGTTAAAGTTGTGGGTATTAAATTAATTACAATCGAATAAATAACCCTTCTCTTCCATCCTCTTCCTCATTAACACTAAATACCAAAAAATCAATTTCCACGCCATAAATATGGTAAATTATAAAATTGCTTTTAATGACTTTGCTTTATTATTTTAGTGTATTGAAACCATATGTATCAGAGAAAAAAAAGAGCATAATTATTCACCATTTATTCATATTATGGTGAATGCAGTCTATGTTTAAAACGTTAATATGTACTTTGTTTCATAAGCTTTTAATATTGACCTCAAAATATTTTATTTAGTAAATTGATACTTGAAATCTTTTTTATTGCTTTAATAAGCTATGGTGGTATTGTTGACCATGTTACATTTTGTCCCTTTATTTTGCGGGTGGTGTATTCGAATAGCGTTAACTTACATTTTTACTGTATAAATAATACTAAGTACATCAAAAACTGCATTCCATTTCACATATAAAAAGTAAACGTATTAAAGATGTATAGTAGACATAATCATTTGTAAATACTGTTTCCTTTAGCTTTCGGCCGGGGAGCCCAGGCGGTAAGGTATACGGAATTGTCTTTTATTTGTCTTTTATACGGAAGATCCCATGTTCTGGCCCGCGCATTGTCGAAGTAACTGTCGATGTATAAACGGTCTGTGCAACTAAAGTCCGACTAACAATAAGTACTCCGTGAAGATGGAGTTCACGTTATATATGCTTTTACGTCCAAACTCTGCGAACGATGTTCGTGTAAGTTACGTTGGGTGCCGGGGTCGGCTCGTCACTTGACTGGGGTTTGAAATTACTACGCCAGACGCCAATAGTCCTCGTGCAACTCCAGTGCGATAATATTTAAAATTTTGCTCTTAGTATTCCTGTTTAGTACTAATTAGTGATCGCCAAAAGGCCTCGTGTAGCTCTAGTGCGACGAAAATTCAACTCGGTAGTGCATAAACTATTTAAGCATAAAATGTGTATATAAGTTTTTGTCAACATCTGATAATACACTTCAAGACGTGTTTTACAAAGCTAATATTTTTTGACTTAAAATGCTTTTTACATAATACTTTTTTTAAAAAAATCGAAACTTGGTGCAAAGAAAAGCAATAAACTCCCTAAATTTGACATTATGCCCTTTCGATCCAAGGCGCAGAATTTTAAAGTAGATTGACACCAATATACCGCTCTCTATTTTTATATTTTTGAGCGGTTCTTTCTAGCGTCAACAAAGCCTTCTGAGAAATCCCCCCGGGCCTTCTATCCCCACCGCTATCTGATTGGTTGGTAGCCCATAAAATCCAGCTGGTATGCAAATCTCGCATTCCAGTCCCCGCCCTTACGTTCCCCTAAAAGACGTCAACGGTTGCTAGGATACTTGGCCTCTTTGTTATTGGTCTAGGCCCCCTGTATGGGAGGGGCTATCATGCGCATACCTAAAGCCCCCCATGTGAGGCTTATCTCCAAGGACTTCTATCTTTCCCCAAAATGACTGGATTCAATAAATATCCTGCAGGGGCCTTGTTTACGAGCGCAGGATAAAGGGTCAGGGGTGATTAAAAGACGCTGTAAAACAGACCTACCTTTACAACACTTTAACACCCTCTGGGCTACTGCACCTCGTAGGGTAATAAACCCCGCTAAAAATTCCCAGAAATATAGGGAAAAGAGTTTTAAAGGAGATTTAGGGAGTACCACCATTTTTTTTATTTGGTTTTTTAGAGGGATGCGTCTAATTTTGTTTTCTTAACTTGCCACCCACACTAGTGCATACTTGCTTGACCCTTTTTAATGCCTGGCGGGCAGAACCTCCGAGCTAGTATCTCTGAAGGGTCCATCCGCGAGGAAAGGCGTCTAGAAAACCCAGGTAGGGGTCCTAATTTTCATATTTCATAATTAAAATGCGTTATGTTAGGAGAATCAATTAACTTTTAAGGCATATCTTCATGTATAACTGACGGGTAATATTTTAGCACCCATAACTTCCTTGTTTCATTTACACCATAATGAAAAGCATCAATTTATGTTGATTTACAGGCCTCAGAATATTTGACGGTCAAAAATTAGCTCGCCTACTTATTTTAAGGCAGTTAAACCTTTTAAAAGTAGTCATCCTATAAGGTAAAAATCTAGAAGGTATCATTTACAGGCAATTAGGCAGAACTAACTTGCATTTTTTTAAAGGTACGATAGCCATGTAATAAAATTAATTTCTTTAGGCACACCAGGATTTCATGACTCATCCCATAATACTATAGCTTTAAATTTATGTACTGACGGTATATTTAAATGAGCATTTTAAATTTCAAAAAGGGTTTTCATGTTACGACTACTCTAGGGACCTGGGCTTTAAATGAAAAGTGTTTCTAGTACAAAAAAGTATCACCATATTTAATCTTCGCAATGATTTACTGTAAGGATGTTAAATCAAATGCATCAAACCCACTCAGAATGTTGCGTTAAACTTAAATTTTATTTCAAGGGTGAACTCCCTACGGATACTTTGGGCTGGTCAATGACTTATTTTTAGTCCTAAAACGGGTATAGTTGTGGCATTACTAAGAATCTTACATTAAAAATGTACTTATTTTTAAAAATTTAAAACTTGTGATGCAGCATGAAATGTCGCTAATTTAGTTTCATTCCCTCCTTAAATTATGTAACCTTTTGCCTATGGCAGCCATTATTATAAAATATGAAAAGAATAAATATCATCTATTGCTGTAAATTTCAGAAATTTTGTATTGTAAACTATAGTGTAATAACTTTTAATTGTATTGACGTTAATAGATATTATAAAAGTGTTTGCAGCAACAGAAATGTAACATTCAAAGGATGCGTATGGGATAAAAAGTTAAATTGAAGTGATTAAAGAAAAACAATATTTTTGTTTTTGAAATTATGTAAATGCAAAACTAAGAAGCATGAGAAAAAACATGTATTAAAGTACTCACATTTTTCACCATTATGGGACAACTTTTATTTGAACGTTTGTTGCGCAAATAAACCTTGTTAAACATTGTTTTTGCTTTATAAAGAATTGATGGCTATTAAGTTTGTTTTTTTTAAGTACGAAGCATTTAGCAACATATCTTTAATTATAAAAAATAAGTACAGATTATGATAAGGGCCCTTTACTGTAGAAATAATCATTGCCTCTCTATTCTGATTTTACAATGAAAAACTAAGTAGTTTTAAGGTATTAAATTTTTTTACAACTAACGGTAACTAAACAAAGAATGCATTCCTTTGGCTTTCCAAAAAACCCCACCAAAGATGATTATTAAATCCGTAAAATACTTGAAGGTATAATTGACATGCTAATACTAAATGTATTGTAAAATGTTTACTGTATATAATTGTATGTACTGCATATAATTGTATTTAATTGTAACATTTACTAGCATAAACATAAATAATATTTAAAAAAAATAAAGTATTTGTACTCGATATAATAGGTAAACAAATACTGCTCAAAAGCGAAGCGTCCGTAGATTTAAGTTTTTAATCATTGTTTTAAACATAAACAGACTTTTTGGTAGATAACTTATGCGACTCATTTTTCTTGTAAATTACTAACATTATCAAACATGACCGAAAAGTAACTTATGTAGTATTTTTCTGCCAGTAAAATAAATTTTTTCTTAAATGAGCAAGACTTTAGATTTAAATTTTAACATTTCTTCGGACATCAAGTTAAATAATCAATATTAAAAGAGCGTAAGTTGTGTAATTGACTGCATATAACGTATAAATAACTTTTGATTCGTATATTAGGTTGTATCGAAAAAAAAATATTTATTCTAGAATATATCTATATCTCAAAATAATGCCTAGTTTCAATACAAAATCTGTAACAACAAAACTCGAACTAATTTTTATACTATATTAAACTTTTCATTTTAAAAACGAAAAAATTGACGAATGTTGTAGGTAAATGAAAATAACTCGTATTAAATTTTGCATTTATAGTACAGCTGCGGGGGAAAGAGATTCAACCCTTTGTTTTTTGGATACTATTGAATATAAGTTTCCGAGAGATGCGTCACATTTCAAGGCTAACAGTTTGGAAGGATTTTTTTTAACTAACAACAAAAACAAATTACTAGTTTCTAAATTAAGCAAAAAAGTTCTAAAATTTCGAAACCGTTTTATCGATTGTTTGAAGACACGTCTAGATATTACAGTTAATGTTTTGGACAAAGCCCCTTAATTATTCAATATCTCGCAAAATATTTCATTGACATTTATTAAATTGATGCTTTTTGTAGGTGTTAAACATTTTATGCAAACAAAATGGCGTGAAAAAGTGGTGCAATTGGATTTTTTAAAGTTGGTGATCGTATTAATATGGTGACGATCCCTTATGCAAATTTCGATACCGGAATACATTTTTTGCCTTGAAAAAATGATCTTTCTTAATCTTCTCTTCAATAACAGCTTCCTTTCTACAGCCAAACATACTAACTGTAACACAAGGCAAATTTTCCGCACTACTGGAAGTTTTATGTTAAAAAATATAAAAGTATTAAAAGTAACATTTGTGTTTTTATTTGTAACAAAAAAAATATCAAATTGACAATGGTGCAGAAAAGGTGCCCTATGTAACTGTTAGTATGTGTGTGAAATTATTTTCATACGAGTGCCTGAACTTCTACAGTTGCCTCGATGGTCGTTTATTATGCAATATTAGTCCACATTTTTCTTTTTCTCAATATTTTTTAAGAATAAGTTTTTTACAGTTTGAAATTTATTGCCCTGAGCCTTTGCTGACTGTTATATCCATAGACATCATAGTTAAAGTATTAGATTGGCAGATCACGTGACCTTCAATGCTAACGACGGGGCGCGCATGGATACCAGAATAAGAGGGCAATGGAGCCAATGTTCCCACCAGTTTTAGGAGAAAAACACTACGAAAAAATACCATTTAATTCTAAAATTACAAAAACATACGATAAAAATACTAGCAAAGCGTATCACGTTTTTTAAAGTCACTAAAAAGATTCCAAAATGCAGCTAAAATTTTTATGGTCTTGTTTTGTAATTTTAGAATTAAATGGTATTTTTTCTCGTAGTGTTTTTCTCCTAAAACTGGTGGCAACCCTGGCCCCATTGCCCTCTTATTCTGGTCTCCATGCGCGTCCCATCGTTAGCATTGGAGGTCACGTGATCTGCCAATCTAATACTTTAACTATGATATCATTGATTATATCGTATTTTTTATTAAAAATATTAATTTCCGAGATGCATGTCTAGATTAGAGTACTCCTACGGAAAAATGTTTATTTCACCCAAAATACTATTAGTCATTTTTCTAAAATTACGTTGTATTATATCTAATTTAAAAGAAATTATTTTGTTGGCTCCAAATTAAAAATAATAAATAATATAAATGTTTAATAGTATGCCTAGAGAAGAGGTACAGTTTTGCACTTAGGTTAAAGGTTTTCTTGAAAGCCTTTATGGAATAGTATAATTCTTTTAAATTTTTACTGCGTGAGTTTTGAAGCTAAGTTATAGGGTGTGATTTTTAATAAATATTATATGGAATTACTTTATGTCCGAAAAATAATTTTTTGCTGATGAATAAGCTTACACACAAATTTTTAATTTGAATTATTTCAATACAACAAAATAGACTTTTACATTAATTTCCCCGTACATTTTTAACGTACAAAATAAAAGACGCTTAAATTGTGAGCAAAGAAAATATTGAATTTTGTGTGTTTTTTTTACAACAGGATTGTTTATTGCTTTTGCTTTTTATTAAAATTTTTCTTTTTAAATAAAAAAATTAAAAAGAGAAATTTTAATAAAAAGCAAAAGCAATAAACAATCCTGTTGTAAAAAAACACACAAAAAATTCAATATTTTCTTTGCTCACAATTTAAGCGTCTTTTATTTTGTACGTCTTTTATTAATTTATAGTTGTATTTTATTCCTTGTATATTTCTTTAAAATCTTTGCTAGCTTGTAGTGCTAGTAATAATTCGAGTTATAAAAAGTTAATGTGTGACATCACATTGCAACTGAATTACTATACCCATGTTATTCCTTCAACTTGAACAAAATTTTATTAAACATTTCATTACAAAGTCATTTCAAATTCAACCTCCAATATTTATTTGAATTACATTTGTGCTGCCATCCTTATTAGTGTCAAGAAAATGTTTTATTTATGCCTTTAACTAACAAGAATCTTTTTGTCGTTGTTTCTTTAATACCCTAATTTTCTGAAATTTATGACTTAAGTTTGAGCCAAAGACTGACTCACCAACGAAACTAAATTATCCTTCCGCTGCTGACTTGCTAATATATCAAGCTTACAGCCTGGGTGAACGTACAGGCCTGACAGCTTTTAAGGATTCTGTCCAAGCTGATTGGTGTAGAGTGCTCTGAAGTCCCCCACATTTTATTTTATCGAAAAGGCAGCAAAGGAAAATTAGATAAGCTATTTCTATCGAAAGGGGTTTTCCGCAAATTTTCAGAGTGCATCAGTTAAGTAGGCTTAAGAAGTTTCACATACCAGAGAAAACCCCTTAATTTTTTTAATGAAATTTAATTAATGCATACATTAATTTAATTTGATATGTTTTTTGGAGACAGTTTCTTTGCACTTGTCTGCTTTGTCAAATGTAAGATTTAATTCATCTGTTGAAATTTTAAAAGTAATTGGTTGAATTTTAATTACTCTACTTCAAGGAGAATGCTCCAGTTCCTGACCTTTTACTTTATTTGACCTTAAAAAACTGCTTACAGAGATTCGAATTCACTTGAAATAGGAAGAATTTAAAAAAATTAACGCAATTTGAAAAAATGAGATAATATTCCAATATTTTATAATTATATTTGATTTCTTGATGGATCGAACTTAAAAAATGGTTAATCTTGTGATTCTGAAAGTATAAATTACTGCAATAGATAACTCTAATGTTATGCTATTGGGCTAAGAAGTTTGTAATTATTGAAAGTAGTATAAATATTTAAAAATGTATGTATATGATAAAAATATAAGCATGAATACTTTTACAGTTATATTTTCAATTACTAGTATCAAGCCGAAAATTCATGGAGTAGAAACTAAGTTTTGGAATCACAACACAAACGCTTCACACAACCTATTGCTTCAAAAAGTTTCTAAATTGTAATTTCAAGCAATTAAGTTTGTCCAGAATTTCGCAAACGTGCATGCTGCAAGTGGTTAAATATAAGCCTTTGCACAGAAGAGCGCTGTTCTTTACAAACTAACCTCGTGTAGCTGTAGTGCAAATATAATTTAACCTAACTTTGCAAACAAGCTATTGAAAATAAATTATAACATTTATATAAAAATGATTTATTTATAGTAACGAAAAAGGTTTCTGTACAACTGTTTTCTCCTTGTTAGTACTATCCAAGCTGAGAAGTTTTCACCAACATTCAATTGAAAAAGATGGGTTGTAATTATTTGTGTGAGAGTCAAGTAAATTTTGGTACTATTTAGTAATATATTTTGTCTCTGATTCAAAGAGCCTTTATTACTCTTATCGGTCCTCATTCATTAAGTAAACATGAACGTTCTATGTAGTGCATTTTGTATTTCGTTATATATATCATTCGTATCGTATAGAGATTTAACCCATTACTTCACATTGATAATTTTCAAAAAAATACTTTACTTATAAAAATTAGCTTAATATAAATAATTAGTTATTTTACTGAGCAAATAATTTTGAAATTTAACAATAAAAAAGGCGTTGAGGAACGTATTGTCAAACGGAGTAATTCTTGTGCAATAAGTTCCGGGAATTTTTTCCTGTACACAGATAAACTCTTCACAAAAATTAAACAATCATACAGATACCCAGAAATTTACAATTTAATACTTCTGAGATTACCGTTTATTTTTTAAAAAAATAATTGCTTGTTAAATTTCAATAAAATAACATTGGCTTTGGTCATGACATATTTTTACAAAGATCTTGGTCACAACTAAAGTTTTTGTTTATTTTTTCTATTTTTGGTTGACTTATGAACGCTGTAGCAACTAATACTTTTACATTTTTTAAATACTATTTTCAATAATTTGCAGGTGTGCATCATGTATGCCTTGTTATTTTGCCTACTGTCATATTTCAATTCCTCTTTCAATTTTGAGAATAACTCCACCAAATTTTTATAGTTTGTTTTTAGTACATTTGTTCAAGAACTGTGCATGGATTTTAAAATGCGAGCCATAATTTTGTGTACCATATATATAAGAACGCAGGTTAAAAATTTCAAAATTCTAACTTAATTAGCAAAAACGCCTTAGGGATTTATTAAACACAAGAATTGAAAAACGCGAAACAGAGAAAAAAAGGTTGAAAGAAGATGAAATACGTATTCAAACTTATAGGAATGACTCCAGAAAATATTTAATAACTTTTTTCTACAGAAGATATCATTATGAAACTGCCAGTAAATGTCCAGAAAGATATTGTGAATAATAAGAAGTAAAAACTGAAAAATCGATATTTTGACCAATTTTTGAGTACCGCGACCCCTTAATCGCATAACAATGCTCTTACTCCATGCCAACTCCATTCAATTTGTAATTGAATCGTGCAAATTTTTTTTATCGAATTGCCAATAAATACAAATTGTATTCAACTGTTAAAAAACGTGTTGAAATTAACAATTACTGTTGTAAAATTTCAGTCGGTTTATAAGCTCTAAACGTACCTCTTAAAAGAAATAACATCTGCCCTTGACCGTTTGTCATCACTATACATAAAAAAAATGAGCAAGAAGTATACGGAGAATATCTTTTTGTATCGACTTTTTTCATAGTTGTTTATGTCATTGTAACTCCGTTTATACCAACGAACCCAAGTTACGAGGTTAAAAACCATGAAATTCCGTTGCAGTGCAACTGCTAAGGTCATCTAAAAGATATCGAAGAGTTACAGGAAACATATGGCCGAAACAAAGTCTCGATCTTTATTGTATGATTTGAGATCAAGTTGTTTATATAGATCAAGTTGTTTTTGATCTCCGATTTCAATTTTTATTTCGTTATATAAATGCTGTGATACATGAATACTGAATAGATTTCGTTTTAAAAACTTAAGAAAACTAACTAAAACTATAGAAATTTGCGAAACTCAGCAGATATGAGTATACAGTCACTGGACAAATCATTAGACGCACTGTATTTTGTTTTAGTAATTTTATGTTTCTTAAGAGTTTTTATGCAATCATGGTATATTTAAACTACAAAATTATTGATTTTTATTTAAAAGAATTGTTGCAGACTACATATTTGTATTTATTTTTAACATATGGCAACACTGTGTTGACAAAGTGATACATGAACGTAAACAAGTATAAACCTGTATTTATGTGTGGAATCATCCTCAAATGCAGGAGACAGTACAGTCTTGCATTGATAGCATGCCGCGCAGAATTAAAGCTTTGATAGCGGCTAAAGGTGGCTCAACTAAATATTGACTTTTACTAACATTAATTTCACTTTTCTTTAAAACTTAATAAACTTATGTTTTTCTAAATTAATGCTGTTTTATTTATGTCAAAAAAATCGGTAATTGATTGGATAATATAAAAATAAAAACAAATCAATTTAAAATAATAAAACGGGACAATATCACCCGGTAATTAATATTTTACATGAAATCTTGCAGTGCGTCTAATAATTTGTCCAGGGACTGTAGTATCTTTCAATATTGTGGTGAAATGTTTTGAAATTTACAGGTTTTATTTTGAATTTTAGGTGAATCATCTCCAATATTGAGTATTATAAGTATTAAATAATTAGTTTAATTCTCTGAGGAGATATTGAATTCATAATATTTTAACATTGCTTTTTTCATAAACTTTGCTATTGAATTTGGTTATTATGGCATATACACTGTTAAAAAATTTTGGCGCATGATTGCACCGGAATCTTGGAACTTTCCAGCTGCCACCACTATTTGGAACGTGAATTTACCAGTTTTGTGGTAAACCCCGACTTTGATAAACCTCAAAAGTGGTGAATCGATGCTCCAAATAGTGGTTTCAGCTAGAAAGTTCCATGATTCCGGTGTAATCCTGCGCCAAAATTTTTAACAGTATAAGAACAGTATAAGAGTTTTTAAGTATACTTTATTCTGGGACAAGTTATTAGTAAAAAAATATTTAATGCAACAAATTTTGCAAGTATTTCGTTTCTTTTTTTTTTTTTTGAAAGAGCTACTCACAATTTTTCGTTTTATTTACTATTTCGATTAACTTTAGTTAATATTAATTGTAGTTAGTATTTATACGAAAACGATGAAAAATAAAGTGACAGTTTATTTATCTTCATAAACTAAATTGTGAGAATTAATAAAAATTGAAATTCATCCAGCATATTTTTCAATGGTCAATTACTAAATTATTTTTTTTAATGAAAGGACATTTAATGAGGAAAGTATGAACGGGTTAAAGGGTTCTAATGGATATTATTGGGGCTAAAATATTAAACTCTCAATTAAACTTATAACCTACAATTTCTTTGTAAAATTATCAATTAAACAATTTTATTCAAATTGACTAAATTTAAAAAAAATAATGTGTGGATTTTAACATTACAATTATACACTATAGAGTTATTGAAACTTTTTTTAAAAAATTTTTTACTCGATTGTGTTTATAATTAACATTTGCCGATCATTCAACTTTATAAGTGTAAGCAATTTAATAATACTAAAATGTTGCATAGAATAAATGTACTACCAACTGAAAACCATTCAAATACATTCCACAAACGCTAACCGCAAATTCAGTTGAGCTAGAGATTAATTTGTTTCGAAAAATTAAAAAAAAAATCTTTAAAATAAAGACATTTTCCTTAAGTTTACTTATTATAGTGATAGACGTTTGGTATTTTGTAAATTTACTTCTGCAAAAGATGTTATAACTATTTTCATAAAGTTAAACAAGTAGTTTTGCCAAACACCGGTGAAATATCAAGTAGTCAGCATAACGAGATTTGCCCTACGTGAAACGCATACTAAATAAATAAAAACTCGTAAAAAATCTTTACTAAATGGCATACCAACCGTAAAAGGACGATAATGTCACCTTGCCCCTGTATAAATTAGGAAATAGGTAGAATCTTATGCACAATATATTATATTGCGTGTAATTTCTAATCATGAGCAAACTACGTTAAATCCTATACGGTGATGAGTATTATTAACTTTTATTAGATCTAATGGAAATCAGGGTCAGTATTTTGTACAATTATTGGTACTAATAACTTTGTAGTACTATTCCATTGAATAAAATTCTTTTTATGCAGCAAATAACATTGTAATTAAAACAAATTTAACTGTATACTGTAATATATTTCAAAATTAGTTGAATTTGTTCCATATTCTATCCCATAATAAACTTGTATTTGAAAAAGAATGTTCACTTCTTTAAAGAAAATTTGTTTATAATTATACAAGTAGTCAGCATGACGTGATTTGCCCTATCGTGAAACGCAACAAAATAAAAATGTATCTTACTAATGGTTTCCACCTAAAAGGAAAAATGTCAACTTGCTAATATATATAGTAGAATCATATGTAATATATTTATTGGGGTAATTTTAATCATGAGCAAACTAGTTAAATCCATAAGGTGATGAGTATTATAACTTTATTAAATTAATGATTATAAGATTTGTACAATTTTATTGGTACTAATAACTTTGTAGTTCTATTCTAATAAAACTTCTTTTTATGCGAATACATTGTAATTAAGACGAATTAATTGTAAGTTTTTTCAAAAATTAGTGATTTGCAATCTATCCAAGTAAACAGAAAAAGATTTTTAGCCTTTAAAGGTGTTTAATCTATACATGATTTAAATTATGAAGCCCATCGTCAATAGCCCTCGTCCACCGATAAATGTTGTCAATGTGACTAAGAAAAGTCCAATATCATCTACGACATGTATTCAAAATTTTGAAGTTTTGTATACGTTCTGTGTTAATGCTATCGATACATTATTTTTCACTAAATAGATATAACCGTTTGTAATCGCTATATTATTTTTTTACTTACGCTGTATTTCCGGGAACTATCCATGCGTTTTAACTTAAATAGTGACATCGATTGTGTAAACATCTGGTGCTAAACAAACCCTTTACATAGCTAAACATATGGGTCAAACGCACCGTCTATTCGATCACTTTATGCCTTGTAACAAGTTTCTTATTTTGGTTCACACAATAAATATTTTTACAAAAAGTATTTCAATGGTATAGAAGCAGTAATATATTCCATTCTGAAATACACCAGCATGATATTTATGCCAACATAAGAGAAACTAAGCTTTAAACTTTTTGTAAAGCTTGTAATATTTAGCCTTGAGATTATTCTACTTAACTTACATGCTGATTTATGTTTAACGACATATGCCACAGGGTTCTCATTCAGATTAAAAAAGCTATTCAGTATCCTGGTCAGAAAAGATCCACAAAAAAAATCTAAAACGTATCATGGTAAAACGCTTCTAACACTTTTCACACGAACTTTACTTAAGGCACAATAAATCTATGGCCTTTAGTAATGCCAAAAATTTAACGTAAGTACCATTGTACCATCTTCCAGCCAATAGAGTAACATAAAATACCTAAAAAAAGTTTTTTAAAAAATATTTTGGAAGCTAGTTTCTATTGGCTGAGAATTTTGTCAAGGTGACATCCCACACCTTGCATATCCTTTGTAGTAAATATTGTCATGTCTTAAAAAAAAACAGCGATAAGCAATATTTAGCACCAGTACCGGTCAAAAGTAGACGGTGTTACTGTCAAAAATGCTCTAAATTTCAAGTTGTCTATAGGTTTTTGTCAACCGATTCTCTATGCTTTATACGGTTTAGCATTTTAGCACAATTCAATACATATAACTACGTGCAGGGGAGTAACCATATGCGGATGTAAGCAGTCTCGAAAATCCTATGCATTATTTAGTCATTTTATATTTGACAAATTTCATACTTTCGCGTCCCTCAAAAATAAATTAATGGGTACGCCTGACTAAGCAATTTAAGAAAAACTTTGTGGTCGTTGCTTAGCATTTTTTAAGTTAGTTTAGTTTTGAGTAAGTTTCATTACGTTAGTTTTGTTTTAAGTAAGGTTATTTAAGGAATTTAAGTAAGCGATATTTTAGTGGGTTAAGTTTTACTATATACCCTTACAATTCATCTCGGGACGGTTCAGTTAATGTAATCTTCAATAAATACATAAAATAATTAACCAATTTTTTTCTAATACACGCACAAAAACATGTGACGCATTATATAATTTTTTTATAGTAAATCACATAACCAAGTCTAAATTGCTTTACCCAATAGCCCTCGTGTAGCTCTAGTGCGACGATAATTCAAACTAAACAAACTAAATTGCTTTACTGTCATGTAAAATTATTAATCTTTCAGTTAACAAATGTTTTTTTTTCTCAAAAACTAGTATTTACTATTTTCCATTGTTATCAAAGTAATTGTCATACTCCATCAACAAAATGAAACAAAAAGTGAAAATGAATAGCTTTTCTGTCCGAAACCGTTCTTCGGCGCCTTTTAAGCAAGGCGGTAAAGCCGGCTTTAGGTTGCCCAAAGACGGCGTACCTTCACCGCATCGCTTAAAAACAGTAAAACTGTGCAGGCTGGTTTTTGAACGAAGTAGCTCAGTTTCCTTAAAATATTCCTTATTAACAGAAGAATAGCATTTTCTGAAAATTTCTTTGTACTTATAAATTTCGATTTCCTTTAAGAAAAACTTATTTTTTTGACAGATTTATGCTTTCGATTGACGCTTTTTAAATTGAAATTGTATGTTTTATTTTAGTCGCAAAATGTTTTGATGAAAACTATTGTTAAGTTCTTATTTTGTTATTGTATTATTTTGCGTCAAATATTTGTATTGCTTTCTTTGAACTTAGACGGGACACCTTTTTACTTTTTTAAAATCAAAAATTAATATTCTCATGATAAAAAAATATTATTTTTATGGTGTTTCGTGGTGCTGAATATTTAAGTGTTTACTTACTAAAATATAGGATAAAATTGTTTCTTTCAATTTGAACTATGGTAAACTACTAAATTAATCAAGTTTTTTTGCACTTTTTTTAAAAGAGAACCTACTTGTTTTACAAACAATTTTCAAGGCATAACTCGAAATTTTCTTAGCCTAACAAGGATGAATCATTTTTAAACTATTATCAAATTTATTTATGTAGTTTTCCCGCTTTTAAGTGCAGCAATTTACAAGTTGAGTAGATGCTTAAGGATGTCGGCTGGTCATTTTATTGTGGCTCTAAACTATGACGCCCGTCGCGAATACCCCTCGTGTAGCTCTAGTGCGACGATAATTTAACCTATCCAAGTGCAAAAAGTATGCGTTATGACCAACGTTAATGTTTTATGTGAAATTTTTAATTTTTCATTTAGATTAAATAAATTCATATTTATAATTTTAAACCATAGACGTTGTATATTGAATATTTTTGTTTTGCTTCTTGTAAAAAAAATATTTTTATTACAAAAATTTTCGATTTGTTTAGGTGTGTGTCTTCTTTAATTTTACAATAATTTTTCCGATTAATAATGAAAGTTTAAAAACAGCATCTGAAGTTTTTTCAGTACAATGCAATGGATTACCTAAAATATATTTTTTGAAAAAAAATATGAAGTGTATGATATATTATTGCAATTATAAAACTCTCATATTTTATTTTGAGCTTTTAAAGTATACTAAATAGTGTATTTTTTTCAGTTGAAAATGGTCAATACTGAAAATTTCATATTTGGCTTGCAAGAGCTTTGAAACGGTAAGATGTTAAAAACTTTATTTTTGATGCTTACCAAACATTGCCATTGAATGTTTTTCAGTGTACCGCAATCAATATTTTATGTAGCTGTATGTCTTTTAGGCAGCTTATATACTATACTTTATTCTTAGAAACCTAATTAACCTTAACGTCTACTCATTAAAATTTGAAAGAATTTAAAACTTTACTGTATAAGGAGAAATATTAGTTATCAATGTTTAAGATAAATATCAAACATAGCTACAAAACGTGAAAAAATTGCATCCTATTCGTTATTGCAAGAGCAATGCATCTAAATAAATTAGCCATTATTTCTCGCAAAAAATCTAAGAAATGCTGCTATTATATTTACTGAAAAATCTTTATTTTGGTAATTTCAAGTTAAAAATAAACTTGGTGGTGTTTATTACGGCAATATGTTAAATCCCAATTACGCAATCAATGTGTTTTTTTCAATTGTTTCCTAAAAAACCAAACATAGTGTGTATAAATTCAATTAATATATTTTAAAACTTCTATCCAGGTAAACCTCTTAGTGCGTAAGGTGTCTAACAAGTTGTTTACTTAGAAACTTTAAATATATAGACTTAAATCACTATAATTTCCACTTTTCTATGGCACTTTTTTCATTTCAATTTAGCAACATTCTAAACATTTCATGTTTGACAAACTGACTTTATGGTACATATGTTAGTAATTGTTGGGTATTTGTCGATATATTTTCTCATATAATTCACTTTATATTGAAATATGGCATAATTGTTCCGATATTTAAAAAAAAAAATTGTAAATTAAGCTCAGAATTAAAGAAATATCAAAATTAATACAGGAATAGTAACGCTTTTTTATTTCAAGCATTTTCTGTGATTAATTTTAGATTTTTAAGTTAACTGATAAATAAACAGCTGTGCTGTCAGCGGATAATTAACCGATATATTGCACAATTTATTACAAATTTTATCGATATCACTTTAAAAAAAAATCTTATTCCTTGATCACAATAATTTTACTAAGTGGCAAATACAACAATTTATAAAGCTTTGTTTAAAGATATTATTTCATGAAAAATGATACCACACATAAAACTCATTTATTGTCTTTCTTGTGAGAATTAAAAATCTAATGGAATGAATGGTAAGTGCAAGCAACATGAAATTTTGTATCTTTTTATATAACACTTTACAATGCATCATTGGTTGGTCATTATTTTACGTATTTTTTAACAATGCAAAGTAGTACAACAATATCAATTATTTAGATGCCATGCATGAAAATAATTTCAAAACACAATTTCCTAATCTATCACATTTTAAATTTTAAATAAACTATGCTTTTAATTGGTTTACTGTGTGACTTACAGAGAAATATAAAGTTACATTTGTAAAGAAATTAGATTAAAACTCTTTGTCAACTGTCCTACTTGATTTGGTGTTTTGTAGAAATATAAACACCTTAATTTAATTTTAAAAAAATATTCTGTAAATTTTTCAAGAATTAAGATCAAGGACAAATACCCGGCTCAAGCCTACTAATTCCGCAATTGTGTTTTAAAATTAGCTTTATTTACAAGAATATTCATTTAACAAGGATTTTTTTATATAAGTGTATTTAAATGTGTTTGTATTAATTGCAAATGTGTATAATACAATTTTAAAGCCTAGAGGCTTTATTATTTAGGCATTATAGAGAATTATTTAAAGCTTGAGTTCATAGTCCGATAGAATTTCTAAGTTTTGATGTAACACGTCTATTGGTCCTTTTTTTTAATATATATAAATAATAGTTCACATCTTATACTTGTTGCTAAAAATATTAGTGTTTGCTATTTTTTTTGTCACTTATAGGCACTTATTTAAACTTCATTTTTATAAAGTTGTTTCGATTAAAACGTTGAAAATTAAAGAAACTTAACATGTAAATAATACGTCAATAAGGCGCAATACATAAGGAACCGTTTGTCTAATTTTTACTCGCTATGTAAGTGTAAATCCATTTATAATACAATAAACTAGCAAACTTTGGAAATTTTATTTGACTATGAGCAAATACTTTAAATAATCCTAATAAAGCCTCTAGGTTTCTAAAATATATTTTACACAAACATTCTTTTAAACACGTTTAAATTCACTTATATAAAAGAATCCCTGCAAAATGAATATTCTTATAAATGATGCTTATTCTAAACGTAATCGTGGATTTAGTTTGCTTGAGCCGGGTATGTGATTTTGATCTTGTTTAATTTTTGAGAAATGTAACGATTTTTTTTAAAAATTAAATTAAGGTCTAATTTTTTTCTACGTTTATTTACAAATTAGATAAAAAAAAAGGTGGTTTTAAAGCTTTGCCTTGAAATAACAACTATACAATTCACTATTAGATAAACTAGTCTAGTTCACATCCTGTTTTACAAACAAGAAACAGGACTGGCATTTTAGCTTGTAGATATCAAAAGTAATAACAATATAAGCGACATATGAGCACAATTACCGTTAAAAGTAACAGTAATGGTGCTTAAAAGCATGTTCCGTGAAATAATCTCAATCATAAAAGCCTTATACAAATGAACTTTAACGTTGTATGAGGTGTTTATATGGATTATAAAACCTTGTAGATAAATCATATCTAGCTTTAATCTCAGCTTGCTTCATTTTTTAATGTCTCATAAAACTGGGGTTTGATTGTTTTATTGTTTTCATGCGTGTTAAGTCATGCGGCTGATAATTCTACAAGAGAGATTTCAAGTAACGCTCAGAAAATAGTAACAATTGCGTAGGTAAGATGGAAAACATTCGGTTCCTGGTTTGAGGTCTTGGTCTTGATGTGCTAATCAGCTGGTTTTGTATCTAGTATACATCAGCTCTTAAATGTGAGTTAAAATAGCTGTCGTTATTTTAGTATTTTGAAAAACTATTTAGTATTTTATTTTGGATACAGACAGAGGTATGTATGTGGACTGAGAAGTTTTAGGGTTTTCTTTTTTTCAACGTTGTTTTGTTTAATTTTAACGTTACAACATAACATTTGAATTGATATATTTTTTAACTGTTTCGCTAAAATAATTTACTCTCTCGATATAAATTTCCCCTGTAATTACATCTATTAGTTATTATGGATACGTATACTCTTTGTAGGTTTCTTGTCTTGTTAGGTTTTTTTTATGAAATGTAGTTTTATTAACTAATTTTCATAGCATTTAAGAATGAATTAAAAGTATTTTTTATGCCCTTACAAATACCGTAAAAAATAAGTAACTTTAAGAGTACATTGCATAACTGAATGGGGCGAATTACGTAAAAAGTTCAATTAAATGCAATTTCTCCCGTGAACGTGCACTGTTGAAAATTTTGTGCTTGGTTTCACCATGATATTGGTTCCTAGTAGCTGCAACGGCTGAATGGTGAAACGTTCCACCGTATTTTTGGTATTCGGTTGAACGATTTCTCAGGTTTTTGTTTCCAAATCAGAAAAATGGTTCAACCAAACACCGAAAAAAAGGTGAAACATTTCACCATTCAGCCGTTGCAGCTACTAGAACCAATATCATGTGAAACCACCAATATCATGGTGAAACCAACAATATCATGTGAAACCTAGCACCAAATTTTTAACAGTGTGTACGTAATAATGATATTTTTTACCACAGAAAAAATTTATTTTTTGTTAAGATTTTTTTTAAGTGTTTCTTTGCATTTTGTCGCAAAATTTCATCATATTTGTAGATTATCTTAATCATAAGATAATCTACTTTTTGAAATATTTATTGGCATAAATAAAACAAATTTAAAGCATAAAAACAGTATTAAAGTACTTCCACAAAATAATAAGAAAACCACTATATATTAGAATGCCACAGAGAGTGATTCATTTAATTCTTTGAAACCTTTTAATCGACAATTTTATATCAATAATCTGTTTCAGAAGAAACACAATATGGCATTCTTTCAGCGAGATTGTATTGCTATTGTTTAATTTTTCAATCTCAAAAATGTCAGATTTTAGAATATCGACTTTTAACTGCATAATTTGGCCATAACGTTTGTAGAACTTTTATGAATTTTTCAGACCAAGATATTTTAATTTACAATGTGCGGAATATTTTAATGGCCAATATGTTTAATCTTTTGATTTTATTTATACGTCCTTAATTCTATGCCATTTATGGTAGCAAAAATAGTTGTAATAATACTTTTTATGTAAAAACTTGCACAGGAAAATAAATCATAAATTTAATTGGTAAAAAAATATATTATATTTTTTAAAGAAATTCGTCCGTGCTCTACATTATTTTTGAAAATATAATTTTTCGACTCGTCAATTTTTTAAAAATATATTTTACAATTTTATTTTTGTTATAAATGGTTTTAGATATCTCGCCAAAAATGACTCTCTTATAAAAATTTAATAGTTTTAAATTTTGTAATTTTTAAAAAGTCTGTTGGTAGAAAAAAAAATGAGATCAGAAAAAGGTTGGTAGAATAATAAAAAGAGAAGGTAGAAAAAGTTTGTTGGTACATTCTTAGGCTGGTGTGCAATTAGCTAAATTACGTAATTTTATAGATCATCACTAAGGAATTCTATATAAAAAATGACGAAACTTTTTTAATTGGTTAAAGATTTTTGACAGCCTAACTGCATATTTTTAAATTACAAATTTTATTTTGAAACATAAAATACAATTTTTTTGTTTTGCTAAACAATTAATAGTCTATAACTGATTAGTCTTAACTATAGTCTATAGTATTTCTAGTCTGTAAATTTATAGTCTTGACTAATTATACATATAACATAAAAATATTTGACATGAATATTGTGACGCTATGTACGATAATCGTTTGTATATATTCTTGTATCTTGCTTAACAGTAAAATAAAATTACTTAAAAAAAATTTAGTAGTTGTAAACAAAAGCTGCATTTGTTAACATACCAAAATTCACAAATACAACCCATGTTTTAATAAATATTCAAAAATATTTTTCGAACGTTTTGGAAATGCACTTTTAAGTCTTAATTTGTGAACATCCAAAATCTCAGTTACCCCTTAAGGGGACAAGGAACAAAACGACGCTTCAAAGTTTCAAATTTTCATTAACTTTCAATAACTAAAATGAATATTTACGAAATTTTTTATATAATACGCATCTGCATATGGGGTTGGAGTTCGCAAATTTGGTAGTTAATTTCAATATAAATGTGTTGCCAGCTTCATATGTCAATATTTTAATACACCGATTTTTAGGCTTTAGGTACACTTTCCAGCACAACTATTGATTGTATCTGAAAATAGTTTTTTATAGAAATAAAAAAAAGTCCAGTCAACGCAATGTCCCTCCAGTTTGACGATAAGACGTTTACAATTTTTAGTTATTAACCTAAATAGTAGAAATTTTGCGCATTTCTTAAATCAGAAAAATAGTCTTATTTTTACTCACTTAATATTTTTTTGGAATATTTTTGGTTCCACTGTGTTAAATAGACATGTATACGACATCACAGAAAATTTCAACCCTTCTAGTAAAATAGAAAAAGAGAAAAGTGTACCTTAAGGCTGAAAATTGGTGTTTCGGAATAATGACATTTAAAGCTGGCAACAAAGTTATATTGAAATTAACTACCAAATTTGCAAACTCCAGCCCAATATTCAAATGTGCATCATAGAAGTTTTTTCGTAAAGGCACGATTCAGTAACTAAAGTTGAAATGAAAATTCGAGATTTTGAGTGGTCGTTTTGTTCCCTGTTACCTTAGTTTGTTTTACATAAATTGTTCAGCCCTATGGTCTTCCTTTGTCTTAAATTTTGTCCTGGTATCTTTGTAGCATTTGTAGGTTTGGTATTAATTTAAACTATCCATAAAATATTTAACTTCAGATCTAGATTTTATACGTGTTTATGTATAGTTAAAGTAGAACTTCGATTATCCTAACTAATTTTCACCAAAGGTAGGTCGAATAATAGAAAGTTCCGGACAATAGAGAAGTATAAATTCAATAGTAATCTACTCTAGTTTTGCAAATGTAAACATTTGATATTAGTGCTAAGTTAACTCTGAAATAGTGGCTTAATCGCAAACAGAGAAAGTGCTTAAAATTATTTTAATTTGTATTCTTTTTTTTAATTTCCGAACTGTGTTTTGGGCAAAAGCTTATTTTTAGTTTTATAGCAGACAGCGCTTTTAATCTCACGATTTTAGAAGTTTCCCTAAAATTTAGGATTATAATGAATAAGTTTTTAATTTGTAAAGTTACCGAAGTTTTATCCTAAAATAAGTGGAGTTTCCAGATTTCAAAATAGGTTTTGGAATTTCATTTTTGAAAATGAGAATGACCTTTGAGATTTTTTACGTTTACTCATCACGGATGGTCGGTTAACAGAGTTCCGGACAAAATAGACGGATAATCGAGGTTCTATTGTTTTAAAATGGGATTAAATGAGTTAAGGGATTTTATAGTGAGACAATATTTGGACATATTGACAGCTCATAACGGCCAAGCATAGAATGTTAAAATAATATTTTTTATGATGGAATATAGTCAGGGCGTATTATTGCATTTCATTCGGGTTTCATTGAAACACATTTTAGGAAACGTAGAATTATTTTATAAACAGTTTGTTTATTTATGTAAACATTACTACTATGAAATTTACATTAAATAATAGAACATTGATTACAGAATTATTATACGAATTTATTATAAAATCTGAAATAAAATATCAAAAAATTATCACAATCATACATAACTGTAGATACATTTTATGGTAATTTGAGAATCTAGCTCATTTGCTGCGCAACAATTCCATAATTCAAAAACTTGATTGTTCAATTAATAGAACATTTTGGGATTAGAATTTTGACGATTGGTTAAGTATTATTCTGAGCTCTCGAATTTCCCCGTTCAATTTTATGACTTCAAAATTAGATAATTTTTAACATTTAAGACTTCTCTGGGAAAATATTTTTAAATTATGTTATTGTTGCAGCATGTTTGTGATGTCAATAAAATGAGACATGCACACTTATTAACAAGAACAAATTTCATACAATTGCGTATCAGCATTCCTTTAATTTTTATAATACATTATTCACAAAAATCAAGCATATTATCAACAAGTAATTAAGTTTATTTCATATCAACTACAAAAGAACAATACACTAATCAATTTCTATTTCAAACACTTACCATACTAGCTGACGGCAAAATATCCCCTTATTTCAAAAAATTTAACACGACTCAAAAAAATTCATTAACATTAATTTGTGTACAAATTTGAAACGCGTCTGTGAATATTTCCACAGTATTCTATCCGAAAAATCCACGGCTTGTTTTTCTGCCCAGGGTAATTTGAGATCCAACATGGCGTCTTGGCCGTCCATTTGAAGTCCATTGGTCCATCCTACGAATCATAGCCCGCCATCTCTTCTCCGATCTTTGGTCTCGGGCCAAGGAATTTCCTAAAGAAATTAATATGAAAGTACTTAAGCCTAAGTGGTCCATTTTGCTGCAACATTTTTAAATTTAAATCTATCAATCTTGTGTTTTATTTTTAATTATATAAAACTGATTAATTCTTGCAAAATTCAAATGATAAAAAAGTTGTGTTAAAAATAATTGTTTAATAGTTTGTTTATTTATTATTTAGATATTATTTAAATTTTCGATGTGTTATAAATAACTTATGTTCTTTTAAAATATATTTTTGGTACGAATATTACAGAACTTAAAAGAAATCATGATGCATCAATAGATATAAATTAAAAAAAATAAATGATGCAAATGAAACTTGTTTTTCACAGGTTATGTCTGAAATCTTAATATTTATTTTGTTTTCCATGCTGCCAATCTCTCATTCTCATTTAAATTTCCTTTTCATTACTTAATTTTTTTAATGTTAGTTTTAATTTTTGTACTTTAAATAATTTAATTTTTTTAACAACGATTTCTGACAAACACTTTTTTTGCAATTTTTATTGTTAGCCAAATTTGATATAAATACGCTTTTAATTATTAAGTTAAATAACTTATACAATGTAAACATAGATGCATACGATCATGAATACAATAGGACTCGTAATGTTAAGTATAAATCAATTTTTAAATGAAGCTTTAGTTTGTTTGATAAAAGATCTGGATTAAAGATCAGTTTCATTAATACAAAATTGCTGTTACTTGTCAAATCTGATATGACAAGAGATAGTACTTATGTATGAGTGAAATTTATAGTAATAGCACATGACTGTCATAGTTAATTCCAAATTTTTTTTTTCCCGTTATGAATGTAACGACACATTTATAATTTTTATCATACTTAATAAATATAATTTTTTAAAGTTGATTTTATTTATGATGAATGAAGTTCCTATGAATCTTATGAAGTTTTTAATTAACAAAGTTTTTTCGATGTCAAGCATCTTACAAATGAAACTAAACAAAAGATTAGCTAAACCGTATAATTAAAAAAATATTAACTAGGCACTTAATGTTAAGATTTTTTTTTGTCTCATTTTTTTTATCCTAATTTTCTAAAATCGTAAATATACTATATTTTTAGTTCAATGTCGGAAAGTTTTGAAACAAAATAATGAATAACTAATAATTATTGGGTATGTATACAATTGAGTTATGATTCACTTATTATTATACTTAAATTTTATTTATATATATTTTTTTAATATTTAAATTCGCTATTAAGGTATATTTAATACATTTCTAAAAATGCCTAGTACACAACTTTTAAGGAAAAGAGAAAAGCTCGTATTCAACTTCAAAAGTCAGTTTTAGCCCTCGTTGGCTGTAAAACATTAATTTAACCAAACTAAATCACGAGTTAATTATTGACTAATGTTTCTAAAATCTAAATTAATTGGAAACGGTTTATTTTATAGATCGGTATTATTTTAGACAAAGTAGTTAAAAGCTGTTTTATTTTATAATCAGGCAGTTTTGGAAAAGGACCTTTTTAACAAGCAAGTTTTGGAACTGAATTCATGAAAACTGCCATCTCGGATACGAGCAAGTGGGTGGTTTTTTGAATTGCATTAAAGTTTGCAACAAGACATTTTTGGAAATTGCACTATTTGATAACTATGTCCGATTTGTATATTATTCGGATTATTAAATATTTACTTATTTCAACCACCAAACAGAACAGGTCCATTTACAGGCAGAGGATTAACTATAAAATACAAAAATACAGGAACACCAAATATTAAAATAACGACATATATCATTAAACATGCTAAAATATATAAACATGTAGCCAGCAAATTACCAGAAACAATCAATAGGACAATATTTGACAAAATTTTTCTTAATTCAGTAAAGATAAAAAAATATCAACATCGTCTGAACAGTTTAAATACATAAAATTTAAGACAATAGTTATTAAAAAATTATATTTATGGGGAAGACACTTAAAAGTGACTGTCCCTTAGCATTTTAGGACAGAGAACTATGCAACTAAGTATTCATTACAACATAAACTTTAACTGAGAAACAAACACAGGTTAGCTAATCATTATTATATAATATGGTTAAAATATATTAATAATTGATTTTCTGGAAAAGAAAATACGATTACAGAGTAAAAAATAAGCAATATACTAATTCATGAAATTTACCTTTATTTTTACCAAATTTTTATCGACTATTTCTGCACTTCCTACTGTATTGTAGCACGGGCATTTTAAATATAGTTTTCCTAGTACCAAAGAGTTAAACAAATTTTTAACATAACAAAAATTTGAGTTTATCCTACCTTTACAATACAAAACAATAAATTTCTTAAATATAGTCTGTAAAGTTAATTGTTTTAAAAAAAGTTTATAAAAGGATTTAAATAAATTGCTATTAAGAATAAAGAAGTTGTTACAAAAAGGCTATTCATGATATCTTTTCAACTTTTAGCGAGAGCAGAAAAAGGTGTATTTTAAAACAAATTTTGAAATATAAAAATAAGAGAATATTTTTTCACGAAACTCTGCTCTTATAAAAAAACTTATTATATAGAAACGTCAAAGTAATGAATTCTTAAGTTTTATCTTTACAATAATTAAGTTTTAACTTTTTTAAGTTTAAATATTTTTCAATAACTTCATTTCTATTAGTTTTTTTGAGTATTTCAATAGAATTGCGAAATTTAAATTTTAAAAAATGTCAGTCTGTTTTATGTAATTATAAATGCTTTTTTTTAATTCGATAGTAAAACTAAAGGTTGGGACGAAAATAATTTTTTTAATAATTAAAGAATCACAAATTGATATAAAAAGTATCCGAAAAGTTGTAGCACACCTAACACAATATTTTTATAAGGAAATGAGTTTGATAACTCTACTGTTGTAGTATTGTTCTAACAAGTGCGTTGAACAAAAAATTTTAATTGATATATTTACCCTTAACAAATATTTGGGTTGGATAGTTTTTCCTCGTTGTACTTTTCGTCTTGTTTAAATATTTTTTTCCGACTGGCAAACTTTAAAAGATTACGAAATTGTTAGATTTGTTTTAATTAAACAATATAAGATAGCGTAATTTTTTTTAAAATGTTGGTTCTCGTTTAACTAATTTTTCTTTTTAAAAGAAAATAATAATGGAGTAACTTTATTTCTTTATACATATTTCTGCGTAGATATAAAAATAAAACAATTAACTTAAATCATTAAGAGTTTAAAGGGAATTTAACAATGTCCTGAAATGTAGTAACACATGTCTCTCAGTTTTGTTGTCGAATGTATTTTTTAAATATCTCTTAATAAAATAGATGCTTTATAATATATTTCTTTAATATTTATGATGCAATTTTTATACTTAAACAAGTAGGTTTGTAACAGAATCTGTCACTTAACCCGCTTCCATACAACAGTTGTGTTTAACAGGTAAAAAGGCGCCTAACACAGCATTAATTCTATATTAAACATTTACATGCTAAATTTTACTAGTTTCATTTATTTAATTTCGAAAATTCAATAATTATTACTTAAAATATCATTTGCAAAAATTTATTTATAAAGAATAAATATGTAATTTTCCTCGCTTTTAAATAGAATGCAAGCATTTCATATCAACGTACAAAGAATCTCGTAGTGAAATATATTTGGCGTCATTTCAAACTGATCGATGTCGCAAAAATAAATTTATTTTAATTTATTGTCTAAAAGAATTAAAGTTTCTCGAGCGATTGTTGCGAATGGCAATGGTGATTAAATTCTAATAAAAATGGCTTCCTATGCTTTTTAATTAAGCATTAAATTTTGCAGTTTTTTAAATAATTGAAGTACTTCGAATTCGAATTCTTTTCTGAAATGTTCAATGTATTCTAATTTCGATGCGCTGAATTTTTTGACGTATCGCACTTGTCCGTAGCATTTGTAGTTTGGGCTATGAAAGTGGGTGACAGACAGACATACGGACTAAACGATTCTAATACCTTCCACTTTTTACGTTATAAACGTAGTGTGGAAGCTAAAAGTAGAAATTCTTTCATTCTAAAAAAAACGTGATTTTACCTACGACCACTTTTTACAATCGCAGTTACAATTAAGTCCTGTGCATTATCGCTTCTGAAGGTTACTAAACTGCTAATTAAAAAAATCATTCACAGAAGTTATTCAGTTAAACTGCACTTAAAATACGTAAAATTGTTTGTTTTTGGCATGTATTTTATGATGTTTTAAAAATTTAATTGCTTATTAAGAGAAGACTGATTAAAAAATTTACGAACAATTTTTTTAAATTGCGTACGTATTGAACTTTTTTTTCTTAACGTGGGATATTTTTTATTATGCAAGTGCAATTCTTATTTCAGTTGTATGTAATGTATTAAAATTTTAAAATATATTTATTTACAATATTTAGATTTTCAAATATCACTTAAGATTAATATCCACTATTGTTCCTATAAATAAGTTTGTACGCTGTTACGTAATATTATACATTCATGAATAATTTAAGCTAATTTTAACTTAAAATTATCATTTTTCGAACTTTAGTGACGTTCTTAGTAAGCTGTAAACATGTTAAATGGATATGTGATTATTAAATAAAATTTCTTTCAGCGTAGAGACGAAGTGCGTAGTTTAAAAATCGATTTTACTTTTAAAAATTATATTCAAAAAGTGATTGAACAGAAACTTACAATAAAAATTGTTTAAAAAAAATGTGTGTTGACCTCAGAATCAGTCAACTCACAAAACCCAATTTGCTTTTGGCTGAGTGAGTACGTATGTCAGCTAATTGCAACTGTTTTTTAGTGTACACTGAAATAATAAAGTTCCACACGGATAGTTTTTGGAGGTATTTTTTTCGGAATGGGTGGGGAAGGTAAATTTGCTGGACCCTAAAGTGGTATTTCGAGCTTTTCATACCTGCTAAACGTGTCGCTACAAATCTCTGCTCTCTAGCTCCTGCTCAAGAACTCCTCACTTTCAAATTCAGTTGCTGGTTTTGCTTTTTGCCACCGTTTATTAAGATGATGTATTGTTAGCGAAGTCAAATTTGAAGGTCATTAAGGTCAAAAATAAGAATGTCATAAGAAAATTTCTTGGAAAAAGCATGATATAAATTTTGACTTGAATGATCGCTGATTATTATGTAATTCTCTAAATTATGACACGTTTTAATTTTGGAAAGTTTTTCTAAATGATTAAAATGATATTTAGTGTAAAAAAATAGAATGTCTGATTAACGTTTTCTTTTTAAATTTATATTTACTTATACTGGAAATTTACTTGTACCGTATGCCTAAATTTGTACCTTTTTATACTTTTGCTTGCATGGTGTAGAAATCAATAAAAATAAATGTAATTTTCGTTTTTTAAATTCATGTATGCCTATCAATTGTTTTAATGCCCTGACCTCTATTATTTATTTAAGAATGAGTTATGAATGTTCAAACTGATTGACTTCTTTGGGTGAATGCAGTTCATATTATTGGTATAACGCATAGAAGAAATATACAAACAACCATGCATAAGTTTTAAATACAGATTTCGCAAGTGAAAACATTATTTCCTTTCAATTTTTTCTACAACACAACGATAATTTTTTGACTTTAAAAAACTTAGGGGGAAAAAAACCCGGCTAGTTACAGAATATTACGAATAAAATTGTAAAAAAGCAAGGTCGACAAGTTATTGTATTTTTAAAAATATTATTTAAGCAAGTAGACAAATTCGTAATATCAACTTATCAATTAATGTAACCACTTGATTATACTTGAAAATAAGTCGTAGTTTAACCATACTTGTTTTTATGCGTACTGCTTTAAAATATGACTTTAAACATTTAAATGTAAAATTAATGCCAAGAAAAAATTATTAAAGGACATAGCCAATTAAAGTTTGAGTATTGTGTTTCGTATTAAAAGAGTAATTGATGGAAATGTGTTTTTTTTTTTAAATTTGTACGTGTTATTTAAACACAGTAACGTTTTAAAATAATATTAATGAATTGCATTCAATAAAATTTCTTGCATTGTTTTTAAAATTTAATCTTTTTAAGTTAATTTGTTAAGTTTTTTAAGCTTTCGTAAAATTTGATGTTAATTACGATTTTTTTTTATAAATAGTAAAGTGTAGTTTTAAATCTCTTGTACACATGCATAAAATATATATATTAAAAGAATCTCTTTTTAAAAAAATAGTCATGTCGTGAAAATCTTGAAGATACCTAAAAAAGCGGAAGTTAATTAAAAAAATAAGTTGGAAAGGTAGCTTGAAATTCAGGGTACTTATTCAATTACTGTGAAACTTTAACAAATATAATAATTGAATAAACGGTATAGATAAGTTAATATGTATATGAAATACATTGAATAGTTAATCTTTAAAAATATTTCTGTTAAAAAGTCCTTTAAACATCCTAACTGTGGAATGCAAAAAGTCTTCATGAAGCTCTAGTGTGACTTTAATTCAACGAAGCCTTAAGAATAACAAAATAAATTTTCACTAAATGCATTCAAAAACTAGTTTAGATTATTTTTACGTTTTTTTTTTAAAGAACTATATAAATATTAAAAGTTGGAAAAGAAGTTTTCATCTGCAATCAGTGTTTGTCATTAAAAAAATAATCTGTATAAAAAATCTAACAAAATTTGTTAGTTTAAAACTGTATAAAAATTAGTGGCTTGTTTATAGTATATTTTTACTTATACTACACTTAATACTACTGCAACTATCTAGTTGAATCTTACCGACAGTCAATAGGTTTTAAAACATCGATTTTAAACCTAATTACTTAAATCATTGTTTTGATATCAAAGATTTGATATCAATCAATGAATGTTTGCATCTTTTGTGAGAAGTTTTTCAGTAACGCTTATTAGAGTCCTACTACAGCATTGGGCTGGAGAGCCCAGTCGATTAAGGCGTTCACCTTCGTGCAGTAGGTCCCAGGTTCGAGCTCGCCAAAACAGTTGCCGACCTATAAACGGCCCGTGCAGCCAAAAATGTCCAACTAACAATACCCCGTGTGGAGGGTCGCGACGCTGCGTACGATGTCGCCCTTATAGTTGCGTTGAGTGTCTACTCGGGTGCCTCTCAATGCTCGTCACTTGACTACGGTTCTAAATTACGACGCCCGTCGCCAATAGGCTTCGTGTATCTCTAGTGCGACGTTAATTCAAACTTACCCTGACCCTACTACAGCATTTATTGGAATCGAAAATTATAAGACGTTTCCAAAACGTTTAACGTTTTTTATTTCGTATTTCTTAAAAAAAAAAATTGTCTGCGTACATTAGATTTGATTAAATTTTTTGTTCATAAGTTTCATATTGTTTGCCAAGAAGACAATGTTTCATACCATTTAAAAACTCGAAAAATTGTTGTTTACCGAATTCTCTTTCGCGTACAGCGACATCTAGCGGATGCCGGGGAAAACCTTGGAGATTCTCTTGTTTGAATTCCTAAGCAAAGTGCGTTACTTTTAAAAAGGAAACTTCAAAAATAACTTAATTAAAATCTAATTAAAAATAGCTACTCATGCATTTTTGTAGTGACGAAAAGTTATAATTGGTTTGGAGGTATTTAACAAAGTAATCATATTAACTTTCGTTAAAAAAAATAACGGAATTAGTAACAAACCTTCTTCGACTCTCTTGTATTTCAGGTTTGACCAATTACTTCCCTCTTTGCTTTTTTCTTCACTAAATCGCTTTTAGGAAATAGTCTAGCCAGTTGCATTATCTAAAAAAAAATAAATTATTTAATGTATAAGTAGTTTTAAGTGTTATACAACATACTTAAGTAAATTTTATGGCCTACTACTAGCAATATTAGACAAAGATCGCATTTCAAAATTAATTAATGCATTTGAAAATTTAGGTAATTCTATTGATTCCTGATATCATTAAAACATTGTCAGCTTTTCGATTTTTTAATCTTTTATTCAGAGGAGTCGATCTAATATTTGTGCATAGTTACACAATATTTGACAATTTTACTTAATGCAATACACAATGAAACTATTTTGATTGACTATAGAAATAATTAACGAAGAACGAGTATTTTTAAATTTTATGAATAAGGAGTTAGTTATGAATAGCTAATAGGAATACATTTATTTGTGACTTGATAGGAAAGGCGTCCTTTTCCCATGTACAATGTGATATAAGCTTGTTTAGTTAGTTAATAATAGATTTAATTTTGTGATTAATGTCCCTCTTTAAAACATAATTACCATATTACTTGCTCTGAAATACAATGGACCTATGTAAATAGTGCTGTACTTCACGCACGCACATACTTAAGTTTCAGTTTCATCTGTCGTAGTTCAAAATATCTATCTCGTGTTTCATATTTGTATTCTATACTTGAAAAAATGACACCTCTTGAATGGCGTTAACATATCATAAGCATGTTGACATAAAGCGATATAATTGATTTATCATTGTATTCTAAGTTTTTGTGTGGATTTGAAGATTTTGTATTCTAGTTTGTTATATTCCACGATGTTTTTAGTTCTACGCAGTTCAATAACATTTTTATTAAAAATGTATCTTTTGTTCTTTCTTGAAATTTCTGATTTACTACGTTTTTTATGCTCTAATAACTCCATAAGACTATTTTTGTTGATAAAATCTATCTCACTAATCTTCATATTTTTACTTTCGAATTTTACTTTAAAAAACATACTTTTGCCTGTCATTTCAGAACTTCACATTTTACCCTCCTGCGACTTATCCCACCAAAACTCAAGCATCAATCCATCCAAAAAAAAACCTTCCTTAAAAGATACATCTAAAAAACCAAATCTCCAATCCTTTGTATCTGCAATGCGGGGGGGAGGGGGCGCGGGGTTATATAGGGATCAGCCATACCCTCCCATAGCGCATTCTAGTGGGGAGCGCGGACCAATGCAATGCTCTGTCAGGCCATCTCGCTGCGCAATGTGGCAGCGTGTCATTCCCACTGCCTCTATGCATCCCAGCTCTTGCCGATCCCGGGATCAGTCGCTCCCTCTCTCTCTTGACATCATTTGCTCTCGCGATTCATTTGCGTTGAGTGGCTCGAGTCGGTAAGTTGGTCTCTTGTTGTCTGAGGAGGAATCCGGTTTTGCTTTTTGGGTCGTGTTTTTTTTTTGGAATTTTGTTTTTTGAAGTCCATATTTGGTTTTCTGTTTGAGGTTTTGTTTAATTTTGTTTTTTATTAAGTATCTTACTTTTTTAAATACTCAGTATATGGTATATTTATTTCTACAGTCATTTTTCACTCTTATTTTTGTGCGGACGTATGCAGCATTTAGTTTCGTATTTTTTATAGTAAGCGTTTTTAGTTTGGTGGCATTTCTGTTATTTGTTTTTGAAACACGTTGGCTCTTTTACCATGTGTTTGTTATTAGTATTCTTTTTAATCCAAAAATCCTATAAGTTTTACAACCTCCTTTTTTCCTCCCAATCCCTAGAGTTTTACAACACTATCTTTAAGATAATATTTTTAATTTTATTTAATTTTAATATTTGGTTTAGGTGGGTTATTGCATTGGCATAATTTTGCTTGCAGCCTTTAGATAAAACTTAATTAAATTGGAAACTTGTTATAATACTTATTTGGAAAGGCATGAATTTTCGTAATAGTTCTTTGTTGAATTTTTTCAAAAGATGGAATGAGTTTTAAAAGTTTAAATCTGTTGTTTTATATCATTTAAAATTTTTTTTATTTACATGCATCTTTATTTTTTGTTTACTTGTTAAAATTACGGTTAGAAAATGAACAAAATACTTCTTTCAAATGCAAATATAGTTTTCATTACAAACCTATACCTGCAATAAAAATACTTAGTTAAAATAGTTAAAATTTAAAAATTACGCACATTTTTTAAATTCCAAACATTTATTAAAAAACCAGAGCCAAATTTTAAAAATAGCCATTGATAATTCACGTTAATTGAAATTGTCTACTAGATACATGTTCTTGCTAATTGTCATTCGATACAATTACTTCTGAATAAAATACAGATTAAAATGAAGTAGTTTTATAATGTTTTGTTTGCATTTTTATCTAACTTTGAATCATGTAATCCTAGCTTAAAGTATGAACTTTTTGCTTTAAAAAAAAGAATCATTCCATTTTAAAGAGATTTCTTGCTTAATACAAAAATATATATTAAAATAATTGCTACAGTGTAAATTTTTATAACATTTTAAAAAATTTGAGGCATTGATTTAATATTAAATGAAGTTGTGTTTGTCAGTAGTTATATTATTAATCTTTGAATATTTTTATTCTTGCACGATTCAATGGGTTTTATCCAAGTCCATAAGCAGAACAATATTTTAAAAACTCCTATTCCTATATTTAATAATCGTGTCGATTTCTTTAATTGTTAATATTTGTTATTTAATAAGTTTTATTTTTGTAGGAAATACATTTATTTTTAAATCTAAATGCTTAAACACTTCGCGATTTATAATCTAGAGTTTTTTATATTAAAAATTAATATATAGATTTAAGATCAATTATGATTTTTTTTAATTCTGGGTAATTTATATCACATAAGTTTTTATTCAGGTTATGGCAATTACTACTCAACCGAAAATAAGCTTCTATCTTCTCTTTAAAATAAAGTACTAATTGAACACCTATGTTAACCATAAAGTTGACTGTATTATTTAAAGCTATATTATTATAACATTAAATTGGCAATACTCAGTCAATCAAACTCTTTGTAAAAAATATTAATTAAATATTTTTTCGGTTAGTAAATTTGTTGTCTTTCAAAAAGTTTAATATTGAAAAGACTTCCTTAAATGTTCCAACCTGTTCTTAAAATATAATTTAGAGAAGCAAATTTATGTTATTGTGAAAAGTATTGAAGTATTCTGCTTAGGTGTATGTGTAAGTATTAAACATATAGAGTGAATGTACCTTTTCCAACCAAATTTTAAATATATAAATGACCACTGTTTTTAATTTCTATTATAAGGTTTAAAAATTCAATGAAACTATTTATCTCTTGCTTTTAGTTAAGAAATTTCACTGTTAAAAATTTTGTGCTAGGTTTCACCATGATATTGGTTGGGTTCACCATGATATTGGTTGGTTTCACCATGATATGGGTTCCTAGTAGCTGCAACGGCTGAGTGGTGAAATGTTTCACCTTTTTTCGGTGTTTGGTCGAACCATTTTTCTGGATTTGGAAACCAAAACATGAGAAATGGTTCAACCGAATACCAAAAATATGGTGGAACGTTTCACCATTCAGCCGTTGCAGCTACTAGGAACCAATATCATGGTGAAACCAAGCACAAATTTTTGAACAGTGTTGTCTAATGCATTTATGTAATTATAATACAATTCAGTCTACCTGATGCGGCCTTCAACTTAAGTTTGATGAGATGCAAGATCTAGTTGAAGATGCCTGAGGCCGTTGAAGAGTAAGTGAAGATTTTAGAGTATGCCTGTTACGTATACTGAAGGTATACCGGAGAGCGTATTATAATCAGGATACAATCAGTATACGAACAGGAGACTCTTATTTTACATCTATCGTGTGCCTGGAAGAAAGAACGCAACTTTTAGTACCTGGATCAAGTATTTATTCCTACAATAATCATTGACAAATGAATAAGTTATTTCAGAAATCTCTAAAATACCTAGATTTTTTAGGAAATTGTGTTGCCCTATTGCTTAAAACTAGACAACGTGTAAGAAAAAAAATCGCTTAATCGGGAAATCAGGTCAGTTTAATTACATTGTTTATTAAAAATATACTAGACAAAGATACTTATTTTTAAATGAACCCTGCAGTTATCAAAAGCTAAGTAGGTATAAAAGAGTTCTGAAATATCTTTCATCATTTCTGATTTGTTGGTTTGTAACTGTGCAGATAAAACTTTCACGTTTAAATTTGTGACAAATTTTAAATTGGTTGAATATATTTTTTTAAAAAAATGAGGAGCTATGGAACAAAATTAATCGTGTCCTAATTTGACTAACCAATTATGTTGAGTTAAATAAAAATTAACTGCATTTAAAGGAATTTAGAGAAAAAATAGTGTTGTTAAAATGGGACATATTTTTTTCCACAGCTCCTCAAATAATTCTACACGTATATGTATGAAAAATTGTATTCTTTGACACTGTATCTTTAAAAGTTTGAATAAAAATTGGATTTTATAAAGCAGTTTGTATACTTATTATTTATCTGTTATATAATTGTTAGAAATGAATTTTGATTATTTGAAATATTCCTTGCATAAATTGCAAATTTTAAGCGAGATGTAACTACAGAACACTTTTTCAAAGGTAGGGCCGTCCTAACATTCATTTAGCTAACAATATGAAAATTTCCTAATTTTATATTAAGGTAGGTAAGAAGAGTAAGGTAGTTAACTAAATTATTTGATACTATTTATTATTTAAAAATAACTATGTTAAACACTTGGATTTTTGTACGGTTTTGAAATATTTAGGAGATTTTATTGTTATACTACACTGCTCAAAAGAATTAGGGGAATTCATGGTTTAATCCCTTTCACCCCCAATGATTCCATTTGGAATCATCAGCTTGCGATTTTTTTTCTCATTAAGTTGAGCTTGCACTTATTTATCGTTAGATGGAAGAATCAGGTCTTTTGAAGAATTAAATAATGTTGGTTTTAATTAAATGAATTAAAATATGAAAAACATGGTAAAATAAAATTCACTCCCAAAATATTTTATAAAATAAATTGACCCTAAATTCTTAACGCTTGCATTCTTAGGTGTGTGAAAATTCATTTTAACTTTTTTAACAAATAAAGTTTTGAAAAAAATATTGTTATAATTTATTCAAAAGTTATGATTCCAATTTTTCCCCCCTTAAATTTTATTTAAAAAAATTTCGATTTTTTCCCCCGAATTTTTACCATATCATCCTGGATGTATAGTGAATTTATTTAACAAATTTTAGATTTTTAGAATAAAAAATACAACGTTGACTCTGAGAGGGTTAACAAAAGTACGCGAAATGCTCCCCTAATTGTTTTGAGCAGTGTATTAGGAAAGCATAAATTGACACTAATAAAAGAGAAGAACAGTAGTATGAATAAAAGTAAAATTTTTCTCTCGAAAGCTGGTCAATTTTAAATAGAAATGCAATTATGTAAAGCATGAAGTTAAATTCATAATTGAGTTTGAGTGGGCATACTTGTTTATTCATAAATATGAAGAAAATTACCTATGTGTGAATGTAGAATGTAAAATGTTAGTAAATGGAAAAGTAAAACATTTTTAAGAATTTATGAAATTCTTCAGAAACCAAAATTTTTAATACTTTATGAAAATTAAATTTTAGTGTGGGTAGATATTTTAAAATAGTTTCGTACAGAATAAGTGAAGTCACTTGGATAATAGTAATTTATCAGCTACATACACACCAAACTGGAGTTTGTTTGATAAAAACAAATCAATTTTCCCAACAATGGTATAGATAAAATGTATTTTAAAAGCAATTTATTAGCTTTAACCATTTAATATATTCTAATTTTAATAATTTTAGTGACTTGTTTAAATAATAAATTTATTTATTTAAATATTTTGCTTTAATTCTTATTAGTGTAATGTTTAATTTTCAATGATCACTTCAACGTGAATAAGTCAGTTTATGCATATTCTAATCATATGAAAGATAAAGCTGAAGCGGATATTCTAATAGCTGGTAACTTACATACATGGAACCATTAATTTACAATGAAATGTTAAAATTTGAATGATAAATAAATGACTAATAAAACTTTGAGAGAAAGAACTTAAGTTAGCCCCCCCCCCCTTTGCAGAAATCATCTTAGTTTACATTTTCTACTCTTTTATAACTAATCGGTTGGTTGGAACTGGCACAGTCATTCTATATAACTAATACTATCGACACATGTTAAAACTAATTCAATATAACAAGTAGGTGTTCATTTCATTTAATATTCTGTGTTACACAAAGTAATATGAACTAAAAAAATATTAATGACAATGCTAACGCAACTATCTTTAAATACAGCCAATTCTTTTTTAAAAATCTTTGAAATATTTGAAGAAAAAAATATCGTATAATCGAAAGCAATGCGGGGATACGCTGTTTCAACTTCCCAAAGAAACATAATTCAATCATTACATTTTTTTAATAAATATAAAACAAAAAAATCAATTAATTAGCAAAACTATACCCAGTATTATGTAGACAATAGACTGGAAATTTGAGGACATTTAATGCAATTTCATTCTAAGCAAATATTAAACACAAGACTTAAGATCCTTTATTTTTCAATAAATTTATTTTTAATTTCCCCAGTAAACTATTTTCGCTTACTTAAGCGTAGTGAAATAACTCATTTTGAGAATATCTAGGTATTTTACAACTATTGTATCATAGAATATATTGAAATTACTAAAGTTAATAGATTTCGTTTATAATGTAGTTTAATGAAAATACTGAATTTCATGCGTCATTTTTTATGAAACATTTATTGTTGATGTGTAAATAATTAAGAGAACAACGATATAAATCAATAAGAAAATATATCTTGTTGCACATTTAAAAGACTTGACTAAATTAAATGTTGTGTATTTTTGTAATCTGCTCTCTTGAGAAATTTAACTTCAAAGTACTTAGGAAGGCAGTGACCACAGTGGATGAGTATTTAAAAATAATTTTTCCTTCATTCCTAAATCTATAACAATTTTTTTTTTGTGCATCAAATAGGTTGAGTTTCGTTATTAAATTTCATACAACGTTTTTGAAACTAGTCACCGCTTGCATTAATAGCAAAAAGAGAGAAAAAAGTAGAAACAACTAAATTAAAGTATATATGATCACTTCTTAAAGAAAAAGAAAATTTAAGCAAATTAAATCTTTCAAAAGTATTTTATTCATGTTCTTTCAACGCTAAGAATAAGAAAGAAAATAGTGAAATGGTGTGTGAGGTTTGATAAAATAAATCTCATTGCAGCATATTTCTTTTGTAGTCAGTATCTGTTGAACTGTTTTAGGGATCATGAATCACAAAGCTCAAGGTTTAAAACTAATTAAAGGCAATTCTGATTAATTACTTTTAAGCTAAAGGTTTAACTATTGAAATAATAAAACCTCATATATTTTGAGATTAATTGAAGTGATTTGTGTGTGTGTGTGTGGTCCGATTAGTGTTGTGGTGATGATAAAAAAGTAGTTGTTACAGAATCTGTCACTTAAACCTGCAACAACATTGTGCTCGAAAGAAACAAAACTATTTATGCACTCAGAAAGAAATTCGCCAAAAGGGCCTTTAGCTATTTGGTAATTCAAACTTTTTTAACAGCAAAATTAACTATTTCATTAATCTTCTTCCTACAAATTTAATATTAGACTATCGTTGATAAATTTGTTGAAATTCGAGAAAAATTATGTAAACATTTTTAATAATATTTTTGTCGCCACAATTCTATTTAAATCTTCTTTCTCAAAATTATAATTAGACACTATTCATAGTTTGTTAAATTTATTTAAGTTAAAAAAATAATGTAAACATTAGTATTATAAATATTTCTGTTCGCACAATTTTTACGTTTAAATTTCTTTGAAATTTTTATGTTTGTTGAAAGATTTTTCTTAAAAATACAGGTGGATTACATTAGATATTATAAAACTTTCCACTTTTTACGTTATAAACGTAGTGTGGAAGCTAAAATCGGTGGTTACATTAATATTCATGTTATCAAAGTCAAGTTTAATTTCACCTCTTCGTTATAAAGGTACACATACGTGGACCTTCGTAGAATTCCCTTCACAAGTTCAGTTTACTATTTTTCTTAATACTAACTTTTCTATTATTCATTAAAACGTTCAAGCTTTCTAAAAATACTGGTACCGAAGCAGAGGATTTAATAATTGCATAAAAAAGTGACGTATCAAAAGGGTCAATAAATTTTGAAGGTCTTTCATAAGATTTTTCAGAGGTTAATGCATAATATTTGATTTTATTTTGGATTAAAGTTATAATAAACTGTTAATCACGAAATACTGACTCTGGTTTGTTCATTCATATCATACAAAAAAGTGTTTTTTCCGCTCCAAACCTCAAATTCCACTAAATTAACGTGATCTTCAGCTTATTTTAAATGCTACTTTCAAAACCCACTTCTTAAGATGAGATATTTTTAAACAATTATATTATCTAAACTTTGTTTATGAATATATCTCAATATATAATGTTGCCAAGACCAATTTTACTATTATTTAAGGAAAAATCCTAAAATAAGGTTTTTACAACTCATTGATAGTCATGGTACGATGACCCAAGCGTCTAACTTTTTTTAAACACTTATAAATAATAGAAAATTAACACATATTGTTAAAGGGGAATTGGGACTGAATGACTTTATAGCACATCTAGTTTGTTTTCAGCTTTTCTTACTGGCACGCACATGGAAAGTAGGTGTCATAAAAGTGACTCAAGTTACACGAGTAAAATAACAATGTTTTATAAAATGCCTAATAACACATTTACTTAATTTTTAGCCTACTTTTCCTTTTTTAATTCGAAAGAATTTAAAAAAATGAAAAAGTAGGTATTGACATGTGGTCAATGTCCTGTCTGTTCGTCTGTCCGTCCGTACCCCCCTTCCAAAATCGGTTCTATCATTTGGATCTTAAAAATTATTTTTTTATTAGAAAGCTATGACCTCAGAGAACCGACTTTAATACTTTTTGTCCGCCTGTCTGTACGTCCGGACGGACATAAATCTACTATCTGTCGGCGAATTTCCCATTGAATTAGCATTGAAATTCAATTTTGAGTCATTTAAATTACTGGTGCCAAATCAACAATGGCATGAGAAACTTTATTTAAAAATATAAAAAATTATTTTTTCATGAATCATTTTGGAATTAAGTCATAAAATGTAGCACAATGTGATTCTTTGATTGTTCATTAATTGTTTACCAAGAAAGCGGCAATGCATATTTTTTGCATATTAGTTTTAATTTACATTTCTTATTTTTTAATGCAGTTTGGAGTAGTTTTATTATTTTTGTTATTATTAAATATTTAATTATTCTTCAAACTACAAATAAATCGAGCAGACGATAAATAATAAGTTATTTGTGAAAGAACATTAAGGAAAATAGTTGATTTTGGCTTTTAGAAGTTTAAATTATAGCTGGATGCTGTGTTTAGCGATTTTTTTCTAATGTATGTAAATCTAGTGTAGAAACGTTTGTTGATGATATTTACTGTTATGAACCTAGTTGTTTCCCGATTAGAATTTCAGTAAGTATTTAAGTAACAGGAATGTAGACTATTTTAGTTCTTTAAGAACTTCTTCTTTCTGATACTTTTAGTGGTATAGTAAGTGATTAGAATAAAATTATGCAAAAAATTAGTTAGATTAATGAAACCCTAATTTTTTAAAAGAAAAAAAGTATGCTAAATTATGTCGTTAAATATGTGCTTAATTGCGACACTTTCATAATAACAGTAGAATGATTTTACATTGGCTTTAAAATTTCTATATAGTCTATTTTATATACAATAGCTATAGACTAATTGTGTACACAATAAGTACTAAAATATGCGACATTTCGGTAAAAATGAATCGTTTTTCAAAAAGCTTTTATTATTTAAAACACCTTGTGCATTCCTAACTGGCTCTCTGAGATTATAATGCGCGTCAACTTCCAGGGTACAACAATTGGATAGGGGTAATAAAAACAAGCAATAAAGCTCTCGTAAAAAAATAATAATACACTCGTAAGTCATCGTAAAGTGACTGGCCTCGTAACATCAACGGCTCTTTTTACACCATATAACTTTTCCCATTATAGTTTCTCGTGTCAAACCGTCCACACCTTGTTGTGCGAGACTGATTTACATTAGAACTTAGTAATGTTTTTAATGCGTGATATATGGGCAAAAATTTTGTTTGTGGTTTTAATGATCATAGGTGATGTTAAGGTATGTATGGAAATATATACAGTATTTATAGTTCATTAAATTTAATGAGACGGCTAATTTTAATAATTAATACATATTTGAAACTGCGGCTAGTTGTAAACGTCTGATACACATTAAAAAATTGGAGGTTTGTTTGGCAAAAAATATGGTTCCTAGTAGTTGCAACGGCTATGTGGTGAAATGTTTCACCATTTTTGTGTTTTAAAGACGGCAATTCGGACGAGCATTCGGTTGAAACATTTTTAGGGTTTTGGAAACAAAACCCCGATAAATTGTACAACCAAATACCGAAAATATGGTGAAACCTTCCACCACAAAGCCGTTACAGCTGTTGGGAACCATATTCTTAGTAAAAACAAGAACTAAAATTGTAACAGTGTATGGCGTTGTGAGTGCTTTACCATGTCTACTTGATTGAGAAAAAAAAATTGCCACAAAATTTCTTAATACAGATTTTTTATAAAAAAAATAGGATTTTATTTAAATTGAATTAGTACACAATCTCCAATTTAAAAACTTAGCAATTTGTTTAAATTAAGCTTCTTTGGTATTTCAAAATTTGATAGTCATCTTCACATGTTAAACTGTAAGCAAAAATTCAAACTTCGTCAAGATAGTTTTTTATCTGGGGATTACAAGAGTTTTCCCCATTGCATTCCACAAGATTTATTGCAACAATTCCTACAACATGCAACTCCAACATTTTATTGCCAACAGTTCTTTACCAAATCCAAAGTGGAAGGTCTTTAACATAAATTACGACCAAGTGTCAAAATTGTAATAAAATACCAGCTCTTACAAATGTGACACACGAAGTGTTACCACTGTGACTTATACTAATTAAATCCTTACTTGATATCGAATTACATAAAAAACTCCAAACATAAAAAAAAAGTTTTTATAGTTTGGAAATTGAAAATAGTGTGACACGTTCGTTCAGCTATGCTTTGATGCTATAAAGTCTTAAATGTTGTAGTTTTTTGCATTGTGCTATGCGTAACGACATTGAAATGTTTTTGAAAAGATATATTAGTTGTAAATCACTCGTTTAAAAATTCAAAGTAATTTTTTTTTTTCAGATGCTGCTGCTTATTGTAATTTAATGCTTTGGCATTGGAATCTAAATTTCACCAACGATTAGTAATTTTTCTTTATGGAAAATAACCTATCTGGTGGTTTGTCATTCGGCGTTGTTTAAAACCGGCATGGGGTCAATTTTTCATTGAATTTAGATTAGATCGCGTGACGAAATTAAACTTCTTCACAGAAACCAATGACGAAAGTTGTAAATCACAGGCTTGTAAAATAAAAAGAAAAAATATTTGGCTAAAAAGAGTTAAGGGTATTGTTTTAAATTGGATGGAAGACGGCATTTCTTTTATGTCTCGTTATTTTCATTCTAAATTATTTTCAAGACAAGTTTTTAGTTCAATAAAATATAGTGAATTATGTGGCTTATATCCGTGAGTGTCTCATTCTAAAAACTTGAATTATCTACTTCAAGCTTTAAAGGGTAGACTAAGAGAAGTTAACGCTTTTTATACCATATCTTCACGATCGCCAAAGTGATATTTTTTGAAAACTTAATATTTAATTATCAGTTTAAGACAAAGTTTAATTTCTACTAAGTATTATAGATTTTTATTGCAATTTTAAATTTGTTTTCACTTGTGTAAATTTGCCCCATGACCAAGGCTAAAAAAACACCTGGTTCATGATTACACCACAAAAATCAATGAAAAATTAATATTGTCAATTTAAATAAAACTTGAATAAAACCGGTTTAAAAAAATTCCTTTGGAAACATATAAAAGAAATGTAAGGAAGGTCATAATAAATCCTTATGTAAACCAATTTTTTCTAAAATAATACGTAAGTAAGCGTATAATAATCAAACGATATAATTAGAAGTTTACTACTTTGTGGAATTTATTTAAATTGTGTATTTCTGAGCTTTTTTTCATTTTCTGAAAATTATAATTTTTTATGTGCATTTTTTATTGTATTGTACCCTAATAGTACACACTATCACATGATATGATTTAAACATCTTCTATATATCATCCGGACATTTCAATATTGAATCGAAAGGTGATCCCATGATATCCTGTGCCATAAGGGTAGTTTTTAAAGTAAATTAAAATAACGCAAATAGTTTATATCCCACCAAATTAATCAATCTTTTACACTGTTAAAAATTAAGCACTTTGTTTCACCAAAAATATGTTTCCTAGTAGCAGCAACGGCTGTGTGGTGAAACGTTAAACCATATTTTTGGTATTCGGTTGAACCATTTCTCAGGTTTTTGTTTCCAAATCCAGAAAAATGGTTCAACCAAACACCGAAAAAAAGGTGAAATATTTCACCACACAGCCGTTGCAGCTACTAGAAACCAATATCATGGTGAAACCAAGCACAAAATTTTTAACAGTGTAATATATTTATTGAAAAATGGTATGGGGGGTATGTTTTAATTGAATAAGTTATACATCTTCATTGATAGTTAAAAAAAACTATCAAAAACAATTATAGTTTTCACTATTATATCTCTCAAGTATAGATATTGTGTTTTTTAATACTTGGAACGTTAAACAATAGGCATTATAAACAAAAAAAGCCAATCATAAAACTAATCTTTCTGAATCAAAATAATTAATAACTCCATAAAATTCCCTTACAATAAAACCTAAAATAACTAACATATTTTACTACAAGGCTTACTAAATAAAACACAGTTACCCCCTTCCTCAAACAAGTCGTAAAAGAACATTTTGTTGATGTCTTTCTACCCTCCCTGTTAGCATGCTGAATATCTATTTACCCTCCCTCAGTATTAAAAGCGTGTTTATGATCCTAGAAATCCATAAATTTGAATATTAAATTCTTATTATAATTTTGAATCATATCCCAAGGAGTTATCTTGCCCACTCTGTGTCCCCAAACTTTCTTTAAGGGAACTCTTATTTATTAGGACCATAAACTTTGGTTAGGAGTTTTATTATAAAATTCTATTGGAAAAATCGTGTTATCCATTTTTAAGCACCGGCTCTCCCCTGCTTCCAAGGGGCATTTTAGTGTTCTGCGCATGGGCAGAAGAGTATTTTACCTGGCGAAGACAATGCTGGATCTCTTCGTGGGAAGGGTTGCTGGTTTTACTAAGATATCCCATTCTGGGGCGCCAACTGCGCCAATGGATCCGATATGGATTGGTAAACTGAAATTTGAAACAGAAAAATTAGGATAAATGCTGGTGGAATACGTTAATTTCTGAACAAGAAACTGCATGCATTTCAAGAAATGCAATTTAGAATTTGGTATTTTCTCAGAACTCCATTTTTATAGCATATAAACTTTGGAAGGAAATTTAAGTAATTATTGAGAAGATTATATAAATTACCAATTAGTTTATACTAGTTCACGTAGAGTAAATTTATTGAGTCTGAATGCAAAAAAAAATGAAATTCGCAAAACAGTCAATCTTGGTATGTAATCTGGAGGATAAATTCAAAAACTATGGATCTTGAGAAGGGGGGGGGGTGAACTGTTTGCACCACACCACTTTCGACCCGGTTCGGTTTTCGGTTAAATGTATCGTGTATCAATTACAAAATAATATTTACTATTTTTTATTTTTATAATATAAGTTTACTAAAATAATGGTGTAAGATAGCATTTACCAGAAATTCAGCTCTTGTCAGAAGGCGAAATCTGGAAGAAAATCAAGAATAATGAATAGGATTTCATTGAATGTTTATTTCTTGGTACTGATTGTTGAATTTCTTATTTGATGAATCTAGTAAACTGAGAAAAGAACTGGTTAACCATTCAGAGATTAAAAAAAGCACAAATTATAATAAATCACTAAACATGAATACAGGCTTTAAGGTTAAAAACACCTAGTAATTATTTGGTCACCATTTAGTCATTTAGTAAACAGTTGTAACTTCAAATAAAGAAATTTTTCCGTGGGGTAACTTTAGTTGAAGTTTGCTCTAAAATAACTTTTCAATAGATACTCTAATTTTTATGTTTTTTTTAATCGGATGGTAACTTTGTTTTGACTAATAGACACAAAATTTGTCAAATAAAAAAATGGCAATCTGGTTTCATATTTAAATCAAAATAACCTGTAATAGCCAGTTACCCCATTGGCGGTATGTTTCAAAATCATTCAAATAATAATTGTAATCTAAGGTTCTCTACTTCGGACATTTAAAATGTTATTTTTAAACGGACTTCTTGAAAATATTAATCTTACTGTTATGCCTGTAATTTAAAATATTTCATGTGCATTTTTAATTATTTAAATTGTCTAAGTTTTAACAAGAATCAATTACTCCTGATAATTTTTTTTATCGAGTACACATGGTAGCGCTGAAAAGTCATCTAACACTTTTCCTGGTATAAAGTAAAACTATCATGTTAAGGGTGCAATGGTAAGCACTTTTTTCTTCAAAACTTTTTATAGCAAATATAATGTAATAAAATGTTTTAAACAAAAGTAAATTGGAAGAGCTCGATAATTTCTTAAAATTTCCATAAAAAAAAATAAATAGCATATTTTTACGTGTTTTAAATAAGTGCAAACAGCTCAATTCTTTGGCTTGTAACAGTATAAAATCGTCAAACAAATATTTCTAGATAAAAAAAATCATTTTTTTAAATTCTTTATTCGTAATAAAAATGAGAGGCGAAAGTAAACAATCGAGTCATCGGTAGAGAATTTTTTTTCTCTTAAAAAAAATATATAATTATATATTATTTAATAAGAATAACACTTAAAATGACCTACAAATTGTTGTTGACAGACAACAAAGATTTTTTGAATTTTATTAATTTATTTAGACTTTAAAATGAGTGACACTTTAAAGTCACTGCAACGGTGCAGGAGCAAACACAAAACTAAAAAACAAATCAGACACAAATCAAACTTTTCTCGGCGTATAAAATCTGAAAAATTGCCAGATTCATGAGTTTCAAACCTGTATTGAAAACACTAAAATTTATTTGAAAAAATATGTATTTGAATACATATTTTTGTATTTGAATATGTATATTATGAAACCCAATCACTGATATTTCTGTTCAATTTGGTAAATAATGAAAAACGTAATTCTGTTTATGTGTACATAAGTGTTATAGAATTTGTTTCCAAAACCTCAGACCTTGGTATTGAGACCTTGATATTTAACTATTAAAAATGATAGTTACTTGTTTTAAGAAAAGTTTCATACGAAAATAGCGAAAAATTTACTACGTGAACCAAAATACTTGTTTTAACTACTGTCTACCTGCACTTTTAAGGTACAGAGTTAAAAATGAACTTTGTGCAAAACCGAGTTAAATACCAAATATCGTTTTTAAATTAGTATCTTTAACGTTTATTTTGCCTTAAAAGTCTCTATTGTTAGAAGTAAATAATTTAACGACAAAATAATAAAAAATAATCGTATATCCACAAAATCATATTATGAACTAAACTATTTTAATTATGGATTTATTTTTAATCTTTTTACATTCATAACTCGTAACGTAAGAGTTATCAGTATCGATTCCCGCTAATTATGCAATTTCTGTAACAATGAACTGCGCATTATTTCGTATTTTTTCCAGGCATAATAGAAGTATTTAAGAAAATGTTAACTTAAACACACAAAAAAAATGTAATTGCTATTCTCATCAAGCAAGATCGATCTCATTTGAAAGGAAACACGGCTAACCGCTATTTAATTAAGACCAAATAATTCAAAAAGAGTAAGCAGAAGGATGACTCTTAATTTTGCATTGTGGTCATAAATTACGACGCCTATCTTCAATAGATCTCGTGTATCTCTAGTGCGACGATAATTTAAACTAACCTAACCGTAATTTTGTATTGGATCTATTTGCGCATCGTGTAAAGTTGTAGTCGAAGAATTTACAAGGGTCTTTTTAAATTAGAATTTTGCTATTGTATAAAAAAACGTTATAATTCAGGATTGTAAATAATGCGACCGTCCTGATAATACTTCATATAGCTTTTAATGATGGAAAGAAGGGGGAAAATCTCCATTCAGTTATTCTGGCAAAGCATTAATTTTAATTAAGCAGAAGTTGAAGACTGTAGTTGGCTTTGTTTCCATGTTAATTTCCACATATTTTAATAAAAGTTCCGTGCTAGTTTTCAATAATTAATCTGAGAAAAGAACATCATATGTTCATTGGGTATTTTGAGGCTAAAATTATGAAATATTTTGTGTTATTGTCACATAAAAGTAAAATATCATGAGGCATAACGTATTTTAAACTCACTTTTCAAGACGGGGAAAAAACTCCTTTTTTTATGTTTAGAAACATAAATAATATACTTCTTAAAAATAACTTGTTAAACACTTGAAATAAATATTAATATAATTACTATCTAAAAAAATGAAATAAAGTGACATGCTGTAAAAACAACTTTATCTCTAACTTCTCCTTTACTTATAGAAATTGTTTTAAATTATTCCCACTTTAATTAGCATTTTATTCTTTCAAATGAGTAATTTTTTAATATGAAATTGCTTAGAACTTGTCAATTTTTAGTGAGGATATTTGGTTTTGATGATTTGTATTAAAATAAAGCAAAAATGAATATTAAAAAAATCAAAATTTAAAAAATAACTTTAAAAACTCTTAATTTTCTATAAATTTCTGGTAGTTCGTAAATTGATTTAAAGAAATCTAGAATAAAGAGTTTAATTATTTAATATTTTATATTATAAAAAATCATAAATTTAAATGTTAGACCATTAGTTGCCATTTTTTTAATGAGAGCATTAATCACTTCTCGTCGCTATTTTCTTCAAAACTTGCATAGAAATTGAATTTTGAAATTCGCATATTTTGTCTTGTACTTGAAGCATATTGGAAAAATATTCCTATTTTCTATTGTTCATAAAATATTCAAAAGTTGGAAATTTTCTAATTTGATCACTTATATTTGACTGAAATATCTTTTGACTAGTTTCTTTTTTTAAAATAGTATAAGAAAACTCATATATTTCAATTCAATAAATTTTTGTTTAAATTCGTAATAAATGCTTTGTTACTGTTACTACAAAAAAAAATTAATTCTGAAGCCAAAATAAAGTATGCCAACCCGGCAATCATCCGCCAATTCCTGGCAACTCCCCACACATGCCAAGCTCTCCCCATGTTGTCGGTGCCGGCCAAGTGTTTATTTCTACGGATAGGGGCGAAACATTTTAGGGGAAAGATTCCAGAGGGGAAAGGTCATATCAAATTTTTGGGTTGGCGACGCATTGCCATTGGTCCTTGGTACTAATGAAATACAGATGTCTGGAAAAATGCCAAATGTCATTGAGACTTATTTATGTCTGCTTCGTGACATTTGCTCTGACAGTCACATTAGTTGCTCGGCTGATGTTTTTTACCTGTCAAGTTTCCTAAGCAGGTAAGGAATTTTGAATTGTTTGGAAACATGTGTTTTGGTTTGCATGCGTGAGTTGATTTGGAGACTATTAATTGGATTGCTTGTTTTGATGTGTAGAATTTTTATTGGAATGTTTGTTAGATACTTGCATGATATTGATAAAATGTAAACAAAATAAAATTATGGCAAAAAAATTTATTAATTATATCTATGCATTATAAATTGAAAAGTAGAATAATGAATAAATCGAGTATATGCGTGAATAATAAAATGCAAACAAAATACTTACTCCATTACACTGAATACTATAAAAATAAGTTATACGTAATTTATATATTTAAAATTATTTCAGACTTATCAAACTATTTAATGTTATTTATGTTTAATGATATTCCGAAAGATCTACGATAACTTTACTAGATTTAGATAAGGGATCACTGAATGCTTAATAATTATATAGATAAAATATACTTTTCATGTCGAAAAAAATATATACACAGGATTTGTTGTTTCAATAATGTTGATTCATTGTTTTGCATTGAATCATGTATTCCTGTTCTGTCTATATAAAAAAATAGTTTGTATGATCATTTTCTAAAATATAAAAAGGGGTCATGCCCGTGGAAGACTTTCCATATACACTTTTTTTAGAAAACGGTTGAGTGAAGGTAGAAGCTTGTATGGAAAATCTCCCGATGGTCATGGCCACTTTTTACATTAAAAGATTCATGTATGTTATGCAAAATTATAGCAAAAGTTATGCTTAACAGATGATATATTTATATTTAAACTTTCGTGAATTTTACAGAATTATTCAAATGATACAAATATTTTATAATAATTACATAATTTTTTTTATATAAAACTACTTCATGTAATATTATGGCTTAATATTTTAAATAAATTATATTGAACCGAATGTTAAAAACTTGTATACTTTAATTATTTATAGTTTGCATGATTCTTATAATTAATCTAAAGAATATTTAAAAAAAACACCAAATATTAAATGTAATTATAAAGGGAACTGTGTCTGATTTTGATTAATTTTTTGCGGGCAATTATTAAGAACTTTTTAGTTCATCTAAAAGAACCTAATATTTTTCTATATATGAAGCTTTTAACAATCATAGTTTTGGCAACAAACATTTTAATTCAGCATAAAACAATAACAATTAAAGTTTAGATTAATCACAGTTTATAAAATTAGGTAAGAAATGAATTTTTGTCCCTATTCGGTTTTCTATAAGTGTGCTTCATTAAGTAGTTGTAATTGTTAGCATTTGATTAAGGTAACACCCCTTTATACTTGTATAATTTTTGAAAATGGGGTAACTATTAATCAGTGCAAATTATTAAAAGCCGTCGTTTGTAAAAAAAAAAGTAGAAATATTATATATTTACCAACTTGAATACACTGTAGGAAGATATTTTTAATTCGTAGTTAAGAAATAAGTTTTATGAGTTTCTTTTAATTGTTATGTATATTATAAAATTTCATTTTTAATAATTACTCACAATTTATTTTAGACATTTAAATAAGGTTAAATGGCTCTAAGAAGTATTTAAAAAATATTTGTTAATGTTGTGATTTTTTTTCCCTAGGTAGGTGATGCCTCTTCTTTCCATCCTCTTTTCCTCTTATTAAATTCTTGAGTTCGCCATTAAGTGGTAAGTCTCTTGCCAAATTTCCTGAAATTAAGAATACCAATTTTATTAAACATTGAAGTAGAAAATATAAAAACTAAAATTCTAAATTTATTTTCAGTAAGCTTAATGAAAAATTCAATCTACAATAAATAAAAATTTTAGATAACTTTATTTCTTATTGCATTAACAATTACCGTAGTTTAACTTTAAAGTCAATAGTTTCATTTAGCTCCTGGAAAATAAATTATTTTATTATATTTAAAACAAAATTTATAAATCCTGTATGGCACAAAAGGCACACAAAAGCTAGTGATTCTTGCAGATCTGCCCAAAGGGCGCTTAACTGTACCTCTACTTTAAAATCTCTACTACTGTTTAAAAAAATATATTAATATTTGAAATGAAGAGCCTGTTTACAAATGTAGTTACATCCACTATTCCTTCTTCAAAAAACACGATTTTGTTGTGTTTAATTGATTATTAAATATTAGGGAAAGCTAACTTCAGTTCTTAATCTGTTTGGAACACTTACTTAATGAAAATACATTGTTGGATATATTCTGCCATATTATATACATACATTCTGGTAAAGTCAACTGAAACTTTGACTTAAGGGGGGAATGGGCGCGCTGGCCGGGGTCTCCAAAGCAGAGTGCATCAGTGTTAATCCTATGGAGAAAAAAAATATTTTCTCTGCCACATTTCTACGGCTGTATTGAATATATTTTTGCAAGCGGTATTTTTTTTTGATAAATGTAGCTGACTTACAGGTCCCGACCTTCCCACTTTTTGAAATTGGTTCGAATATTTTTTCTAATTTTCAATAAATAATTTTACACAAAATATTCGAAGCAATTTCAAAAAGTGGGAAGATAGAGACCTGAAAGTTATCTACATTTATTATTTAAAAAAACCGTTTGTGAAAATATTCGATACAGCCGGAGAAATGTGGCAGAGAAAATAGTTTTTTCCCATTGGATTAACACTGAGGCCTTTGAAAACAAGCACTCCAAATGTACTTGGAACAATCGAAAAAACATTTACAAGAATACATTGTACGAAAAAGAAGATGGTGGAACCTCTCTCCTTTATAAAAAATTGGGAATAACTTGCATCTATTCACATATTTTTTATTTCCGTTTTCTTATTTGGTGAATGAAGTTTTTGAATGAGGAAAAATTTATATTTTAAATTAAATCAGGGCTGTATATTTTTATCATTTATCACTATTGTTAAAACTCCATAAAGGTATCCCTGGTTGTACAAACTCAAATGCATTTAAAAAATTTATTAAAAAAAGGCTTCTATTGTAATGATGGTACAATTGAACTTCGTATTTTAAAAACTTATTAAGTATTAAAAAAACTTTAACAAAGATAAAAAAAATGTGAATACTAATTTTACGTATCATTAAATGTTTATTGATATCTAGTATTGGTTATTAAGAGATTATCTGAAAAAAATAAGATAATTTCCTAATTCTTCTGTGTGTGGGGAAGTTTATACTTCTCTTCAACTCTTTCTTTTAAAATCCATGTTATGTCTTCAACTTTGTGTACTTGATTGAAATGCTAGAATTTTATTTCCAGTATTTCGTTGTTTGCTGTAATTCAAATACTGCAAATTATAAAGCCAAATCAAATTATAGACTATTGGTTCTGAGTTTAGAGAAAAACTACAACTTCAGAAATTACCAATGGCCCAGAACGATCTAATTTTACTTTCAAATTGCCCAAAGTATTTAGTAGTTGAATATAAAGTAAAGTTCAGAATATATAAACGCTTTCCTTATTTCATTATATTTTAATATGAAAACTTTTAGATATTAGCAAAAGCATAATTTTTCTTCTGGCCAGGTAGTAAAAAATAACTTTCCTCCGCAATGTAAAGAGAAGATTTTATGTATTATATCTCTTTATCTGCATTAAAACCGGCGTACTGGCAGGTTTCCAAATCTACAAAACTGATTCGATTTTCCGTAACACCA